>CM063504.1:93449924-93479924 GCA_032207245.1 Pardosa pseudoannulata | reverse complement strand
ACCATCTGAATACAGTAGTATGAACTGGAAATTCAACACCAAATGCCAATTGTAACTGTTGAAAGCATTCTTCTTGATTTAATCCTGCTTTAAAATAGTAGAAAATCATAGCTCGAAAATGTTCTCGCGTCAGCTCCATTTTCTCTTTTGTTTAAAATTTATTCTACGCTGAACAAGTTGAAGATTAAAAAATTGACTGCTGTGTTAAAATATTTTGTATTTTAAAATTAAACCGTTATTTTTATTTTGTAAATTCTCGTCTGCGCTTAGCTCACAAATTTCAGAGTAACCCTCGTATGACATAAGGTCCTTTTTACAATGCATATACATCTCACACAAGAAAGAAAAGATAGGGACTTTGTATCTTGTAGATACAACATTAGAATAGAGAATGCAACTTTTTCAACGTTACTGTATGGTCCACCCCTAGTTATGTCATCACATCCTTTAACTAAGTAGGATTTGATAATTCAAGAATAGGCGCATATTATAAACGGTACGTCTAAAACCCAAATATGCAAAGTTTAACGTTTAACTGCTGTTCTGAGGTCTCACAGATACTTTAAGTTTTTTCTCTCCTCTAAATTATAATTGACCAGTGTTTTTGCCAACGTCTGCCTACAAATTACTGCCAAGATCGCGTACCAATTTGAAGCTAGTTAAAAATTAATTTAAAGGAACAACTGGAGATAGTTTTATCTCAAAATACGTTCACAGTAGTTAACAGTTAAATACACTAAATTTAAACCTTTGCTATCCATTACCTTCAAACAATTTTAAAGCTTTATGAGTGATAAAAGGTTTTTTTTCTTACTTGCTATTTTTATATTATAGAAACAAAATTACTATTTTTTCCAACCAGTTCTTTTATGTCAATTATTTAATAATAAGCCATGTCACAGTTGAAAAAGAAAATCCCCTATATAATAATAGCCTAAGTTGTCTGTCCTCGAATTTATGAAGCGGTTGTACCTAGAATGGATAGGGCATCCATATTGGATTCTTAGTTAGTGTTAGCAAAATTCAAGGCGAGTCTTTAAAACGTTCAAAATCAACCCCTTCTCCCCTTATCGAACGTTTAATGCCATTATATCAAGCCCTATGTTTCCTGGTTAAAAGCAGGTGATTAAGTTTATCACATAATAAATAGGTAAAACTAACATTTTTTTCTAGCATTATGACGTCATTCCTTTAATCATTTCTTATTTTAAATTATTTAAATATCGTCTGCATTATTTTCATACGTTTTATCACTGAAGTTAGATATTACCTAAATAACTTTCTTTTATATTTGGATTAAATAATAGATTAGGTACATATGTGATAATTCAAAAGACAAGTTTTAACTGTATATCTTGACTGCCGATTCGAAATAAAAATCGCCAATACGACCTTCTACATCAATACACCACTGGGTAGTGGTTATTGACTCAAGCTTATCATGGAGTAAAGTTTGGTCCCGAATCTCGATCAAGAATTGGATGTGATCGGTCTGTTGTAAAGAACTACAACTTCAACTCTCGAGTAGAATGTTTCTTTCGGTTTTGATTAGTATTCTGGAAAAAAGTCGTTGCTCCGCTCTATAATGAATCGATGTGAAGTTATACACATATACACCAGTTTAAATAACTTTAACTTTTCACTTGAAAATAATGCCATTTAAAAAAAATTGCTCATCTAAACAACAGTTCAGACCACATATATTACCCACTAAAATTACGGATTTAAAATTCGAAAGAAAAATAAGTTCCGCAACAGACCTTAAAAATTGGTTCCGAGCTTAAAGCAAGCAGAATGACAGCCTCAAACCATAAAAAGTATCGAAGTAAATCGTTTTTGGCCGTAGTCTAAAATCTCGTTTGCTAATAAATTAAGCTTCATTAAACTCCCTTTTTTTTCCAGTTAAAAATGAGCACTCCTCAAGCTTCATTGACTAAATGAACATAACCTTCTAATCCATTAACTCAACAAACTCTCTGCTGTTGAGAAAAGTAAATTTCATGCGATAATATTTTTTTTATCTCATGTGTGTTCAAACGTAATTCGGATCCCTTAGAGGAAATGCTTGGATACGTTTACTTTAGTCAGCAGAGTTAATTACAAAAGAGGGGGAATTTTTCAGGTTTAATTATTTTGATATAGATCAACGGTTATTAGTGTTCGTACGTTAATAAGGGAGCGGGTGAGGGAAGCAAAGCTATCGGTAGAGTTTGGAAAGTTAATCACGTGATTAAGAGCCCGGATAAGAAACGCTATTACGGTTGAGAGAAGAGAAGCTTTTCAAATAGAGATTGAAAACCCATTCGCTTTAAGCACCGGAGGTGTGGTTTGTTATGTCTGTGGCAATGAAAAATTCTACCTTTAAATACTAATTTGTGACACTAAACATATATATCCTAATATAACAATTTCTTCGAGTTTTTAAATCCAGAAATTTAGAGTAAAAATCAATCTAAAGGACTTATCTCAGTCAGAAAATATCTTTAGTGAAACCTATTTCTAAAGCTGTTAGCTAAAAACCAAATAGCAAATCACTTTTATTCCATTAGCCTTTCCATCTTATAAACAACCTTCCTTTCTTCTTTATTCATATACTTCATAGCTACTCTACCAATATTCATAATTTATCCTTAAAAATAACTGTGACCAATACGTAAGATTCACACATATACACCAGTTTAAATAACTTTAACTTTTCACTTGAAAATAATGCCATTTAAAAAAAATTGCTCATCTAAACAACAGTTCAGACCACATATATTACCCACTAAAATTACGGATTTAAAATTCGAAAGAAAATAAAGTTCCGCAACAGACCTTAAAAATTGGTTCCGAGCTTAAAGCAAGCAGAATGACAGCCTCAAACCATAAAAAGTATCGAAGTAAATCGTTTTTGGCCGTAGTCTAAAATCTCGTTTGCTAATAAATTAAGCTTCATTAAACTCCCCTTTTTTTCCAGTTAAAAATGAGCACTCCTCAAGCTTCATTGACTAAATGAACATAACCTTCTAATCCATTAACTCAACAAACTCTCTGCTGTTGAGAAAAGTAAATTTCATGCGATAATATTTTTTTTATCTCATGTGTGTTCAAACGTAATTCGGATCCCTTAGAGGAAATGCTTGGATACGTTTACTTTAGTCAGCAGAGTTAATTACAAAAGAGGGGGAATTTTTCAGGTTTAATTATTTTGATATAGATCAACGGTTATTAGTGTTCGTACGTTAATAAGGGAGCGGGTGAGGGAAGCAAAGCTATCGGTAGAGTTTGGAAAGTTAATCACGTGATTAAGAGCCCGGATAAGAAACGCTATTACGGTTGAGAGAAGAGAAGCTTTTCAAATAGAGATTGAAAACCCATTCGCTTTAAGCACCGGAGGTGTGGTTTGTTATGTCTGTGGCAATGAAAAATTCTACCTTTAAATACTAATTTGTGACACTAAACATATATATCCTAATATAACAATTTCTTCGAGTTTTTAAATCCAGAAATTTAGAGTAAAAATCAATCTAAAGCACTTATCTGACCTAAAGCATTCTTACATTTTTCCTCTGAATTTTCTTAAAATAACGTTCCTAAAGTAGCAGTAACTTGATTGCTGCCATTTTCATTTTGCAATATTTCTAACAAATAATGGGCGAATCAGTAGAGTAGTACTCTTTAGTATTGAATTTTGTGGATTCGAATCCCGCAACTAGGTAAGATATTCGTAGTCGTTCGATGTGTTCGATATTGTATTTAAACTGTAAGTCGGGGTTTTATTAATCATCGTGTTAAAAATAGTAGATGCTAATGCATCAAATCAAACCAAACCTGCAACATTGTAAACCCTGTATTTTGTATTTCATTATACAAACTCTAAGCTCTAAATAGCATTCTCACACGAATGAGAACGGTAAATAGATAATCGTTTATGGCATTTATATGTAAAGGCGAATAGTTTATAATGATGTAAGGACTTTTTTACGTTTGACGACATTGCGGAAGACGTTTGTATTCTACATCTTTCTATTGCGTATCTTCTAAAACTGCGGGTTACAACCCCAAATGTGGTCCCTCCATAAGATGAGGAAATCGCCAAAATTTAATTTAGACACATTATTATAAAGAAGCATTAGTAGTAGGGTTTTTCTATCCCTCAGTTTTCTGTAATAGTTATATGAAATGACTGGTTCTGTTTCAAAACCTGTTAAATCAAAATATCATTCAACTCTGAAGACCCTTAGCGTCTAGCACTGTCAAATATGCACCAAGATTTAATTTGTATTATTTGCAACTGAGATTTAATTGTTATGTAGCAAATAACATCCGTCCATGCTTTATTTTCTTTCATTAATTTTTTATACATGATAAAAAATTTATATTCCTTTACTTCGTACAAGTAAAAAAACATTCTGAGTTATATTCTGAGTTAAGTTTTCCAACTTGTAAGGGCTCGAGGGCTATATTGGAAACCTCATGCATGATTGCAGGCCACCCTTTCATATTTGACTAATTTTCGTAAAATTCTACAGGTAGGACATAAGTACTATTAAAAAAACAGAGGTTTTATTAAAAAACAATAGCTTAGTCATTTTAGTTACTTAAAGAAGTTAGAGTCTAAACATATAAGAATAAAGTAGAAAATAAAAATAGAAAATAGAATTTAAGGAAAACAAAGCTCTTATAAGACTAATTATTTTTCAGTTGCATAAAATAGGAACGTTAAAAATAAATAAAATGCTTTTATACCACAAACAATTTAATTTTGAAGACTATCACTTAACAGCGTTAGTTGGTTTGAAATAATAATTGCAAATGGCAAGAAGAAAAGATTAACTAAAAACAAACTAAAACTTATATAATCAAAACAAAATTTTGTCGAACGATGGTTGATTGGGTAGGGCTTTGCTCTTTGGACCCGTAGGTCATAGAACTGAATTCTACTACTAGCATGCATTTTCGTAGCCCTTTGGAATGTACTTCAAGCAGTAGGTATCGATGTCATTGATCCTTCTGTAGCAAAACACCAGACCGTAGTGCTCCAAACTAATCACCAACCAACCAAAATAAAATTTTAAAGTGGATAATAGAGATAGCATTGTGGATAGTAACTTATGAAGGAATTTTCATCACCTGCTATGCTGATGATTATTTCATAACATACCAAAAACGAATATATAAGTCAAGTTCTGATTTTCAATGATTTTTATAGAAGAAAAACTTCGGAGATATGAAATTTTTTATTCAAAAGGATTTCGCAAAATTTGCCTCTTGCGCCACACGCGGTCTATGGGCCGCCAGTTGAAAACTCCTGGTATACCATAAGAGAAGTAACATATAAAAATATCATTATTTAAAACATGCAGTTGGCAACACTTGATTTTGAAAGCATTGCTTAGTAGTATTACTTTAGCTAAAATGTAGATAAAAAAGGATTTCTTATAAACTTTTGTGTTCAGGACCCTATTAAGTAATAAAATCCGAGCCAAAGGAAACAATAAGGCAATTATTATTAACTAATGATGTGGAAAGTGAATAGCTTTTATAATAAGTTAACTCTACTTTTAAGAAGAAAATTTCCTCTTCATAACAAATTTTCATGGAGCTTAAAATTTGAATCTAAAGAAAGGCTAATATTACGAAAAGTTGTTAAACACTTTTCTGTGAACTGTTTAAAAATGCTGAAATAGATTATTTTAGTTTAGGCAGTGAAAATGTTCATGAAATATACTAGATAATGAAATTCTTTCCTGTGTAAATAAAATATCGTTTTGCAAATTGGAAGTTCACTGATCATTCTTTTTCATATCACAATTCGTAAAATTATATTAGAGTTTTCCTTCTACATTCCTCCCTAATAAGATTTATTTTCATTTATTTTAATAGCTTATGATATAAATAAAAAGCATGAAATTTCAATAAATATACGAAATGCAAATAATTTTTTTCTGGTGAATTTAATGGAGAGAAATGTGTTTTGATTACCATTTGCGAAAAGGCCGTTTATAATGGAAGAAATAAAATTCAAAGGCTGTTTTTTAAACTTTTAACAAGATTTTCTAGCCTTTCTTATGAATGACTCAGGGAAAATTACTGGTTAAACCATTTCTCAAAATTTAAAGAACAATTCTTTTAACGCGCTTCATTGTCTAAAAAGATATTTATAGTTTAACTATAGTTTTAACAGATTTTCGTTCTTAAATTCATTCTATAAACTGCCTTTGGTTTATATAGTGATAAGCAGATAATGATTAAAGTTTTCGGTTTTGTCTGTGGCAAAATTATTCTCCTTACCTTGTTATGTGTGCCTGTGTTTCAACATCGGCCGTTTGGCAAATACTAGTTTCATTATGTAGTTGGTAAGTTTTCAATTATATTTAAAAGTAGTTCAGATGGCTTTGAATTAGGAAAAATGTTAGAGGGAAAATGATAAGAGGGAAGTGTTGAGTCTTGTGCTACTTTCTAATGTAAATGGAAATGGCAAATTTCATATTTTAATAATTTCTTATCACTATTCACAATGGTCTATCTACCCGCCATTTTACCATGCGAAATAAGTAATATTAGAACTGGTACAGAAGAAAAAAGAACCCTCGAAGCTTAGAATGAACATTTACTGAAATGAGAGCTCCAATGCTTTTACATTGAATCATCTGGTTAACGGGGGAAATGTCTTCATATCTTTGTGTTTCCCAGTTTGAAATGCTGAACGCGATTGAATGTGTACTGCGCTGGTACTCGGAACGAGAGTTCGTAGGTTCGAATCCCTCTATGGTATAGATATTTGTAACTGTCACATCGTCTGTTAAAATTGGTGTTCTACCCGCATATTATCTTTTTTATTTTATATTTTCTTTGTAAGTTGCGAGTGGCAACGAACGATATTTTTTTTAGTAAAAACATGATTGTTCTTTCGTATGCGAGAAAAAAATGGCTCTTGAGTTTGCTTTTGTGTTTTGATATATTAATATTATTTACGCCATAAATTCTTCTATGTGACCTTTTCTGTATTTTAAAGATCTCGCATATGTAAATATAATAAAAGGTGTTTTATATTAAAAGTGCGTTGTTTTTGAGCAAAGTAATTAACGCCATTGAGAACATACTTCTGAACTACTTCAGTATCGTACTTCTGATTTCGAAACCCAAACGGGACAGTAACCATTCGGAATCAGTTTTAAACAGTAGATCCCAGTATCATGAGCCTTCGTGTACGAAAAAAAAGTAGATTATCGCGTATTACAACGATATTAAAATTAATTATAAGCTTAGTTTGAGCTATATTTATATTCTTATTCCTTAATCAGGCATAATAATCCAATTAAAAGAAACGAAACATTTTCCAGTCTACTTAGAACAACAACTTTTATTCCATCACAATTTTTAATAAAAACTTTATAGCAAAACCCAAACTTGCAAACGATAAACTTGTAACAAACTGCAAACGATTTTTAAACTAAAAATAAATCATTGAGTATGTGCTACCACAAGATCATATCCCTCCAAACCAAGCCAAATCCAATTTGAAATGAAGCCTTTATTATGTATACAATTAAATTAGAGATGGAAAGTGATTTGCACTTTACTTGAATTGTAGATAGTAACTTAAGAGTAATATTTTCTTAATGCAGCTCAGAGTTCAAAGACCACCAATTAGCAATATCTCAGATTTGCGTAACCGTTTCTTAAACATCTGGTACAATCTGTCTGCGGTCACCTACCAACGACTTGTGTCATCCATGCCAAGGCGGGTTGAAGCTGTGTTGCTCGCCAAAGGTGGGCCAACTCATTATTGACTGGTGATCATGTTTTGGCTCTTGGGTGTAATGCACAATCAGTGAAAAAATTTTTGAAAAACTGGAACTGTATTTATGTTGGACTGTTTTTATACTGGAACTGTTTTTATGTTCGTAAGCGTTAGTTTATAGACTAATAATATTAATTACAGAAATTCCAGCAAGGTTTATAAGGCTCAATTAATTATAAACATTGGAAAACATTACACTTTCTTTATTTCTAATTCCACCAGGAAAGTTAATATGTAATTTTATTGAAATTTATTAACTTTATTTTTCTTAGGAGGGATGACAACTTATGAGGAACATGATATTAAAATGAAGATACTGGTCATATAAACTTTTTAAAACGGAATTAATATAATCACCGAATGAGAAAATATTTTTATTTAGGAGTTTTATAATATTAGAATATTAAATTCTGTTCAACAAATATATTATGATTCTTTACGCAATCTTATCTATTTTTCTTTAATTTGCTAAGTAATTAAGGTTTCTTTCACTTTTTCTTACTAAAGTTTTTGCTTTTAAATGATAGGGTTTATAAATGCACATTTACACGAACCTCTAAATTAAAATCTTTATCTCAAAGAACAGTTTTAAATTAAAATTATCCACTCAGCGTTAAAGTGTTATATTACCCCAAACAAGAAAATGTGAAATACTCTTTTTAAAGAAGGTACGGTATTTAAATAATTTGCTTCAAAGAATTTTATTCATTTCCCGTGGCCTCAGTAACAACAAAACAATATATACTAACAGTGTAATCTTAAAATAATTGCTTAATAGTTTTACTAAATACAAAGAGCAGTTTTCTACATAGACAGCTGAATTTCCTGCAATTCACATCACTAGTGTTCTTTATGTGTATGAAAAATATAATGCTATTTCCTTGACATGATTTTCATACAAAAGGTATTTCAACACATGCAGTTTAATTTCAAAACCGCTTATTCATTTAATTATAAGTTAAATATTAAATCAAAACTGTGACTGATAATCAATTTAAATAGTATTTCATAAATGTAGTCAGTGGGCAAAGTAATTTAATGCTACTTATGATATGGTAAAATCACATGTTCTTTAATACCCGTTAATCGGATATTCTTTTGTTTATAATCCCAGCAATTTTTTAAAACTTTTATAAATCTCATATTACAGAGATAACTACTTCATTGTTTGCAGTTTTTATATTCGTACAAAATAAAAAGATTTTAATTTAAACTAAGGGCATATTTCATAAGCTTCGTATTACTGAAATAAATTGCACAAAGCACTAAAAAATTACATTTTATCAAGGAAAATTATTTAGTTCATATATGAATGCACCTTTGGGATAGTAAACAATTCAGAGCTCAATTAGTAGAAAGCTTAAAAATACTAACCTTACATTTCAAAGCTTAAAAAAGGAAGACAATTATGAAATGTTTTAATAGCAATGTAAACAAGTTTGACTTCGCTATACATGTTTATATACATATATTTCTGTGTCTTTCTGTGTACCTGTTGTGATACTTTCAGTTATTAATAAAACAGCAAAAACTAATTAATATCAAGCAAACTATTTCTAAAATGTTTCCAAATGTGAGGTTTATAATAGTATTTTTCACCATTTTCAAGACCAAAAGAAATCTGAAGACGAAGAACGCTGCATTTTGGTAGAGGACTTAAAGGATTCAAATCTCATTGTTGCCATTCATTATTTTTTTTAGTAGTTCCAGTCTCATTTGTCCTCACGTTGTAAAAAGTAAGCCATACCTTTCAAACTAAGACGAGCTAAAATATTCTAAAGATTTTATCTAAAAATATGGTAGAAAACATTGATATATATATATATATATATATATATATATATATATACATACATATAATATATATTATATATTATATATTATATAATATATATTACTGAAGAGCCAAAATACTGGTATTGGCATATGTATCCAAATAAAGAGATAAGGAACCAATAAGAATACTGCGCTGTGGGCGGCAACGCCTTTATAAAGACAAGTGTGAACATTATTGAGCATATCTGGGATGCTATGCAACAGGCTGTTCAGAACAGATCTCCACCACCTCGTACTGTTAGGTATTTATGGACAGCCCTGCAGGATTCATGCCAACTCATTACTCATAGTTTGATGCAGTACCATTAACAGTTACTCCAGTGCTAGAGAGCTTGGCTCAGGGAGTACTGTTGAGAAATCTTCCTGTGAGATTCTACAGGATTCATGGTGTCAGTTACCTCTAGCACTACTTCAGGCATTAGACGAGATCCACGTCATGTTGTAGCACTTCTGCGTGCTCCCGGGAGACCTACACGATAATGGGGAAGTGTACCAGAATTTTTGGCTCTTCAGTGTAAATAAATAATATATATGCAGCAGAACCTCGATCTGTAGTTCTCTCGTTTTCCCGAATTGATCATTTCATTCGTTTGACGTTTAATTTATTCTGATTTCCCACAAGTATCGTTTTTGGAGTAATTTTATTGGACTGGTTGGTTTGGAGCATTGCGCTCAACTGTTTTACCTACATGAGGGCTAATGAGACCGGGACCTACTACTTAAAAGCTGATTCGGAACGCTATGAACATCCATGTCAGGAGTGAGATTCGAATCGATGATTTCCGGTACCGAAGAACAGTGTTCTACCCATTCGGCCATCGTTCAGCGTGGGCTTTAGAAGAACTGGGGAAATGAGGTTTGAGTGTATAAGAAACGTTTTAAGTTCGTGTAGGTGGAAAAATATTTTTGACTGATCAGGGACTTTCCTAGACCATCAGAGATTTAGTAACCTCAAAACTAGTAGGACAGTTGTTACTAACTACTGACTAGTGACTAACAACAGGGAAGGACCTATGCACAGATCAAAAACATCATGAGATAGTGGAAAGACAAAACAAACCTGTATCAGTACAGAGTTTTCTGCAGTTTATCAAGATTAAATAATTTATATATGTGCATAATAACACCTATAGTTTACCCTTATAGTTAACCACTTTCAGATACAGAGGCGATAGGTGCTCATTTTTTGCAGCCAGGTGATGAACTTGTACAAAGCATGTATCGTTCTAAATAAATATTTTATAAAATGTTAAATGCTTTCCAATATTAGTTGAAACTAATTTATTTAAAGTCATAGAAGTTTTTATATTTTTATCCCACATTCATCGTTTTCTATTTCCGTCCCCTTCAAAAACAATGGATAAAGCTTCTACTGCATACACAAATGCAAATACCGGTTGCCATTTTAGGCGGGAGCAAAGTTTCTAATGACGAAAATAAAAATACGAAAGAAAATCGAACTTAAAAATTCCGATTCATTCATTATGTTATTCCGAGAAACGAGACGAAGAATTTCACCGTGCACTTGACCCCGTTTATATCTTACTATGGTGTATTGAACTCACGAGATGTTTGTAAATCAATTTATTCTCCCGTACACCTTACGTGCTTAAAAGAACTAGCGTGCTCCGTTACCCCTTTGGCTGCATTGGATCCCCACTAATTAGTTTATACAGTTCTGGAGAAATAGCACTAATATCCTAGTGAAGCAATATTCGTATTTTTGCTAGTTTTCAAATTGTTTCTATGAACATCATATTCATTCAACTCTCGATATCTCAAAGTCGATGGGACCGAGGAAAATATTATAGATAGATAAGTCCGAGGTATCGAAAAAAACACATTTTTTTCTGAAGCACTCTTTACGGAAAAAATATTGTGTGTTCTCCGTTTATTCTTACTGTCAATAGGATCTGCCCTGAAAACCACAAAGGGGTAGAGTTGAACAGAGAAAGGAACAGATGAAATAGTACAGATTATGAGGAAGCAAGGTTCAAGGAAAAATAATTTAGAAGAACAGCAAGTCGAATTAAATGATTTTCAAAGTGAAATAGCTAGAGATTTATTATCTCAGTAAAATATATCGAGAGAACAGAGTAATGAAGATTTGTATAATATTAAATATGAAATTAAGAATGGAATAAATTCGTAAAACATTAGGTCAACAAAATTGTATTTAGACGAAAATAGTGATTTTCTATTATTGAAAATTAATGACGATAAAAATAACAGGGATTATTTTAACCAATATAAAACTGCATTACTGCGTAAATTAACGAATTGCGTTAGAAATATGTGTGTAATAGAATGGATAGCAAATAATTAATAAAAAGTTATAAGTAGATTTAGGTGGACTTTAAAATATTTTTATATAGTTTTTTTCTTTTAAAATAAATAAATTTGTAATTATACATAAATATTGATAAGATGTAAAACTGCATTACTGCGTAAATTAACGAATTACGTTAGAAATATATGTGCAATAGAATTGATAGCAATTACAAATAATTAATGAAAAGTTATAAGTAGATTTTGGTGGACTTGAAAATATTTTTATATAGTTTTTTTTCTCTTAAAATAAATTTGTAATTATAGATAAATGTTGGTACGATGTAAGACTGCATTACTGCGTAAATTAGCAATTTACGTTAGAAATATATGTGCGATAGAATTGATGGCAAATACAAATAATTAATGAAAAACTTTAAGTAGATTTAGGTGGACTTGAAAATATTTTCATATATTTTTTTTCTCTTAAAATAAATAAATTTGTAATTATAGATAAATGTTCATAGGTTGCATAAAATATTAACCATAAAAGAGATTTGGTTTGGTTTCGAGAGCTACGGTCTACTTTTTTGCAGCACGAGATATGAGACCGGTACCTACTGCTTACAGCCGATTCCGAACGGCACGAACATCCATACCACAGTGGGATTCGAACCCACAAACTGCACCGAAGATCAGCGCTCTAACCATTCGGCCAATAGAAGAGGACATGATTTTTCACTTTTTTTCCTAATATAAGAGTATTTTTGTACCATCAAATGAGAAGATGTGTCGTTCAAAGTCGTTCCAAGTTCCAAGTAGTGAAATCAACAAGTGAACTAATGGTAATTAACCGGAGAAGTTATCAGCTTGATCAGTTTGCGTTCTTCAAAATTATGATGATTTGAGTCACTTTTATAAATAAATCATTTTACACGAAGACTCATGACTTTATAACTCGTGTATGTTTCATAAAAAATTTTCCAGACACAGACATTTTAGCTTGGCGCATCGATAGAGCAAATGGATATTTTGTGAACTGAAAATAGAATATTTCAAGTTGTGTGTGTTATCTTGCTGGAGGACATCTGTGAAAATATTGATATTTTGAAGATTATATGTTTTTTCTATTTATAGGTGTAGTGTTATATTGTATAAGTGTTGGGATTTTTATGTGAAATTTTTCAGTGGTGTCAGGTACAAAATGATGTTATGTGTTTTGGTGATGTTATGTATTTTAAATTGGTGGGTTTTTGGTTTTTATTTTTTAGGAAAGTGGGAGCATATGTTATGAGGTGATTTAGATCCATATAAAAATTTTTTAATTATTGTAATAGTTGTATTTTGTAATAAAAGTTCGTATCTAAATCTAACCTTATGAAATTTTGTTAAAAAGAGAGGATCTAAAAATAAGGAGTAGAGGGATTTATGATGGCAGATGTATGTAGGATTGGATCACTTGTCGAGATTTTATCGTTTTATTACGGTACACAACACAAAGTTATACACAATATTGGGACTTAGCTACACCCCATTGGCTTCACAAAGAGGTTTTGTTAAAGCCCAGGCCAAGACGACTTTCTGTCCGGTTTTTTGACACTACCCTACAAAAAGTTTTCGCTTCGACATGCCTTGAGATGTCCGAGGTGATTAGAAGGTCGGATGCGAAGCCGAAACGTCAGACTGAGAGGCGCCAACGACAGGACCAATAGGAGGCTAGGACCAATCGGAGGCAACGCGGGAAGGAAAAACCAATGGGATGAGGCGAAAGGTGACGTCAGGCGGAAAGGGTTTTCGCCAGAGAGAGATTTCCTACGACAGACGAGTGGAGGCCACGACTTGTAACGGTTGGGTTTTTCTTTTTTAAGAACCTTTCTCCAGTTTTGTGTGGGACTCAAGGAGTTCCAGTTGTATCCCTGTACAACGGTATATCTGTCGGCTCCTGACCGCAGATTGTTTTTTTTAGGTTCGCCTATAACCTGGGACTTTTAGGTCCGCACCAGCTCACATGAGCCCTATGATTTCCATTCGGAAAATTTGTAAATAGCTTCTATTTAACCAAGAATAAAAGTTGTTATTCTTCTAAGCTGTACGTCGTGTCACAACCACTTCGACACCCACACGCTACCCGAGGATCCAGTGACGTTACAATATTTATACAGAAAGCGCACTGCTTGCTCTCAGCACCTCTCGCTCACATTGTCCATTGTCAATCATTACTCATTTCTTCTGCCCTTCTCCTCCCAACTCCTATCTTTGTCTCGCTTCCCCACTAATTCTTCCATCTCAGGGACAAACAAAAACAGTAACTGTCGCCCGGTGACCTGGGAACTTCAAGAGTCCATAGGAATATTTTAGGAAAAAAAAAAGTATGTAATATTTTTGTTAAAGTTTCAAAATTTTATTTTGTTATTAAATCAATAAGTATTTTTATTTTTTATTTTTATTTAAATTCTACTAATTTAAAAACTCATTATCTGATAGATTTATATATGTAAACATATAAAAACGTAAACATTTAAAACAGTTTGTTGAGGAGCGATAAAAAAGTATGTTACACGTTTAATACATAGTTTGTCATATGTAAATATTCCATATTCTAAAATTAGAAAACAAGTAGATTACTAAATACTTAATCATTAATCATAAAAAAAGTAATGTCTTAAATAATTTCATTTAAAATGTTTAATTTATGAAAAAATATAATTAATATAAATTAATAGAATAGAATTGTTTGAATAAAATGACACAAAAATTTCAATGTAATGTCCTGTGTTAAATACAGAAAAGCAGATATCCAGCTCACTTTCCGTACTTTGAAAGAGATTTAATAAAACATATATAAATTAGTTCTAAAAGCATTTCAGAGTAAGAATTAATCTTTAAAAGAATTTCTTTTTTCGGCTGAACCAACTCGTATCTACATGAGAAGCAAGTGTCAAAATCTTAAAGCTGGATTTTGTCAACTACTTAGCACAAACGATGGCACCATATTCATCATTTCAGAGCAGTAAAAAAAAACTACAACTGTTCTAACAGTTTTTTTAGTTCGTAGCGACACATTATCCTTGGAAAATGAAATTAGAACTTTTACTCGTATATAATAACTCTTTTTCAGTTGACGAAAAGGGGAGCAAAGAATGACAGGCGGAAAAGTGGTGTCAGGTACAAAATGATGTTATGTGTTTTGGTGATGTTATGTATTTTAAATTGGTGGGTTTTTGGTTTTTATTTTTTAGGAAAGTGGGAGCATATGTTATGAGGTGATTTAGATCCATATAAAATTTTTTGAATTATGTTATTGTAATAATTGTATTTTGTAATAAAAGTTCGGATCTAAATCTAACCTTATGAAATTTTGTTAAAAAGAGAGGATCTAAAAATAAGGAGTAGAGGGATTTATGATGGCCGATGTATGTTGGATTGGATCACTTGTCGAGATTTTATCGTTTTATTACGGTACACAACACAAAGTTATACACAATATTGGGACTTATCTACACAACATTGGCTTCACAAAGAAGTTTTGTTAAAGCCCAGGCCAAGACGACTTTCTGTCTGGGTTTTTGACACTACCCTACAAAGAGTTTTCGCTTCGACATGCCTTGAGATGTCCGAGGTGATTAGAACGTCGGATGCGACGCCGAAACGTCAGACTGCGAGCCGCCAACGACAGGACCAATAGGAGGCTAAGACCAATCGGAGACGACGCGGGAAGGAAAAACCCAATGGGAAGAGGCGAAAGGTGACGTTAGGCGGCGCGGGTTTTCGCCAGAGAGAGATTCCCTACGACAGACGAGTGGAGGCGACGACTTGTAAAGTTTGGGTTTTTTTTTTTCAGAACCTTTCTCCAGTTTTGTGTGGGACTCAAGGAGTCCCAGTTGTATCCCTGTTCAACGGTATATCTGTCGGCACCTGACCGCAGATTGTTTTGTTTTGTTTTTTTTTAGGTTTGCCTAGAACCTGGAACTTTTAGGTCCGCACCAGCTCACATGAGCCCTATGATTTCCATTCGGAAAATTTGTAAATAGCTTCTATTTAACCTAGAATAAAAGTTGTTATAAGCTGTACGTCGTGTCACAACCACTTCGACATCCACACGCTACCCGAGAATCTAGGGACGTTACAATATTTATACAGAAAGCGCACTGCTTGCTCTCAGCACCTCTCACTAACATTGTCAATCATTGTTCATTTCTTCTGCCCTTCTCCTCCCAACTCCTATCTTTGTCTCGCTTCCCCACTAATTCTTCCATCTCAGGGACAAACAAAAACAGTAACTGTCGCCCGGTGACCTGGGAACTTCAAGAGTCCATAGGAATATTTTAGGAAAAAAAAAAGTATGTAATATTTTTGTTAAAGTTTCAAAATTTTATTTTGTTATTAAATCAATAAGTATTTTTACTTTTTATGTTTATTTAAATTCTACTTATTTGAAAACTCATTTGATAAATAGATTTATATATGTAAACAGAAAAAAAAACGTAAACATTTAAAAGAGTTTTGTTGGGGAGCGATAAAAAAGTATTTTACACGTATAATACAGAGTTTTTCATATGTAAATATTCCAAATTCTAAAATTAGAAAACAAGTAGATTAGTTAATACTTAAATCATAAAAAGGTAATCATGTCTTAAATAATTTCATTTAAAATGTTTAATTTATGAAAAAAATATAATATAAATTAATATAATAAATAGAATTGTTTAGATAAAATGACACAAATAAAAATTTCAATTAGTGTCCTGTGTTAAATACATCATGTGTAGACAGAAAAGCAGATATCCAGCTCACTTTCCGTACTTTGAAAGAGATTTAATAAAACAGATATAAATTAGTTCTAAAAGCATTTCAGAGTAAGAATTAATCTTTAAAAGAATTTCTTTTTTCGGCTGAACCAACTCGTATCTACATGAGAAGCAAGTGTCAAAATCTTAAAGCTGGATTTTGTCAACTACTTAGCACAAACGATGGCACCATATTCATCATTTCAGAGTAGTAAAAAAAACTACAACTGTTATAACAGTTTTTTTAGTTCGTTGCGACACATTATCCATGGAAAATGAAATTAGAACTTTTACTCGTATATAATAACTCTTTTTCAGTTGACGAAAAGGGGAGCAAAGAATGACAGGCGGAAACTTATTAAGACTTGAAAGTTTGGGCAAAGTTTATACACTCTTACAGTTTTGTAAATAATTATGTTCACTTAAAAATAATATTTTGGGATAACGCTAAAATCTTGCTTTCTGGAATTTGTTATTCCTTTTATTTCTTTCCATCAAAAGCAATAGAGTTTAAATCAAAACGACCAGATTTTTACCTAAATACTTTAAATAAAAAATATTTTCAAATCTTTAATTTAAATAAACAAAATGGCAACTATTTAAAGAATATTTCATCCCATTCTGAGATAAACAAGTCATTGATGTTATTTGAAAATACAAGTATGAAAGTCTTTAATCGAATAAGTTTTTTCCCTGTAGCTTAGTATAGAGTTAATTCTATCCCGTACTAACTAATACTAAAAGTTAAACGTAAATTAGAAGTATATTATCCCCCCCCTTTAATTTTTGACATAAATAGAAATTATTTAAACCCTTTAAACTCTGAACGACGATATACCATCTGTCGTAATTTACAAGAAGTGCCAACGACGATATATCGTTTTGTTGACGATGGTGTCTCACTACTAGCATCACGAGAGAACTATCAAAACCTAAATTTATAAAAAGTTATAATTTCTTTCCAAAAATAATTTACAAAATTGTTCGTTAATTTTCTTTTCGACTATACCAGTTACTGCCAAGACTGCGTATACGTTACAGCGATAATATAGAAACTCAACATGGGACATTTTCTTGAAACCGTAATCGTAATATTTACAGTTCATACTGTCATCTGCATAAAACTATTACCAAACGATTATTGCTTATGTGCAAATATTGATTGTCAAGGCTCCTCCACACTATGGTCCACTGCAAACCATTACCACCGTCTGAAAGGGGTATGGCTTATCGCGGTCGACGATGGCAAACGATAAAATGGCCTTGGTGGAGCATGGCTTCCGAAGCGGTTTTCCTCCAAAGATGAAAGGCAGCTAGATGCGCGACTAAAGTGCGCAGTAGGAACTATGGATGAATCCATGCTCTCGGCTCATTGATTGGCCCACTGTGTGGATGCAACCTGCAAACCATCGTCTAAGGTCACCTTCAAGAAGTGGTGATCAATTGGCCATAGTGTGGAGGCTACATAAAAGAAAATTTGTTTTCCTGTTTTTTTATAATATTTTATATTTATGTTATTCATATAAATTTTAAAAAATAATGAAATACCATTGGAATAAATTTATTTTCTATTTTGTAATATGCTCTTTTTCGAATTTTTAAAAGATCATTCTTATATTGTTTTTATGAGTTTTTTTCCAAACCTTAGCTTAGCCTTCAAATTGATTCATTTTTTTTTCTATTTTGCATAGGTACGACAGCTTTGGATGGCACTAAGAGGGATAATAGAAAGACTAGAAAACTATTTCTCTAAAGCCTTTATCACACGTCATTCTGTACACGGTGAAAAAACAAACATCCTGCTTATGACTCCTTGGTGAAAAATGCTCAAATTTCTCTTGGGATGGAGAAAATAATTTACACGATCTACTTTCTTAAATACAAGCATAGGATAAGTCCTTTATTTGGTTGACAGGTTTTTGCTAACACACAAGAAATTCACGTATCCTTTATCTGGAAAAGTAATCGTAAGCTAAATTCATTGCTTTTTCAACAAAGACAGGTGGATGTGTAATAAAGCCTTTAACACTAGAATTACGAGAGGGGTCATTTTGACACCAAGCGAACTTTTATCTCTTACAGCTCATCTATTTTTTCGGAAATATCTTAATTTTTTTCTCGACTTTTCCTAAATCATTGTGATTTACGAAATAGTAAAGATTTCAAGAAAATCGTATTTTTATTTTAGTCCTAACAAATGATTATACCTAGAAATACGGCAGGTGTCATTTTGATCCATTTGAGAGAAAACAAATATGAATACATTTCATTCTATTATCTGAACACTGTTACTTCTATAAACTATTTTTATTTGCACCTGTTAAACAAAATACAAAGGAAAAGAATATGGCAGTATAGAATACTTTTATAGAAAACTGTAAGCTTTGCTACAAACCAAATGAAAATATTACGTTTGATGAACAGTTATTCCCTACAAAAACAAGATGCCGTCTTTGAGTATATGCCTAACAAGCCGATAAATCTAGTTTCAAAAATGTAAGAAACGAACATTTTTCTTCAGTTGTGATGAAACACGACTATATAACACATCATATCAAGGTAAAAGGAACAAAAACTTAATTTTGTTAAGTACATTCATCAGTTGAATTTGAATCTAATGAAAAGAAGGTTCCTGATGTAATACAGTTTTACAATTCTACAAAATTCTGGGTAGATGTTTTGTATCAAATGGCAAAAAGGGAGAAATGTCAAGTAAGGAAATGCAAAGGTAACAAAACTTCTAATATTTGTGACAACTGTAATAAATATGCAGATACTTTACACAAAAAAAAAAATCAGAAAGATAATCGTATGTGCTAATTGCTGCGCTGACTAATATATTATCTGTAAATAAAATATTTCTATATATTTCTATTTCTATGTACTCTGTATAAGAAAAAGTTTGTTTTAAAATTATTTAATATTTGGATTAAAAACCATTTTTCTTGGAAAAATTTGCGTATATTTATGCATTTAGCGTTATATTTATACATTTTATTGTCTGTGTTTCTGTAATGTAAGCTATCGAAAATGAAAAAAAAATTACTTTTTCCGATGGAAATATTTAATTGTTTGTTCATTATTTAACTACATACCTGCTAAGTCTCTAATTCTTTAAATAAACTGAAGTTGTCATAATTTGTGTTATTTTAATTTCTTTTTTCATAAATGTATTATATGAAATAGAGAAATATGTAAATATCTTATCAAAGGGTCAAAATATTTTTTCGCAAATATCTTGATTTTTTCTCGACTTTTCCTAAATCATTGTGATTTACGAAATAGTAAAGATTTCAAGAAAATCGTATTTTTATTTTAGTCCTAACAAATGATTATACCTAGAAATACGGCAGGTGTCATTTTGACCCCTTTGAGAGAAAACAAATATGAATACATTTCATTCTATTATCTGAACACTGTTACTTCTATAAACTATTTTTATTTGCACCTGTTAAACAAAATACAAACAAAGGAAAAGAATATGGTGGTATAGAATACTTTTATAGAAAACTGTAAGCTTTGCTACAAATCAAATGAAAACATTACGATTGATGAACAGTTATTCCCTACAAAAACAAGATGCCGTTTTTGAGTATATGCCTAACAAGCCGATAAATCTAGTTTCAAAAATGTAAGAAACAAACATTTTTCTTCAGTTGTGATGAAACACGACTATATAACAAGGAACAAAAACTTAATTTTGTTAAGTACACTCCATAGTTAAGTACATTCATCAGTTGAATTTGAATCTAATGAAAAGAAGGTTCCTGATGTAATACAGTTTTACAATTCTACAAAATTCGGAGTAGATGTTTTGGATCAAATGGCAAAAAGGGAGAAATGTCAAGTAAGGAAATGCAAAGGTAACAAAACTTCTAATATTTGTGACAACTGTAATAAATATGCGGATATTTTTACGCAAAAAAAATCATAAAGATAAGCGTGTGTGCTAATTGCTGCTCTGAATAATTATCTGCAAATAAAATATTTCTATATATTTCTATTTCTATGTACTCTGTATAAGAAAAAGTTTGTTTTAAAATAATTTAATATTTGGATTAAAAACCATTTTTTTTTGGAAAAATTTGGGCAAATATTTATACATTTTATTGTCTGTGTTTCTGTAATGTAAGCTATCGAAAATGAAAAAAAAATTACTTTTTCCGATGGAAATATTTAATTGTTTGTTCATTATTTAACTACATACCTCCAAAGTCTCTATATTCTTTAAAATAAACTGTAGTTGTCATAATTTGAGTTATTTTAATTTCTTTTTTCACAAATATATTATATGAAATAGAGAAATATGTAGATATCTTATCAAGGGGTCAAAATGACACCCGTCGTAATTCTAGGTATACAAAGACCACCGTAAATCCAGTGTTAAAACGACTGACAATTGATTTTTTTTAAGCACAAGGATATATACTGTTTTCTGCTGTTGAAAGGTTTCAACTTTTGCAAAGAATTTAACCTGTGTGAATACTAGTCATTGATTTATTTATTATACTCATGTAATAATATTTGTATTAGTGCTTAATTTTAATATTTCTATGCAAATACATACAAATATTAAAATTAAGATAATGTATTTATTCCTTTATACATGAAGATTCGTTGGCTTCTTGTCCTTTTTGCCAGTCATTCAAATATCTTATGAGGCTTCTTGAAAATTAGTTAATCCTTTCATAGTTATTGTGAAGATTACTTCCTCAATGATCTTATGAAATGAATATCTTTGCAAGCACAAATCTTACTACAGACCTGCTAACATTCCCTACAGCATTAACATGTCAAAAATAGACGGATATTCCCCAATAAAATGGGAAGATCGTCCTGCTTGCAAACAAAGATGTGTGCTTTGTCAAATAATGTACATTATACCACTATGGGAAATCATGCCAAAGTTGGTTTGCAACTATAGACGATGAAAGAAAGCAGCACATACACTCAAAAGCCAAAACATTATTACCACCCCTACATTTTGCAGTGAACTCGCCTGGATGACGTGAAAGGCACATGATTAGGTGGAAGTGGTATTTAATTGCTGATGGAGAGTCTGAAGAATCATTCTTTCACTTACTTCTGTGTGTTATGGGAAAGGCTGCTGATCTAATCGATTTTGATAGAGGGTAGATTGTAATGGCTCGAAGGTTCGTAACAAGTATTTCCGAAACGGCATGACTCGTGGGTTGTTCGCGATCTACAGTTGTTAGTATTTATGCAAAGTGGATGAATAATGGTGAAACCAGCAGTAGATGACATGGTGTTGGACGTCCACACGCTATCAAAGAAAAAGGTCGTTGGAGACTGTCTCGCATGGTGAAGCAAAACCGGAGCCAGACAGTGGCTCAGCTGACAACCCAATACAATGCAGGGTCAAGTAGAATAGTATCGGAGCACACTGCTTAGCGGACATTGTTGGATATGGGGCTACGCAGCAAACGTCCCACTCGTGTGCCTTTGCTGACCAAGCGTCATCGCCAACTGCGCTTACGCTGGGCCCGGGAACATCGCGACTGGTCCATGGATCAGTGGGAGAGAGTTGCCTGGTCAGATGAATCACGGTTTGTCATTCATGACGCCGATGGCCGTGTCAGGATACGCCGTCTTCCAGGCCAACAGTTGCTCCCTCAATGTATAGTACGTCATACAGGGGCCGATGGTGGCAGTATTATGCTTTGGGGATGTTCTCTTTGGCTCCTCTGGGATCTGTGGTTGTAGTAGAACAGAGCATGAATGCTTCAGGGTATCTAAACATCATTACGGACTAGTTACACATTTACATGGCCTCTGTTTTACCAGCTGGAAATGGAATGTTCCAACAGGACAACGCCCCGTGTCACAAGGCTAAAATTGTGTTAAAGTGGTTCCAGGAACATGATGCTGAATTCCAGTTAATGTCCAGCCGCCTAACTCACCGGATCTCAACCCGATAGAACACATTTGGGATGTCATGAGACGGCAGCTCAGAGTTCAAAGACCACCAATTCGCAATATCTCTGATTTGTGTAACCGTTGCTTAAACATCTGGTACAATCTGTCTCCGGCCATCTACCAAGGACTTGTGGCATTCCTGCCAAGGCGGATTGAAGCTGTGTTGAACGCCAAAGGTGGGCCAACTCTTTATTGACAGGTGGGTATAATGTTTTGGCTCTTGAGTGTATGGCCAAGAAAAGAGGACCTGCTACATGTGTGCATAATGGAATCGCTTTATTGCAAATAAAAACCATTAAATTAAATATTTCCTGTAATTATAAATGATTCCAAGGGAAGTATTCTTACCACCATTAGAATTTAAATGCAAAATTTTGGAAAAATAAAGTACATTTCCTTACATTTTCTTATTTACTTGATAAAACACAAAAAAAGTGAAGAATTCAGAAGAAAAATAAATGGCCTACTTAAGGGTTGTTAGTATTACTTTAAGTATAAAATTTCACACAATAGTCTATAAATTAATTTTCTTATAAAAAATGAACGAGAGGGTTAAATTTTTTTTAAGTTCCTTATTACGTACGCATTTTATGAACTGTACATTATCACCATGAAATGGAAAATCTCATTACCAAATGGGTCATTCATTGGTTCGTGACAAAGATCTGTGATAACTGTTTTATGAGATCTCCTTCATAATACACTGCTATTTGACGCAATTCTGAATTGGATTATGTTTCAGCTGAGTTGGAAGATTTTATCTGATGTAGATTTTACATTGAGTTAAATCTTCATTGAATTGTACATATTAATGATCTTGAAGCAATTTCAGAACGGCGCAGAAATTTATGGAAATTATATATTCTTGAACTGGGTGAAACAAAGGTTACTACCGAGGAGAAAGCAGTCATGAACGTAGCTCACTTGTTATAGGAGAATCAAAGTTGAAATTTCTTTCGTGTGTTGTTATACTTAATATGTTTTGGTTTGTAGCAATACGGTCTAAGTGGTAATTAAAAGGATATTCTAGATCATAAAAATAATTTCTAAGAAAAGTAAAATTCAAGGAACTTTATGAGAGGCTTGAATGAGAGGAAGCTGCAAAATCATAAGTTTAGAAATATTAAAGAAAACGGGCAATGCTTCCCAGCCTTTATGGTGCATTTTATACTAAAATGCCTTGCACTCTAAGTGATTTTTGGATATGAATAGAAAATTTAAAGTAAATGTTAATACCGTATATAGGCAAAATCTACAACAAAAATTACCTGCTACAAAGTCTTGGCTGTTCTGGAGTAATTTAGTTGTGATATAATAATATCCAATCAACTCCCTGCCTTCCTTAGTTCCATGATTTTTCTGGACAGAAATCCTCTTTGAAGAAATATACACAAATAAAAGTATTAACAATATTGGTATTTTTTAATTTATATCTCTGTTAATTATGGTCCACCAAAGACGAACTTAGCGAAATGAGTCAAAATTATATAAATTCCTGGATTTCTGTCTTGACTTCAAAGTCCCCGTCGCTCTCTACGAGTTGGTTCGTACAGACTGATGCAAACAAATTTTAATAATATTTAAATGATGATATAGAGTTTAAAATAAACTGTTAGAAATTATAGTAATTAAAAATAAATCAAACGTAATAGTAATAAAAAGTAAGTTCAGTCGATAATGGAATATAGGTAGAATAGAAATTTCCTAAGTAAAAATTCAAAAATTAATAGTTTTGAACTATTTATTTACACTTGTACATACACTCACTTTTATATATAGATATTTAAACAACGAAGTTCCGTCATTCGCCGTATCTTTGTATTTAAAAGTAAATGCCCAGTATTGGGAATAACAATCTACAATCTTCCTACAAAAGTAAAAGCTAAATAATCGAAAAACCAAACGACTTTGCTGAAAGCCTTATAAATCCCTCCACACTATGGTCCACTGAAATCCATTCCATGGTTTGCAGTGGGTATGGCTTAGCGAGGTCGACAATGGCAGGTGATAAAATGGTCTTGGCAGAGGATGGCTTTTTAAATGTTTTTTCTCCAAAGATCAAAGACAACCAGTATGTACTACCAAAGTGTGCAGTGGATTCTATGAATTCATGTACGCTCTGCATTTATTAGACCAGTGTTTGAATGCAACCGGTGAACCATGGTTCAAGGTCGACATCAGGACCAATACTGGAGTGGTGACCAATTAGCCATAGTGTGAAGGCTACATTACACCTAAATCTTTTGTGACGTCATAACTAAAAATTGTGGAAATATACGTAAAAACTCAAATATTGATAATTAAATTAGGGAAAATTTCCTTAATTCGAGGTTAATTCGAGAACATTTTAAAAAAAAAATCGTTCTTGCAGAAAATGAATTACGTTAATGTTCTATTGAAATTTTTAAGGAAATATTTATAAATTTTAAATACCTTTTTTTAATAAATTATATACCAGTTTGAAGTCTTCATAAATAATTCAATTGTATATATATGTATATATATATATATGTATATATATATATATATATATATATATATATATATATATATATATATATATATATATATATTTGTTAATTGAGCGATTTTTACTTGAGTGGGTATATTGATTTTTCAGTAGTAAAATAAGTTATTAAAATCAACAATCACATCTATCAACGTTTACGAAACACATATTTTAGAATTAAACGGACATCTATATACAATATATATGAAATTTCATTGGGTAGATTTGGTGCAATAGTTAAGAAAAAGCTTAATATCTTCTTTATTTGTGAGTGTGTTAAATTCATAGCATGATTTATATATCTGTAAATGAGACACCTAATATAAATATATTACTTACACCAGTTAGTAAAAATATCTTTGTCTCTCTTTTTCACGCAGTAATAGTGTTTGTTCTACGCGATTTATTTCTAATGAAATTTAATATTTCATTTGGTTTTAACCGTATAAAGATAACTAGTACGTCGAATCAGCGTAAGTCCGAAGACGATATCTCAGTACTTTTTAGTTTTGTAAACTGAGAAAATCTATTGTTATTTTAAGATTTTTACTAATAAAAATACAAATAAACCTTAATGTTTTTCATTTATCCATAACAAAATGTCATTTATGATGATACATGACTGCTTACACAAACATATATGCACAATCCAAAATATGTACACTCAATACACGCAGAATTGACATATGGTGATATTTCTAAGGTTAATGTCTAAAAGTTTCAATTTTGAATGTATCCTATTTGTGATATGTGTGGGTATGCTTTCATATGCCCTTTTACTTTGAAAAGAAATATTTTTCGCAACCCAAAATTTTATCTAGGGGAAATCTAATCTAAAGTTAAAAGGTTTACAACAGTCAATGGAGAACAAACAATTATGAGTCGTCAAACCGGGTGAAAAGATGAAAAATAATTGTTTTGAGCCCCTTTGAGTGTTGTCAATCTGAAGAATCTTATTAGTAAAACTGAAACGTATGACTGAGAATCTAGAACGGAAAGTTATTAATGCTCTGATGAAGTTTGTGTTGAAATGTGTGCTGACAAATTTCACATGTTATATTCATTTTATTGAAGTAATACGTTACAATGGGAAAATTATAAGAACCGATTCCTGTTTTGCCGCCACAGTTAAATGCAAGGCAAATGTTGCTTTATTATCCTTTATTTCAATGGGAAAGCTAGGCGCAATACTCTCACATGCTCTACGAGTAATTTAAAGCATTTTTATCTTTTAATCGCGGCATTTTTCAACAGAAATGGATTTCATTGTGTGAAGGTTAAATCCGAAACTATATAATTAGCTTGAAATATACTACTGTAAAGAACTTGAAGCTATAGTTCTCCTATTATTTTTTATTTCACAGGGAGTAATTGAAAATGACATATCACTCTCAACTCCATTTCAGACGAAAGAAAAGAGGAATTAGGATGTGTCAAGGCAAGTTTCTTAAAAATTCTTCGAGAAACTATTGTTTATTCTTTACCACAATTTTATGCCATTCTCAAAAGAAGCATTATATAACTTTATTTAGAGAAAATGGAATACCTTGCGTAAAAACTTTCTGAAGTGCTTGCACTTAACGCTTTTCAAAGTTCTTTCCGGTAACCCTTTAAAAATTGCTTTAAATTATAACGTGCGGTGCAGGGTTTAAATTCAGTATTGTGCTCGAGCAATTCCTGCGAAACGAGACTCGTCATAATTCATTCTTGTATTGTGAGGAGAAAATCTTTGCCAGACATTTTAAATATAAGGTTTCGCAATTTTACATTCCTTTTCTACAACCACTCGACAAATAATTCAACTTGTTAAGAACATGGACTGGTTAGAATTACGTTTCGTAAACTTCAAATATGCAGATATGCACCGCTGGAAACTGCGTCCTAAAAGGGAAATCATTACATATTCAAACGCCTGTTCCCACAGTTTACGGAATGATTATTCAGATCCGAGTTGTGTCTGGAGATCGAAACGCATAAGTTATTTATTATTCGAGGGAGCTACATTTTATGCGTTATGACTAACTTACCAATGGATTTCAGAACCTGGCATATAATCGGTATATTTTTATCCTTATTGAAAAATCTAGGAATCTAATCTGAGAGTGTAAAAATGCATATTAAAAATGATTCCTTGTATGTTTATATCTATTTAATGGGTTTGCAACTTGCGCTATTTAATATCATAAACAAAGCCACGGTAACTCATTCTTTAAAGGCAACATTCTTGTAACTGGGGTGTAAGTATCCGGTCCCTGTTTTAGGTAACACAATGAAGAAGCAGGTGTTTCTTGAATAAATGATTTATTTACAGCTCACAGCTATACACACATTTCTAGATACACAATGCAAATACATTTCACAAGCATGTGGAACACTAGACGTAGGCCTAAATAGAGACCGTATGAAAAAGGGTCCCTGCCGAATGGTTTAGTAACCGACGGAAGATAATTCGGTAGCTTCGCGTAAAGTTTTCGGTAGTAATTATGTAGGCAGTACACTCAATTGGACGAGAGTTTGAAGTAATTTGAAGTAACAATTGGTATCTTCGAAGAAGAAAAAACAAAGTCCAAATTCCTAAGAGGAGAGTACACTTTCAATCCTGAAGAAGATCGAATTAAAAGAAAACCCAAGGCACAGGGTATCGTTCTCAATCTCAGAAAGAGCTATCCCAAGGTGGGATTTCAGCTAAGAAAAACTCTCCGATGGAGAGACTGGTCAAGACGACCTCTGAGTTAGCTGACTGCCAGCTAACTCCTAAAGAAGTGATCCCAAGGTGGGATTATCGCTAAGGAAACTCTCCGATAGAGAGACTGGTTAAGGCGACCTCCGAATTAGCTGGTTCTAGCTAATTCCTAAAGAAGTGATCCCAAGGTGGGATTATCGCTAAAGAAACTCTCCGATAGAGAGACTGGTCAAGGCGACCTCCGAATTAGCTGGTTGCTAGCTAACTAACTACTTCTCTAAAAAATCTTCTCTCATCTCTTTCAAGGGGAGGAGCCTCTAAGAGATGGGGCCTCACCCACAATTTCATTATTGGATCATCTGGCGATGACCTCACCTTCAACCATTTGGTCTGGACTGGACAATCACCGGCCGCAAACCCAAGAGTGTCTGGAATTCATGTCAGCGAAGATCCAGTGTCGCAGCATTCCTTTGTAGTTCCGATGGACATATTTTTGGCTGTGATTCTGGGCGCCCAGTTGTCTGGTCTGTTGTTTCGCTACTGTAGGACACAAAAGTCTAGACATCGTGGTACCGGGGAAAACAACCCCTTTGTACCCACATAAGCAAAGTTCATTTCTCAAAGCAAAGTTCTTTGATGTAGGCACACCGTTAAATCAAGCCGTTACAGGGGGGTTGCGGGTTTGGAACCCGAGCCGGACTAATATCCGCCGAATTCGTTAAAGGTGACTGGGGCACTTAAAATAGGTTTGTGGTCCTAATGTCCTCCAAGTTCTTAATCAATATCACAACACCTCTGGAGGTGCAAGCCAAGCCTGTAGGTCTTCTGCTTGGTGATTGCTTCTAAACTGTGATCACCCATTTGAGCATACGTCGTACTTTCATCCTAGAGGCACTCGTTAAAACGAAAGCTGCACCCCTTTGCCTTAATACGAGTAGCGTATGGCTCAATCGTGCTTGGTTTGACCAAGTAGCATAAGACAACAACATCATCATAAACAATTGAAACAATTCTTTTGTTTTTATAGTCTACAGATATTAAATAATTTTCAAATATACTTTTTATTATTCAAAAACAATAAACAGAACAGTATTTCATGTTTTTCATAGGGGAACTGACTCTTAATCACCTATGAAATATCTTCCCATCGTCTTCGTATATTCATTAGAGATTCCACTGTATGATCCTTTATGTATAAATTTCTTACCCTTGTTCGGAACCCGAGCCGGCCTAAGATCTGCAGTGTTCCCTAAAAGGTGACTGGGGCACATAAAATATGTTCGTGGTCACAAAGTCCTCCAAGTCCTTAATCAATATCACAAAACCTCTAGGGGTGCCAGCCAAACCTATGGGTCTTCTGCTTGGTCCCTGCTTCTACATTGCGAATACCCACTTGACCATAAGTCATACTTTCAGCTTAGAGGTGCTCGTTAAATACGAGTAGCGTATGGCTCAATCGTGCTTGGTTTGACTAAGTGGCATAAGACAACAACATCTTAAACAATTGAAACAATTCTTTTGTTTTTATAGTCTACAGATATTAAATAATTTACAAATATACTTTTTATTATTAAAAAAACAATAAACAGAACAATGTTTCATGTTTTTCATAGGGAAACTGACTCTTAATCAGTTATCAAAAATCTTCCCATCGTTTTCGTATATTCATTAGAGATTCCACTGTATGGTCCTTTATGTGTAAACTTCTTACACTTGTTCGGAATCCGAGCCGGCCTAAGATCTGCCGTGTTCGCTGAAGGTGACTGGGGCACATAAAATATGTTCGTGGTCACAATGTCCTCCAAGATCAAACGATACTTTTGGAGGGGGCAGGCAATCCCTGTGAGTCTTATGCTGCTATATTACGAGAACCCACTTTGCCGGCATAAAGTCATTCTGTTACTCTAGCAACCTTCCTTAATTCGCATAGCATATGACTCACGTGCTTTCGTCTAGCCTTTCTTTACTTAGCGTTATATCATGAGATGGTGCAATTTGTTGTTGTTTTTTCATTATAACAATCGTACAGTACCAAGATGTGTTTACAGAGACATATTTAGGGTTTGGTTTGGTTTGGAGTGCTACGGTCTACCTTTTGCAACACGAGGGCTAATGAGACCGGGATCACAGCTTAAAGCCGACTCCGAACGGCTACGAACATCCATGCTACTGTGGGATTCGAACCCACAAA
>CM063504.1:93304924-93447424 GCA_032207245.1 Pardosa pseudoannulata | reverse complement strand
ATAAAACGAGGCATTATAATTCATAGGTTCATTTAGCTACTTCCTCGATGTAAATTCTAGTTAGAGAGCGTTGTTTAACGATACTGAAGTGCCTACACTGAATTCTAAATCGAGGAATATAATCGTAATTAGAATAAAATTGAGTGTTGAGAGTTTATAATGGAATGAACGAGCGTTGCCTTGGTCACGTTTTATTTCCTCTTAAAACGGAAAATTTAAACTCTCTATTTTGACTTCACGTTCCATACCCTTCACGATATATTGGAAGTTGGTTCTTTTGATTCGGAATAATTTTTTTTTCATTTTACTTTTCACTGTCTTAATGCATTTTGTAGCTCTACTAATTGAGAATATCTCTTAAGTGGTTCAAAGCTTAAAAATATTTTTTCTTATTTGTGTATAATTTATTATAAATATTTACCTTGAAATGTATTCTTGCATGGATATTGCAATGTATAAGAATCAATGAGTCAAAACTTTTTAACCTGCATTTCCAATACTCTCGATATTTGTGATTAGTCTGCAGTACTTTTCATTACTTTGTGCTTTGGTAGCTGTACTACTAACTAAATATTGTAATCTAAAGTAAGAATTAGGTTTGGTTTGGTTTGGCTTGGAGCGTTACAGTCTACATTTTTGGTACTCGAGCGTTGATCAGATAGGGAACTACTGCTTAACACATTGTGTCCGGGTACATTTCGCAGCAGAATTGTACTTGGAGCGGGCGTTTTGTGTATAAATTTAGTTATTCAGTTTAATCTCAATAGATCGAAAATTATTTAATTTTTTAACAAACTTTTCGTATTTTATATTGAAATATATAAATAAACAAAAACAAATATATATAAATACAAATATATATAATATATAAATATAGATATATATAATATCATTTTCGCAAGGATAAATAAAAAGTTAATTTTAAATCTAAATTGATTTTTTTAATCACCCTTCCTGTTCTGTGGTTCCACATCGACTGAGGTAAAAACTAGTTTTTATTTGTCTACATTTTTCCAGAATCTGTGTAGTAGACAAGAACATTCGGCTTAGTTTTACTGTATATACCGTTATTTTTGTACCCACAATTAAACAATGTTTAACTATAACCCGTACTAGTTCGTGACCCGCGTTCAAGTATCAATCGTCAGAAAACGTAGTAGTACGTGTCCCGCATACAGTGTTAAAACCGATTCTGAACTGCTTCTAATCATTCGGAACAAACCGTTTACAAACAATTATGCTAACAGTAGAAATTGAACCCTTAAAATCTGCGACAGAAAAGCAGCGTTCTAAACATTCGGACATAAAAAAGTTATCTTTGACCATCGTAATATATATATGGCTTTCATTATGAGTAAACAAAAATTCGTCAAAATTTTCTGTTAATGCTAATCCTAAAAACGGTTTTTCTTTAATTTTTTTCATAATAAATATGGAATTCTAAATAGAAATTAAGTAATAGAATTTCTGTAGTAGGTACATATAGTAGTTAGTATATCACGCACTTAATTATTTATAAACTTGTATGTAGAATCTCTAAATAATGTGATTATGCTATTTACTAATAGAACAACTTTATTCTTGGGTTTTTGAGTTTCACCCCCATCCCATCCTGAAATGTTTAGACTAATATACTATGAGTACAACTAAACTACTATGAATACAAAAAAATAGTTATGAAAAATTAATTTTGTTTGATGTTTCTGTATGGTCACATAATTTTCCTACTTTAAGTACACGTGTGCACTGCAGTCATATAAAAAGCTTTTTAATCTAAAGCTTTTTAAAATATCTTTACAAAGATTTTTTATTGTAAAATTACCAGACTTTAACAATGCTATAAGGGCATATTTTAGAGGGAAATATTTAAAGCAAAAATAAAAGAATTTGATGAAAATGGTTTTAATTAGACTTGTATCGCTATTTGCCCTCATCTCGTAGATTATTTTCTACTGTCTTCCTTTTCCTATAAATAATTGTCTCATTATTGATAGTATTTGTGGTCATTCTGAATCAGTTGCAGGAAGTAACGCCTGTTAAATAAGTTTTAACACTGTAGTAGTAAAATATCCGTCCTATTGCTCCCCCAGAAAACGAAACAAATTGTAGTTGAACTTGATTCCTCTCGATTATAAGGATAGACGAACTAAAAATTATTTGCACAAAACCACTTAAAAATCCAATCAAAGTTCATCCAAAAATCCTTTTTAAATTGTTCGTGTGTTTGTATTATGAATTGTGAATTTAAAAAACGATATATTTATGATAATACAAAATTTATCAAACAAATATTAAATTTCTAAACCCATCGATTTTATTTCTATTTACGACCTTGTGGTAGTTCTGTACTTAATATTATACATAATTGCTTAAAAAGATTTTCTACTTACATTCCGTTTGAATTTCAAAGAAGAAATTTGCATAAATATACTTACATCAAGTATGGAAATACGGCTATGGTATTTTTATCAACAGTTTTAATTTGCGTGTTTTGTGATACAATAATTAACATAAGTTCATTTGTTTGTTGTAGTAATAGTAATTATTAATTTTTAGATCTCATGTTAAAATTCAAAGAAATATTTGTCTTCACCAAAAGCGGATACCACCTAACTACGGACAACATATCCGATCTCGTCACTATCCGCGAGTTTGAGATATCAGTGTATGTTCGTTTGCAAAATGAAACCTTTTCTTAGAATTCACTTATATACGATTTTTTCTTTCACTACTGACTTTGTATCCAAATTTATGCAGACAATTTCTTAATGTTTGAGTTGTAGCACAAACACCTGAAGACGATACAATGTTATTAGATATTTCTACACTACTAATAAAAGGATTTTTTTACTGACCTCACAGCATTTTGCTTTCTCTTGCGTAAAAACTTTTATCCACCCTGTCTTCTGTTTAGTTTCGATGCTGCCAGTTCATATCTATTTACTTATCCTATAATAAACAGCAATTAAATTTAATCTTAAAATTTCTATTTCGCTATAAATGGGGCTATTATTTCTTGAATTTACAACTCTATGATGCAGTACTCACGGCGACTGATTCTGTTTTCTACGCATTTCAAAATATTAAATTTTCGATTAAAAAAAAAGGAATAAGAATTTAAAAGATTAATCGAACTTTCTAAAATAAATAGCATTTTATTTACACTTTCCGATTATGAAGACAAGTTTTTAACCACTTGCATTAGTTGCTCAAATACCTTTTTCTCCTTAGAAATTTTCATAACCTCGTATTTCAGAGTTGTCAATGGTAAATAACAGCTATTTTAAAATTTATTGCATAGGCTAATTCGAGACAATGTAATAATTTTATTTACACCATTACAATAAAATCTATATATATATAAATGAATTTGTGTCTGTCTGTACTCGATAGACTCAAAAACCATGCATCCAATCGCTGTGAAAATTTGGGAAATGTTTAGGTATATCCTTGGGAAGGTTTTTGTAAATTTTTAAAGTTTGAAATCCACTCCTTCCCCCTTTTTCGAGCATTTCATGTCATTATTCCAAGCATTATTTTCCCCGGTTAAAAGCAAACGATTAAATTTTTAACTTATCGCATGATAACTAAGTGAAAGAAGCAATATTTCTAGCAATGTGACGTCATCCCAAGTAATTGTTTTAAACACAGTTTTCCTCGGTTAAAAGCAAAAGATTAAAATTTTTAATTTATTACATAATACATAGGTGAAAATGATATTTTTCTATCATTATGGCGTCATTCCTTTAAATATTTCAATTATTCATTTCTTGTTTTATATTATTTAAACATCGTCTGCGTAGTATCAATTCGATTTGACCTGCAAATTGAGATACAAAGTGATTCACTTTCATTTCTATGTGACTCAAATTATAGCATTTTTATATGAGAACTAATTTTAAATTTAATTCTTGGTTAATTTTTAAGTTGCAATGAAATGTTTATCAACAATATTCTAACAACAAAAAGAACAAATTTCAGTGACTCTCACGGGCAAATAAAAGCCTATCATTTTATATAGTTGTCTTCATATTCATATGGTTGTCAATATGAATGTGTGTTTCTGTTTCATACTAAACTATGTGGTTTGTCATAAATTGCCTTAATTTTAGAAAACATTTATTGCTACGAACAAAATTATCACTGTTGCTGTCAAAACCTCTGCTCCCTATTCTATCACGTAATTTGGCAAGGTATATTAACGTTGCTAATCAACGTACAGTAGTAATACAGTTTAGGGTTAAACTTATATTTTACCATACAGTTTTGAGCAAATTTAATATAAGACACAAATTTGATGCATATTTAATCGTTAGCATGTAAACATATATTTTGTTATTTTTATTTATAGATATTAAGAACAGTTTTCATTTTTTATGTTTTTTTTAACAAATCTGCCCGATAAGTCATAGAGACATTGGACAGAAATACTTGAAATCGCCAAATAAACATATTCCCTATTAATATATCTTGTTAATAAACTATCTTATTCTTCAACAATCTTCAGCAAGCGAGATTTATTCAACATTTTTATTAATACTTTTATCTTTAATAGTGTTTCTAAAACTTCTTTGAAGAAACATGTATAACCCAGACCGAAGGCTGGGTGCGAAGCAGCTAGTTATAGTATAAATTTGAATTGTTCAAATATTTTTTTCCACCACCCAGTGGAGGTGCAAAGGGATATATACATCCCCTAAGATTCTTTTAAAAATTTTAGTAACTTTGCCAGTTATAACATGCACAGCTGAAAGATCGTTTTCAACTATGGAATATGTAAAACATTATTTGAGAAACAGTGCATCAGAAATGCGTTTAAATGGACAATGCTTGCTGTATATGTAGATATGAAATATTCCTGTAACTGAAGATGAAGTTTTAAATAATTTACAAAAACGAAAGCGGAGAATAAATATAAATTTGTAAAAACTAATATGAATAGATTTTTTTCATTGCATTGTAATCGAATATTTTAAACCGTTTTTAAAAAAATTGCAACTGCTTTTTTCAATTATTAAATGATATTTTATCAAATTTCAATGATATGGGATTCTATCAATTCTGATAAGTAAAAAATTTTGTTTTCATACTATCTCTATTATTTTTCTTAAATGGCCATGTTTTTCTAATTTGTATAACTTTGTAAAAATTATATCAGTTCATGAATAGTTTTGCAACGGAGAAATTGATTTATATAATGTATTCTTTAGTTTTTACATAGTGATAACACTAAATTAAAGATATCTATTTTTTCATGGCAATTATAGGCGCCTATGTAAGAGAATTTAGGAGGGGGAAAGTCTGAGATAAAAAAAATGTGTGTATGCATGTGTTGTATTTGAATATTTAAGTGTTAAATTTTGTTTAAAGAACTGACTTTACAAAATGGGGGAAGGGCTCTCAAGCCCCTTCTGCACTTTGCATATGAGTGCCCTTGTTGGCAATGACAATATGCACCCCAAAATTATTTTCTGAGTATGCCACTGTCCACCACTGTACTTTTTCTTTCTGCCAGTATTTACACCCTTCTGTACTTTGCATATGGGTGCCCTTGTTGGCAATGACAATATGCACCCCCAAAGTTAATTTCTGGGTATGCCACTGTCCACCACTGTACTTTTTCCTTCTGCCAGTATTTACACCCTTCTGCACTTTGCATATGGGTGCCCTTGTTGGCAATGACAATATGCACCCCCAAATTAATTTCTGGGTATGCTAATGTCCACCACTTTATTTTTTCCTTCTGCCAGTATTTACACCCTTCTGCAATTTGTATATGGGTTCCCTTGTTGGCAATGACAATATGTATCCCCCAAATTAATTTATGGGTATGCCACTGTTCACCACTGTACTTTTTCTTTCTGCCAGTATTTACACCCTTATGCACTTTGCATATGGGTGCCCTTGTTGGCAATGACAATATGCACCCCCAAAATTAATTTCTGGGTATGCTAATGTCCACCACTTTATTTTTTCCTTCTGCCAGTATTTACACCCTTCTGCAATTTGTATATGGGTTCCCTTGTTGGCAATGACAATATGTATCCCCCAAATTAATTTATGGGTATGCCACTGTTCACCACTGTACTTTTTCTTTCTGCCAGTATTTACACCCTTATGCACTTTGCATATGGGTGCCCTTGTTGGCAATGACAATATGCACCCCCAAAATTAATTTCTGGGTATGCTAATGTCCACCACTTTATTTTTTCCTTCTGCCAGTATTTACACCCTTCTGCAATTTGTATATGGGTTCAAACGCCTTGCCCACCGCTCACCTTCATTGAATCGTCGTCGGGATCGAACCCCGACGAAGGCAAAATTTTCAAAACTAAATTAAAATTCTTAAAAATTGTTTTTTGTGATTATTTATTATTATTTAGGCTCTTTTTGGATTTTTAGACCATTTTATTTATTTTTAAAACTTGTATTTATATTTTTTCCAAATCATCAAAACTTTCGTACCCAATCATCGCTACTAAGCAATTTAAAATTTATAACATCAAAATTATAACAATAAAAATTATTAATATAATTAAATATTATTTTTTAGGCCTTTATCTGATTTTTAAAACAGTTTATTTATTTTTAAAACTTATATTTTTATTTTTTCCAAATTTTTTAAAATTTTATTTTACTCATTATTTTCAAACTCTTTCGGCTTATTTTGTACGGATGTCACTGGCCAAAAAATATTTTTATGTTTTCTATCCCTAAACTTTCTACTCTCTAGTTTTGTGTTATGAACTCACGAATCAACCCTTCTATCTCTTTGCTCTTTTATGTGCTTATCTTTCGCTCGTTGTCATTTTTGTGCTTACTGATAGAAGCCTCTGGATTAACGGGCTTGGCCCATAGAGTCCAGTTGCGTCATCACCTTTGATGCCTTTGATGTATATGGGTTCCCTTGTTGGCAATGACAATATGTATCCCCCAAATTAATTTATGGGTATGCCACTGTTCACCACTGTACTTTTTCCTTCTGCCAGTATTTACACCCTTCTGCACTTTGCATATGAGTGCCCTTGTTGGCAATGACAATATGCACCCCCAAAATTAATTTCTGGGTATGCTAATGTCCACCACTTTATTTTTTCCTTCTGCCAGTATTTACACCCTTCTGCAATTTGTATATGGGTTCCCTTGTTGGCAATGACAATATGCACAACCCCCACCCAAAATTAATTTCTGGGTATGCCACTGTGCACCACTGTACTTTTTCCATCTGCCAGTATTTACACCCTTCTGCACTTTGCATATGGGTGCCCTTGTTGGCAATGATGCACCCCCCAAATTAATTTCTGGGTATGCCACTGTCCACCACTGTACTTTTTCCTTCTGCCAGTATTTACACCCTTCTGCAATTTGTATATGGGTTCCCTTGTTGGCAATGACAATATGTATCCCCCAAATTAATTTATGGGTATGCCACTGTTCACCACTGTACTTTTTCTTTCTGCCAGTATTTACACCCTTATGCACTTTGCATATGGGTGCCCTTGTTGGCAATGACAATATGTACTCCGAAAATTAATTTCTGGGTATGCCACTGTCCACCACTGTACTTTTTCTTTCTGACAGTATTTACACCCTTCTGCACTTTGCATATGGGTTTCTTTGTTGGCAATGACAATATGCACCCCCAAAATTAATTTCTGAGTATGCCACTGTCCACCACTGTACTTTTTCCTTCTGCCAGTATTTACAAATATAACTTATCGATTCAAAATCCTCATGACCAAAACTATTTTATAAGCCAGAAGGTTATATTTCGTTAGCAATGTATATAATAAAAGAGCTATTGTAAACACCTAAGAAATTCGTAAATATAAATAGCTCGCAAAATCTCTTACCTTGCTGGAAAACTCCGGTACCAACACTGAAACAATTCATGTCAAAATTGTTCCTGTATTCTTCGCCCTTCATCTGGGCACATTATTACTTCGCTTCATCGAATAAATGAGGAACGTTTTCCGGAATATTGCGTTGAGGAGAAAAATGTTTTTAAAAAAAATACTCGGTATTAAGTCGGTGGGAATAAGCTACGCAAATGCTATCAGTGCCACGTGTTCGAGAAACGAATTCGATTTAAGGTTACTTTAGAACCTGCCCTAGAAACGAGCATATAGAGAAAAATAAAAACAATGCATCTTTCTCCTGAAATTGGAAGACGTAAAATAGTGCAGGAGAAACTATTTTCTATTTTATAACACTTCAAATCACAGGCAGAGGCAAATGTTTCAGACAGGAGGTTATTACTCTATCGGTGTCCGGATGGATGTTTATAGAACATGGGTTGTTTTTTACAGCTTTACTCTCTCGATATTTCCATTTTCTCCTAAACCATCAAGAGCACAAATGAAATCGCCATTAAAATTGAACTATATAGGCTTGGAGCTTGTTAAATGCGGTTATAATGTTAAGCAGAGACGATCATGGATTTTTAAATAAGACATGTTTAAGAACCATAACACTTGTGGGGTTACGAACCATGGGTGTTGAACGGAAATGAAAACGTAGGAAATTTATAACTGTTAAAGGTTAGAGGTGGCACAAAGGATAACACCGTGAAATCTTTTGATATAGGCTATTTTTTTAGCTTTATAAACAATTATAGAATCTTAACACATTGTGTACGTGTACATTTCGCAGCGGAATTGTACCGAGAGCGGGCGTTTTGAGCGTAAATTTAGTTATTCAGTTATTCAGTTTAAATCTCAATAGATTGAAAATTATTTAATTTTTTAACCAACTTTTCGTATTTTATATTGAAATATATAAACACACACATAAATAGACAAATAAACAAACATATATATAAATACAAATATATATATATATATATATATATATATATATATATATATATATATATATATATATATATATATATGTAATGAGACTGACTTCTCGATGGGGGGTTGCAGCCATGGCCATAAAAATGATACCGTTTCAGCTATAGACCTTTATTAAGACAACTTTGAAGGACGGGTTCCCACTTCATCATAGGGACAAACTGAAGGGTCAGCTAGCATAAAGTTCTATTTACAAGACCATTAACACCTGGGTCAACATCTGTGGGAAAATAACTCTAGAAAAATCTGTCTCCGCTAGCGTGTATCTCCTTTTTATTTGGAAATTTCCTAAATTGTCCGCTAGGGCCATGTAGGTTTATAATTGGCCAGGCCCCTTCTCTGAGGGCGTAACCTGTAGCCCCAGTGGTCAATTTAGGTTAGGGGTTAAAAAGGGGAACAATTTAGATTAGGGGTTAAAAAGGGGAATGGAAAATGACGCGGGAATTTTTACCCTTGATTCAAGTTTTGAAAACCCCTGAGAATTTTCCTTACACACACACACACACACACACACACATATATATATATATATATATATATATATATATATATATATATATATATATATACACATATAATATCCTTTTCGCAAGGATAAATAGAATATTAATTTTAAATATAAAAATATTTTTTAGTCGATAAACTTATAATAGTATCGTAAATATGAAAAATCAAATAGAAATAGTAGTATATAGTTTTAATATTTTCGAAAGGATAAATAAAAAGTTAATTTTAAATCTAAATTGATTTTTTTAATCAACCTTCCCGCTCTGTGGTTCCGCATTGACTGATGTAAAAACTAGTTTTTATTTGTCTAAATTTTTCCAGAATCTAGGTAGTAGACAAGAACATTCGGCTTCATTTTCCAGTATATACCGTTATTTTTGTACCCACAAACAAACCATGTTGTTACACTAACCCGTACTAGTACGTGACCCGCGCGCCGAACAATGGCCGATTGGTTAGGGTGCTGGCCTTCGGTACCAGAGTTTGTGGGTTCGAATCCCACTATGGCCTGAATGCTCGTAGCCCTTCGGAATCGGCTTTAAGCAGTAAATCCCGGTCTCATTAGCCCTCGTGTTGAAAAAAGTAGACCGTAGCGCTCCAAACTAAACCAAACGTGACCCACGTTCAAGTATCAATCTTCATAAAACGTACTGGTATGTGTCCCATATACAATGTGTTAACAATCGTGTTCACTTATATATCACCCCCCCCTCAAAAAAAATACTATTTGGACATTTAGTACACTTAAAATTGTATTTTACATTATAAAGTTAAAAGGATCTTAATAATCCCAGAACGTAAAAATAAAGTAAAATAAAATATAAATAAAACGTTTATATATTTAATGTAATATATAGTTAAATTATACCTATTGTTTTAAATTATAGAAGGGAAAGGAATAAAATAACTGAAGGACAGAAAAATGGCAACTAATTCATTTACTGTTAATCATTTAAACTTCTATAAAAATGAAAACTTGTGACAATTATTTTACTTTGAATTAAATCTTTCACTTACCCAAAAATTAATTTTTATCTACAATAAATCTCCTCGAAGAAAACACGAACACCTGGGGGGGGGGGGCTCTGGCCCTTTAGAAACCATTGATTTAAAGGCATTATCTGTTTTATTTTACACCTTTCTCAGCCTTTCAAGCTTTCTCAGCCATTCGATGAATTTTCAGACAATACTGAACTTATTATTATTATTATAATTTTTTTTTTACATTTTGTAAAATACAATTTTTGATATAACAATTCACAAAACTAATATTTCTTTTATTTTTGTATAATAAGTGAATGAAAGAGTTAAAAAAAATGATGGAATTATTTTCTCCCTTTTCGCTTTTTCATTATATATAACCGAAATAGGCAAACTTATAATAAATGATTAAACAGGTACTCCATAGCATGTCATTTATTACCTTTATTTACTCTTCACTAAAAAAATTCAAACTCAAATAAAAACAAAATAAATTGTATGCCTTTGGCTATTTTTTTTTTTTTTATTAAGAAGCATGTTCAGTGTCCTTTAAAAATATAATATAATTTTCAAACTTAATCAATGACACCGTCTCACGCTATTGTAGGCACGCTAGGAAAAATACTCTTTTGTGTAAAAAAATACGACAAGTATTAAAAAAAAAAGATACTTGACTCTGAAAATTACCTAAGTTCTTCATTACGCCCTTTGAAAGAAGATATTTTATTTACCCTTTCTTTACCCTACCAATCCCAGAGACAAATATACCATTACATTATCTATATTTACTCTTTACTAAAATAATTAAACTGTAAAGAAAAAAAATTTGATGTCATAAATTATTTTTTAATTAACTAAATTAAATAAGAAATAATCTAATAAATCTAATCTATTAAATCTAATTAATTAAGAAGAGTGTTCAGTGTCCTTTAAAAATGTAATATAATTTTCAAAATTAATCAATGACACCGTATCACGCTAGGAAAAATACTCTTTTATGCAAAAAAATACTAAGTATTAAAAAAAAATCCCAATACTTGACTCTGAAAATCATCTAAGTTCTTCATTACGCCCTACGAAAGAAGATATTTTATCTACCCTTTCTTTACCCTTCCAATTCCAGAGACAAATATACCATTACATTATCTATATTTACTCTTTACTAAAATAATTAAACTCTAAAGAAGAAAAATTCGACGTCATAAATTATTTTTTAATTAACTAAAGTATTCAGTAATTTCATGAACGTAATATCTGTTTAAAAATGAATCAATAATCCCACATCATGCTATTGTAGGTATGGGAGTGAAAAGTACTCATATCTAAAATTCGGCAGCTAGTATTGAAAAAAAAATTCCCAATATATGACTTTACAAATTACCGACTCTCTTGAATACGCTGGTTGAATTAGAGAAATTACAAAGTAATTTCCTTTTCTTTTTGTCCCCTTCCAAACACAGTGATGTAAAAATAGCGTCCAGCAGGCACCGGCGAGATTCGAACTCACGATCTCCTGTTTACTAGACAGGCGCTTTAACCAACTAAGCCACGGCGCCGCGACCTTTTCTCCCCGATTTACTTTGAGACTCGAAATGTCTTCATTTCCTGACAGCTTTGCGTAGCAGTTTGATTAGTTCCAATCGCAGCTTCCGGATCGGATTTTAATTAATCCCTTGTTCCTTGAGTAGAAACTCTTAGCTTTAAGAATCATGAAAGGCTTGTAAACATTCTCATAAACACGCAAGTGCTTTAAGTAGATGAAAATTGTAGTAATTTCTTGCAGTAAAAAATATCATGCTTAGGGAGGAAAATACTTGAAATCTTCAGTTTAAAGTACCACAGATGTTAATAAAAAAGAAGTTTATTTTCCGTTCCGGTATACTTCTCCCCTCCTGTTCATAATGTGAAGACTGAATTTTTCTGAGAAAAAAAATGTAATTATATTACAAAATAAATAATTAAAATATCTTAAAAGTAGCATCTACCGTGAATAATGTATACTTAGTTTTTAAAAGGATAGAACCATTATCAGAGTAAGATTTTATTCGAGAAGTTATTTTAATGTTATCGATAAAATCATCGGGGAAAAAATACTTACATATATTCTGTCATTTGCATTTCAATTATTTCTTATTAGTTTAATTATTTCTTTTTAGCCATAATTTCGGGTAGGTAAGCCACAGCCTGTACATGTTTAGAAGTTGATTGGTTTAGTTTGGTTTGGAGTGCTACTGCCTACTTTTTGCAACACGAGGGCATACAGCTTAAAGCCGATTCCGAACGGCTACGAACATCCATGCCATTGTGGAATTCGAACCCACGAACTCCGAAATTCCATTTACAGAAAATAAAATGAACCTCCAATTCTAAATGCAGTTTCGAACGCAGTATATACAATGAAAAATCTCAATATAACAGCCATTATTGTTATCGACTTCAATAATGCAACTTAAAAATATTGACGTATTCACATGCATTTGTAACACTGCTTTTTTAAACAGATGAAGCAATGCTTTTAAAATCCATTTACAGAAAATAAAATGCACCTCCAATTCTAAATGCAGTTTTGAACGCAGTATATACAATGAAAATTCTCAATATAACAGCCATTATTGTTATCTATCTGTAATAATGCAACTTAAAAATATTGACGTATTCACATACATTTATAACAGTGCTTTGTTAAACAGTTGAAGCAATGCTTTTAAAGTCCATTTACAGAAAATAAAATTAAAAATCTATTATTGTGAATAATAATATTGAATTTTTACCATTTAGTACTGCCGGGTGAGGAGCAGAAATGACTCGGACATTAATGGATTAATTTAATAAGCTATAATTTATTTGAAATGAAAATAGCCTGAGAAATACTTTCGAAAGCAGATGCGATTTCATCATTTAGACCAGTGATCGGCAAACTTATTAGCCAAACAGCCAAATATGAACATTGCAACAATTTTTAAAAAAATTGGGAGCCAAATCTGCCTGTTTAGTAAACTTTTATTCCACTAAATAAGTAGTACACTAAATAAAACTAAATTTCATACTTAATAAATATTTATTAATGATATTTATTAATGGTAGATAAGACAAAACTGTTCACACTGCAACTGCTGGTCTGTGATGCCAATTTGTACTCAAAACTACTTTAGAAAAAGTATGCACGCGCATGCTTGTGGTACTTTTGTATCACACCGGAGTACGCCGAAAACATACGAACAATTTCAGCCGGTAGCTTGTACATGGTTTGTGTTTACGTTTAAGAAAACTGATAAAATTAAACTCACTGTTCATTATGTTTTTTTTTACAACAATATAAAATTTTAATTATCTATCTTTTAACTTAAATAAAAAATTATACATGTTCTCGATTTATAGAAGAATTTTAATTTATCAAAATAAGATGTAATTTTTTTGTTGCCAAATTTTTTTTTTAAATGAAAATATTATTACTCCTTCCGTGGATATTTGTGCAAGAGCCACACTCAAGGAGCCAAAGAGCCACATACGACTTTGGAGCCGCACTTTGCCGACCACTGATTTAGACTATTGGTTCATGGTGGGAGAGGTTCAACCTCTAACACACTTGCCCTTATGTTCGCCACTGATTATAAAAATCGTTTAGAATGGTGTTCTAGACGAGCTCTTTTAAGGTAACCGACCACGTTCAAATAGCGATTTTCATGAAAAATAACGAAATAAATTTTATTTGTTTATTTTAAAGATCAGTCCTTTAGTTTTCGAAAACAGTTTTCCGCTTGTTTCTAGCGTCATTAGAAGTCATGATACAGCTGTTTAATCATCACCGGAAGTGTCGAAAAGATAACGAAAGTGAGCAGTCAAAGGGTTTGGCTTTGAGTGTTAGCACGAAAAACGTCGTATATAGCGTATTATAGCTTCTAAATAAATAAATAAGTTACTCCAGCATATTTCTGAATGTTTATCAAATTATAAAACACTTAATGAATTTATCCAATAAAATATTTAAATTGAATTTCTGAAAAACTGTGATTTTTGCTACACCACCACACCTCAACAGTCATAACTGCTAAAATAATTTTTAGAATTTAATTAGAATTTAACTGTATGTTTTAATGACATTATATAGGCATTGAACCTCAGGATTTTAAATATATTCATTTTGAGATGAGTTATGAGCATTTATGTTAGAAACCTCATTATTTTTTTCTTGAATTTTTGCTGTCAATTACTTGATAGACTATAACCCATTTATACTTTAGAATATTTTCATTCTGGATGTTCAATGCATACATAATGGATTTATGTCTATATTTATCCAAGTAAAAGTGATATGTCTTGCGTATTTTTTTCGTTAGGAGCGTTGACTTAAACTCAAAAAATGCTTAATTTTTTCTTTATTTTTGCCAATTTTTAAGACAATATAGATGTATTTACATTTTCATATTTTTCTATATTTTTAACCTATTACTGCCATAACTAAAAAAATATTTCTTTAAAAACCTTATTTAAAAATTTTGTTTCCGAACGTGGTCGGTTACCTAACAGCCAGTAACCTCACCTTGTGAACCTACCAGGCAGCCTACCAGGTGCATAATAGTAGCAGTAGCACGTTTCTATTTCACGATAATATCCTTTCCATGATGCATCCAGTTAATTACTGTATTTAAAAAAATACTAACAAATAAGTTGCAAAAGTAGCTTTACACATCGCTTCTCCTCATTTTGAAGTCAACAGAAGCTCCATAACTTAAGCTATTCTATTATAACTATTTAGGTTTAAACTTGTCTATATAGTCTCCATGGATGCATTATTCTCAGCTCTGTGAGCAAATTTGGGTTATCTTTAAATTGTTATACATATATATATATATATATATATATATATATATATATATATATATATATATATATATATATATATATATATATATATTATATATATATATTATATATATATATATATATATATATATATATATATATATACAAGCTTTTAATTCTGCATTTTGAGATAATACATCTACTTTTTGGCTTATTTTTAAAAAAATTATTATTAGCTACCATACGCTATTTTAAAAAACATTACAAAAGTCACTATATAAATAGAGACTTGAATGAGTGATGACTTGAGTGAATGATTTGGAATTTAAAAAATAGAACATTAAAATTTCTTTACAGAGTTTTATTTCTGAGAAAAGATTTCTCCAGCGCACTGGCAGTCGGGGCCAATTTTTGTTCTATTAAGCCCGATGATCCCGCGCCTAGAATCGTTTCTAAAAATATCCTAATATTAGTCTAATATTTAATCTCTTCACGCCAAATATTTATTAAACAATCATAGGTAATGTTTCAATAATATTTAGCTATTTAATTTTTTTTCAAAAATGCTTGTCACTGATTAATTAAGACTCTTTTAATTTATCAGTTGCATCAATTTCATAAGCAATGGTATATCATTTGGCTGTTGGTTCTAATAGTAGCAACAAGCTTTATTTAACTATCTCAAAATAAGCAAGTTACGGCTTACAAAGATCACATTTGTTTTCGATTGGTTATTTTTTTAATAAAGAGACTGAAAACAATTACATAGCTTATTTAAAATCTAGCGTAAGACAGCAATAGAGAATCCCTAAATAGGGGTCAAGCCTAGGTCCCGGTCTAAGCAAAATAGGCTCTGCCACCAGTCTCTAAATACAGTTTTCTTGTAAATGCGGTTTGTTACATGTTAAGACCGTATGTCGTGGGTTAATGCAAATAGCTACGTTATCCAGAAGACTGGAGAAAATCGTTTAAAATGAATATAAGGAAACAGAAAGACACAAACGAGATGTTCTTAAATTTGTCTTCACCGAAAAAGTACCAATTTCGATGTAGATTTTTAAAAATGACTTAAATGGCCCACAAAAATAAATAAATAAATAAAAATGTTTTATTTAAGTTACCAATGTCTATATTTCAAAATATAAAATAAAATTGCTGTTAAATCTTTAAACCTTGAACTTTACTTAATTTTCCTAAAGATTATTTTTTTACCTTAAGTCCTTCAAAAATTTTGGCCTGGATTACTACAGCCAATATTTTACAGTAAGGTGGCTGGAATCGATTGCGCTGCAAACATCAGTGAGATTCGAACCAACGGATTATCTTCTCGAAAGGCAGTCTCTACCCGTTGCAGTGAATATTATCTTCAATGTTGAGATGGAGCTGCTTAAAGGTAGTTTGAAGATTGTGATATTACGTACATAATATTCCTTTTATGAATTTATGGGGAGGCCAAATTGACATAATTTGAAGGTAAGTTCACAATTTTTCTAATCTATAAGAAAAAAAATAGGCGCCCTTCCAAGCAAGAACAGCACTTTTTCTTCAGCAAGTCAAATATTTTGTTTTGTTTTCACTTCGGGCAGACAAGCGCAAAACGTTGTGTTCAATCCAGCTTTGCGCTAAAAAGGATGTTTCTTTTGAATGAAAAAAAACTTGTCTATATAGTCTCCATGGATGCATTATTCTCAGCTCTGTGAGTAAATTTGAGTTATCTTCAAATTGTGATTTATATACACAAGCTTACAATTAAAAATTAACAATTCTACATTTTGAGATAGTACATCTACCTTTTGGTTTATTTTTGAAAAAAGTATTATTAGCTACCATACATTATTTAAAAAAATTACAAAAATCTCTATTTATGTAAAGAATTTGGAAACATTTAATAAAAATGTATGTAAAGAAATATTGATGTATTATTTTTTAAATAAATAGGACATCAATATTTCTTTACAGAGTTTTATTTCTCTATGATAAAAGATTTATCCAGCTCACTGGCAGTAGGGGCCATTTTTTTGTTCTATTAATCCCGGGCCTAGAATCGTTTCTAAAACTATCCCAATATTCGTCTAATATTTAATCTCCTCACGCCAAATGTTTATTAAACAATCATAGGTAATGTTTCAATAATATTTAGTTGTTTAATTTTTTCAAAAATATGTGTCACTGATTAAATAATATTCTTTTAATATATCAGTTACATCAATTTTATAAGATTATGGTATATCATTTGGCTGTTGGTTCTATTAGACACGTGTTATTTAACTATCTCAAATTAAGAAAGTTACTGCTTAAAAAGATAACATCTGTTTTCGATTGGTCTTTTTTTTTAATAAAGAGACTGAAAACAATTACCTAGCTTATTTAATAAGCTAGGTAACCTAGCTTATTTAATACCTAGCAATAAAGATTACCTAGCTTATTTAATAAGCTAGGTTTTAACAATTACCTAGCTTTTAAAATCTAGCTTAAGCCAATACAATTGAGAAGCCCTAAATAGGGCTCAAGCCTAGGTCCCGATTTAAGTAAAACAGGCTCTGCCACCAGTCTCTAAATACAGTTTTTCTGTAAATGCGGTTTGTTACATGTTAAGACCGTATGTCGTGGGTTAATGCAAACAGCTACGTTAGCCAAAAGACTGGAGAAAATCGTTTAAAATGAATATAAGGAAACAGAAAGACACAAACGTGATGTTCTTAAATTTGTCTTCACCGAAAAAGTACCAATTTCGATGTAAATTTTTAAAAATGACTTTAATGGCGCACCAAAAAATGTTTAAGTTACCAATGTCTATATTTCAAAATATAAAATGAAATTGCTGTTAAATCTTTAAACCTTGGAAAACCCACTTAATTTTCCTAAAGATTTCAGAAAAGTCCTTCAGAAAGCTTGGCTTGGATTACTAGAGCCAATATTTTACCGTAGGCTGGTAAAATCGGTATCTATTGCTCTGCAAACATCAATGAGACTCGAACCAACGAATTATCGCCTCGAAAGGCAGTCTCTACCTGTTGCAGTGAATATTATCTTCAATGTTGAGCTGGCGCTGGTTTAGTTGGTATTACATATAAAATAAGTACTGTAAAAGGGAGTTTTATAATAGATAAAGTCCTTTTGTAATGATTTCAAAAAGAAAAGAAAAAAAGATTTAGTCGGTACTACAATGTCGGTAAAATGAGTACTGTAAAAGAGAGTATTATAATAAAGTCATTTTGTCATAATTTGAAAAAGAAAAAAAGATTTAGTCAGTACTACATGTAAAATGAGTACTGTAAAAGGGAGTTTTATCATAGATAAAGTCATTTTGTCATGATTTCAAAAACAAAACAAAAAGAAAAACTCTGTGAAAAAAAGATTTAGTTGGTACTACATATAAGATGAGTACTTTAAAAGGGAGTATTACAATAAAGTCATTTTGTCAGGATTTGAAAAAGAAAAGAAAGAGAAAAAACTCCTTGTCAAAAAGATTTAGACGGTACTACATGTAAAATGAGTATTGTAAAAGAGAGTATTATAATATATAAAGTCATTTTGTCATGATTTCAAAAAGAAAAAGAAAAAATCTCCACAAAAAAAAAGATTTAGTCGGTACTACATCTAAAATAAGTACTGTAAAAGAGACTATTATCATAGATAAAGTCAATTTGTCATGATTTCAAAAAGAAAGGAAAAGAAAAAAAACTTCGTGTTGAGCTGGCGCTGGTTAAAGGCAGTTTGAAGATTGTGATATTGTGTATATAATATTCCTTTTATGAATTTATGGGGAGGCCAAATCGACATAATTTGAAGGTAAGTTCGCAATGTTTCTAATCTATCGGAGGAAAAAATAGGCGCTCTTCCAAGCAAGAACAGCACTTTTTCTTCAGCAAGCTAAATATTTTGTTTTGTTTTCACTTCTGGCAGACAAGCGTAAAACGTTGTGTTCAATCCAGCTTTGCGCTGAAAAGGATGTTTCTTTTGAAAGTAGAAAAAATACACAGTTTTATTAGATCTTCGTAGAATTGTTCTTCATCATTCACTTACTTAATTAAATATCAAATCCCATCTTTATCCGGGCAATGCCATGTACTTCAGCTAGTAGTAAATAAATAGTAATTATTTAACTATTTGTACATCGCTAGACTGATTTGGACCATTAAAAATCCTTACTTGCGTTCTACTCTTGAAAATCAACAAACGTTTCCCATGTTCGAACATTATTTTTTTAGAAGCAAGTGTAGCGTAGTTGTCTACTCCAACTTAAGTGGCGTGCATGAAAGTTACTGAACACTTCGGTGGATACGTCTTTTAAATAATTGAGAGAGAATGATTATTTTGACTTCACAGTAAAGCCTTAAGATCCTTTCTTTTTTTAAAAAAATGAAATAAAAAAGTAAAAAGCCAGGCTTCTATTCTCACAGCTTGTGCGTTGTAATATCCTAAGACATCGGCTTCTCTCCCTCAGCGAGTGATAGCCGTCCCCTGGGATGGAACTATAAATTATTCATTGAAAAAGATTCTCAATTTTCTTTTGGCAGGAGTGTCACGTATGTTCCACGGGGGGTTGGGGGAGATGAAAATTTTGTTCCATTTCAGCTGTCGGTCACGAGGAATAAATAGTGTATCATCTTATTCTGAAAAGCAACTGGATTCAGCTTTCGCCAGCTACGGGTCCAGTTTACCAAAGGAGAGAAAAGGGGTGGAATAGCGGTTTCCAGTATCTTCTTTTCGAAGGTTCAAGACTACCGAACAAGTCGAACTACCGGTGACAGTTATTCAGGATTTTTTTTTTTTCTTTCTGATAGAATAGATTTCAATAGCTTTCACGATTTCAAGCATTTTGTTTTTTTATCGAATATGAGATCGCTATGCGGAAATCAGTCTAACTTTTATACATTCGGTTAGAAACTTTAGAGAAACACAAAACCATCAGTAACAATTCCAATTCTTTTATTCATAAGTAATAGAGGATTCAAGCTATCAGGATAATTGCTTTTCAGTGACGTTTTGAACCACTTTAATTAAACATTTACTCCAGGTGTGTTATCCCCATCAATCGAAATAATTTTTTTATTAAGAGAATTTTTTAATAAACAAAGAACACTTCTTCTTATCTAACAAAATCCTTTATAATATATATTCACCGTTTCACTCTTTTTTTCATAACGTCAAAAAGCTTTATTACGCTTACGCTGCTATTAAATTGAAATACTTTATTCAATTGAAATACGTTATTTCATCATATATATTTTAATAAAATAGTTTTGACTAAATGACATCCTAAAAAGTCAAGTTACTTAATATAAAAAATACCTTATTAAATTTCTCTTATCTGTAAGCCTTTGGAAAATAATACAAGGAAATCTTTCTGTTATATTATTTTCTTATATAAATATTATTTATGACTATAACTATATAATATATTAGTATATAAATATATTAATATATAAATAGCATATTAGTATATTGGTAAATATATTAGTATATAAATAGCATATTAGTATAATGGTAAATATATTAGTATATAAATAGCGTATTATTATATTGGTAAATATATTAGTATATAAATAGTATATTAGTATATTCTCAATACTTCAGCTTTCTCAATACTTTTTGAATACTTCAGCATGTTACGTTAGTTATCAGCTATCGGTTTATACGTCATTGGATGCCATTTAAGAAAAAGAAAACACTTCCTGAAAAAAAGATTTAGTCGGTATTACATATAAAATAAGTACTGTAAAAATGAGTTTTATAACAGATAAAGTCCTTTTGTCATGATTTCAAAAAGAAAAGAAAACGAAAAAAACTCCGTGAAAAAAAGATTTAGTCGGTACTACATGTTAACTGAGTACTGTAAAAGGGAGTATTATAATAGATAAAGTCATTTTATCATGATTTCAAAAAGAAAAGAAAAAGAAAAAACACTTCGTGAAAAAAAAAATTAGTCGGTATTATATTAGTCGAGTATTATAATAAAGACATTTTGTCATGATTTGAGTGTATATAATTTTCAAAAATGTAAATTTATGTGCGCTGTTAGAAAAATCATAAAGTGTCGATCCGAATGGAAAATTTATAAATAATACAATTTAAGTGAAAAATTGTAGATTGTTTATAAGATTGTCTTTTTCTCACTCTCAAAAGAAAAACTCGTAAAAGAAAACATAAATATTATGCAAGCAATTTTTTATTATTATCTAAAAATACACGCCAGGCTTTAAAAGGTTAGATTTAAGGCGTTTAGCATACTAGAAGTACATTTAAATAATATTTTTTTTAATATTATACTAGAAATCTTCTTTATTTTATAAAACATAGACAATAATCTGAAAGAGACTTATAACAAATCCTATTAAAATTTTGCATTTTATTAAATATTTTTTCTAAAAATTTGCATTTAAGAAGTTTAGCATAGACGTCTAGCATAGCAAATTGAAGACGTTTAGCATAGTAGAAGTACATTTAAATAATATTTTTTAGTATTATACTAGAAATCTTCTTTATTTTATAAAACATAGGCAATAATCTGAAAGAGACTTATAATATATCCTATTAAAATTTTGCATTTTATTAAATATTTTTCTAAAAATTTGCATTTAAGACCTTTTAGCATAGACGTCTAGCATAGCAAATTTAAGACGTTTAGCATAGTAGAAGTACATTTAAATAATATTTTTTTAATATTATATTAGAAATTTTCTTTATTTTATAAAACATAGGCAATAATCTGAAAAAGACTTATAATAAATCATATTAAAACTTTTCATTTTATTAAATATTTTTTCTAAAAATTTGCATTTAAGACGTCTAGCATAGCAAATTTAAGACGTTTAGCATAGTGGAAGTACATTTAAATAATATTTTTTTAATATTATATTAGAAATCTTCTTTATTTTATAAAACATAGACAATAATCTGAAAGAAACTTATTATAAATCCTATTAAAATTTTGAATTTTATTAAATATTTTTTCTAAAAATTTGCATTTAAGACGTCTAGCATAGCAAATTTAAGACGTTTAGCATAGTAGAAGTACATTTAAATAATATTTTTTAATATTATATTAGAAATCTTCTTTATTTTATAAAACATAGGCAATAATCTGAAAGAGACTTATAATAAATCCTATTAAAATTTTCCATTTTATTAAATATTTTTTCTAAAAATTTGCATTTAAGACGTCTAGCATAGCAAATTTAAGACGTTTAGCATAGTAGAAGTACATTTAAATAATATTTTTTAATATTATATTAGAAATCTTTATTTTATAAAACATAGACAATAATCTGAAAGAGATATATAATCAATCCTATTAAAATTTTGCATTTTATTTAATATTTTTTCTAAAAATTTGCATGCCATAGGTATGAACTCGTTTGTTTGATCATTGAAAATTCAGTCGTGCCATAAGAGGTATTCGACAAAATGTAATGCTTCTTTACACAAGAATATTCATATCGCCCAGTAAGGTGGTGATTGTGGGGCTCGCTATGTCAAGCAAATTCATTTTCGGCTCGTTCGAATAAGGCCTGGTGATGAATGAGCAGGAATAATAATGTAATGAACGCGATGACTCACTGCTATTGTACGTTCTCTCCCCCCTTTTTTTATGGTATTTAACTTCCACGCATTTTAGGGAAATGAAGAGGTTTGGCAATCGTGACGAAATTCGAAATTGAGTTTTGCGGAGTTCTTCGGGGATCTCTGTGCTGTGGTGTTCGATCTCCAGTCACTTCTCTGCGCAAACCCTCCAGCACACTTTCCTGGAAGCATGAAGAAACTTTTATTTAAAGGTCATATTTCTATTTCAGTTACTGCGAAGTCATTAATTTATCGATGAAAGTATTGCCCTTCGTTGATTGATTGGTTTGCTTTGAGGCAATGCGGTGAACTAAAGCTGCACGTAAACTACTCATTGGAGCTTCATTTGCTTCAAGCGGCATTAAAAATTCTTCCCACTGGAAGATAGTAATCTCCTATACATTCAGTAGTTGCATATCATTCATACGACTGATTATCAGGTATAGAAGATTAATCCGGCTGCTTCATAAGCCCTCTTCTTTAAAAACTTTTTATAATGGATATTATTGCAAGAAGAATTTTAACCAAAGGAATTCCGAATTTCCCGAAGTAGCTAAAATTTTACATCTACATCAGGGGTGGGCAAATACTTTTAAGCGCGGACCAAAAAGAAATTTTCAAAATGTCACCCGGGCCGGAGGACTATAACGCGTATGCTGTGCACGCTCGAATGTTTTGGGTGGAGTTTTTTCCCTGCCCAAGAAATGTGTTTGACAAAAACGCTATAAGTATCATTTTAACCCCTTCCCGGTTTTTCCCGAGCTGAACTCGGGCAGGCGAAATGTACCATCCTGGCTCATCCCGAGTGTAGCTCGGGCACTGTGAAATTTTACATTGTGCAATCAGTCTTTCCCGAATTATTTCACATTTGCTTTTTATGGTTTCGAATACTTTTGTTTACTTTTCTGGCTACTAGATTATTTGCTGCTCAAAGAGAGACAGCAGAGGGAAGAAGGTAAGGAGAGAAACAAGGTTCTACTGTCCAGATTGCGATGTTGGACTCTGAGCAGTACCGTGTTTTCGATTGTATCATACACGACCAAATTTTGATTAATAATTTCATAATAGTTAATGTAAATGCATAGGATATAAATAAAATTTAATTCAAGTTTAAAGTTAGGTATTCTAAGCTTAATATTTATAATTAGTGTGAATTGACTCCAAAGTATAATGATTTCTGCCGTACAGAAAGCCAGCTATGCATGTAAATTACTCATTTATTTAAATTTTTTTTAGCATTAATTTTTAGGAAAGTTTTATACGAATGATGTTATTGTGTTTAAAAAGCTATGTAGGTATAAAAATAAGCATAAAAAATTGACATTTTTTGACCCATAATCCCGAAATAAAATGAACCTGGAAGGGGTTAAAGCATTTGGACAGAGAAATTTGACAGTTAATAAAAGATAATAGTAATAATAAATTGTCTTATTTAGGTGTATATGCGAACAATTTGTGCCAAGTAAAATATGTCACGTAATTTTTAAAGGAATGTGATCCGTTATATTAAATTAACGGTCGTTAAATAAATCAGCAAATGAAAGATTTTATTTTGATATTTATTTATATTTTAACGATACAAATTACTTTATTTTGATCATAGTTATTACCTTTTTATATTTATATTACATTTTGTAAATATAATAGTAAATAAAATTATAAAAAGACAAACATCAAACGTTAAACTAGAATAGTGTTAGTTAATGCGCATCGTGAAATCTGGAATGTTCATTTGATATTGTTTCTTCAAAATTTGGATCCAAATCACTTGTAGCAATCCTTAATACCGAATGCAGATTTTCGTCAGCAATTTGTGATCGGTATTTATTTTTCGTGTAAATCATTAATGAAAAAGTTCTTTCACAAATATATGTTGTACACTAAGCATACAAATACTGTTGATTTCAACAAAATAACAGATTAAAAAATTGCAAGCAGGCTTTTTCATATATATATATATATATATATATATATATATATATATATATATATATATATATATATATATATATATATATATATATATATATATATATATATATATATATATATATATATACTCCGTAGAGAGGGGACCGGAGTTAATGTTTTCATGGAGAAGTTAGGAAGAAAAAATTAGAAACTGCACACAGTTCAGGAACCAGTGATTTCTACTACAAGAGACAGATATTGTTCTAAGACTCGTATTATGCTTCTACATTTGTGCATGTCTTCGGTTACGACCACAGGCTCCAGATCGCAATGACTTTATTATTTCGTTAAAAACTCCTCAGTTGTCGGGCTTCACCCAACCTTTTTACGACCACAGGCTCCAGATCGCAATGACTTTATTATTTCGTTAAAAACTCCTCAGTTGTCGGGCTTCACCCAACCTTTGTTCATACCCCAAATCAACTCCGAAAAAAAAAAAAATACGAGTTAAAGAATCAAACTTCGACATAATCCTTTAAAATTCGAGGCTGAGTCAAAATGACGTCTCTACTCTTACCTATATCCTGACATCAAAAAGGCACCGCTACGAGTTCTTATTTCAACGAATTCGGAGTTACGTGAACCGGAGGGGGGTGGATAAAGAATGTCGAGTATACACAGCCTTATATTCCGAACCACCTCTGTCCACTTCGCCAGTGTGCATGCATTATTCATGACCAAAGTTCTCGGGTTTCCTTTTAGCCAGGAAGAGGACGTGTCACAAAATGGATTTTCACTGAATTCGACTTTTCGTCCATTCCACCACCTAAAATCCCCTTTAGAAATTTTCGACTAATTTATGGATTTCAGCCCCTTACGCGCAGTATCTCAATCATGGCAAATAAAGTATTTTTTCCGCGAAATAGTATCATGCTTCTTTTTTTTCTGGCGAAGTAAGAAATATAACCTGTTGCCGTTAGAGAGATCGCCTTTTGATTAAGAATAATGTATCTAAATACATCCTTTCTCGGTAATGGGGAGATGCTTTAGGAGTTGGGGCGTCATAGTGGGAAGAGAAAACTCGATGACACTTAATAGCGCATTCGCTGATGTGATAAATTGATGTAATACGTTTTCATTGATGGGTGACTGTTCATTGTGTGAATACCAGTTAAAATCTCAGAAATTCTAGACTATTGAATATAATCATATTATTATAAAAAAAATTCTCAAACATCAAATATCTAAAGAGATATATCACATTAATTTTATTTTATCCATTTAATCGTTTCATCTTATTTAAACATATAACAAAATGAGAATTATCATTTTAAACAGTTTCATGAAATTCATTCATAGTATGCTCTTAATATGGATCTATACCTACTATATTGAATTAATTTCGTTCATGTTAACTTATGTAAATACAGTGCACTCCGCTTAATGTGATCGCGGTTAAAGTTAGCAATCGCTTATTGTTATCGAAATCCCTTGGTCCCGATTTTCTCTATTCATTTGTATGTTAAAATTACCTCTTTATGTGATAGTTACATCGGTCAATGCTATCAGTTTTCGAACTTCATTTTAACTGGCAAAGAAATATTCACAATGTATTCAGAAATAACCCATTATTTTCTTTCCCTTCGCTGCTGTTTGAATTTCCGAGAATTCTCCTCTTCCATGTAGAGAAATGGAGAATGAACAAAGGAGTGGGAAGTTACATGTTCCTGGAATTTTTCAGAAATACTCATACCCTGCTGGTGGTCATTGGTTGTCAGATAAGCAATTCGGCAGCACATTCTTATCGAAACTGAGAATGAGCGTATTCACATTTTACGCCTTGCTCGCTTATCGGTATGGAAGCCAGAAAACGAAATGATTTAACATTAACAAAAAGATCGAAATTTTAAATCGTTATGACAGGTTGATTATGATTACGAACAATTTATCAATGAGCTTCTTAGAAAAAATTGTAGACAATCAACAACCTAAACCATTTGTTGATTGGTTAGGCTAGGTTTGGAGTGCTACGGTCTACTTTTTGCAACACGAGGGCTAATGAGACCGGGACCTACAGCTTAAAGCCGTGTACTACCTGTAACCAGCCACCCACCCGAAGTCGGGTGTAGGGTGTTGAATTGCTGGTTCGGTCTGACCGTCCGGCAACAATACGTTACGCAGGGGCCAAGTCAGCATTAAGCCAAGCAAGCAAGCCCATAAAATTTAAATAACAAAAGAAAATATATATATATATTTATATATATAAATGTAGAAAATCTAGACTAATAAGTACAACTAATGCAGTTTACGAAAGTGCAGGGGATACTCCGCAGGAGTCCTGCCCATGTTAAAAGTCCGGTTGACCCGGTGTACTACATGAAACTTTCTGACGTGAGAGCAGGTGTTTGCGATGGAAGCAATATCTGCACAGGGCAGTTGTAATGGCCATTCGTGAAGGGGTACTTTGACAGCTTAATGCCGATTCCGAACTGCTACGAACATCCATGCCACTGTGCGATTCGAACCCACGAACTCCGGCACCGAAGGCTAGCACCCTAACCAATCGGACATCGTTCGGCCAATCAACAATTGATCAATTTTTTAATTATGTATACAACTCTTATGTTTTAAAGGATAATATATAGTACATAAATATAAGGTGTGATTTTTCAATTTGTTTTGAAATTTAGTACCTGTAAATTAAAGAGGGGAGGTAAATTTATCTAATTTTGCCTATCGTTTATTGTTATCAAAATCACGGTTCCCAAACTGATCACATTAAGCTGAGTCCACTGTATAAAATTCTCTGTGTCCAGCTCACATTTAAAGAATTCGGAAAAAGAAATTATACCACTAGGTAGAACAGACAATTATCTACAATGCTATCTTTGCCTTTAAAAAAAAACATCGAGAAAAATATATTTAAGTTATTAATCGGAAATTTTTTGTATACTCATTTTAAAAAACAAGTAAGAACATTTGGCAGACATAAATTCAAATAAAGTTAAAGATAGCATCCTAGAGAATTTTCTGTTCTATCACATTGTTAGATTCGTACTCTTCAAACATGAACACAGAGTTCCTTGGTTATATACTTCATTGATCTTGAATAAAATATGTAACAATTATTTACAGCATAGTATGGCACTCTAGCCAACAATTCATATGAACCGCTAATGCGTCTACATGCTCAATATACAGTTAAAGTTACTAAACATACAAGAGTCATAGTTACAGTTACAAAACATGCAGGCAATAGCATATGGAGGTAATAATAATAGATATATACAATAATTAGATATGTTACACACATGGCATAATTATTTTAAAGAATTCTTCAAATGTGAGTCATATTTTACCCAGAGACTCATATTTTACTCATAGGTTGATATTGAGTGAGAAGTATCTAGTATGGTAGGTACACACTCACCTTAATACTACTGTTTTCAATAACATTGAATGTTACGAGTATTAAATATTTTTAATGTAGTTTCGAAAATCCTCAGAACTGCATTTATAATCACTAGGTTCCATACCATTTTATAACAAAATTTTAACTGTAGCTCTCACTGACTAATCCAAAACAGCATTATGTTGCTATCCTTTCAATACCAGAAGCCGATTGCTTTGATTGCTTCTTATTTGTTTTCTTTACCTTCTCATATGTATGGAAAGGGGATAAATTTTTCCAAAATAACCAATGTAAACAGTTACAGAGGAATTCTACTTGTTATTTTGAAAGAGTTCACAACTGAAAATATCAGAAAACAGCTATATCATATCCATAGCATCGTGCAATTCTCCAGCCAAACCTTAGGGAAGTAAAATTGTTCATAAAAGTACTAACCTAAACATATATCCCAGGACAATAGCTTAGAGATCTCTTTAATCTTCTGCTTGGATTAGGAAAATTTGTTTAAGCTTCTTAACTCCAAACAATTTCGGTGAGAGTCCAAAATTATTTTTACCTAGATGCAGTTAGTTACCAATAAACAGCTTATGAAACATACTAGAAGAGTATCTTCTGAATATCGTAAATAATTTTATAAAAATTTCGAAATTTTAAAGCTTAATAAGATCTTTAGTTATTTTTAACTCTAATCTACATTAATTAAAATTTCCTTTATCTTTGTTATCGTTATAATTCTACACATAGTATAAAAGGGGCAGATAACTTGGTGAAGAACGCAATTTTTCACAATTATAGAACATTTTAAAAAAAGTTATTTAAAGCGTGATTCTCAAAGATATCGGTTTATACGTATATAGTCCTCTAGATGTAAAAATTTGTGACAATTGTAATAGCAAATTACATACAAAACTACGAGGCAGGCAATAAATGACTACAATTTATTTAAATTAAATGAAAATGAACTACATTATAACGTTCTTTGCTCCCAATATGGCTAGTAATTAGTAAAGCTTTCGCTCTAATCAACTCTTAAGAAATTCCTGTGTTTATTGGTTTATATATACATGTGTATAAAACGTGCATGTATGTGTAAAACTTAACCGCACAACTTAATATTTCTCCTTTAAAACAAATGCTAGAACATTCTTAACCTTAAAATTTTAATACTCTTGTTATTATTTATTTCCCCTCTAATACAATTTGTATTAGCAACTGACAAAGTAACGCCATCTATGAACTTCGAGTATAAGTACAAACTCACTATTTGCATTATAGTCGCTGCATTAAAAATTCACTGATATAGTGCTGCTATCTAGTGTTGCAATTATAAAATACTTGCTATAAAAATGCCTTTCCAAAAGCCTTTATTTCTAAAATATATGTAAAATTAATTTAAGTGTTATAATTACAATTTATATCAACCAAAGCAGCATGCATTGTAATTATTGTAATAATGAATAAATTTGTTTTGCTAATAATATTTGTGAACCCTAGAATATGCTTGCGATCAAATTAAATATTTTAATTTGATTGCTTCTCAAGGGCGTATGCTAGAAGGAGAAATGCCATTTGTCATAATTAGTCACTCTTAAAATAATAAGCATGGAATTCTCATCCATTTTAATCATTGCAAAACAGAGAGTATGCTGAAATATGATTAAGGTACATTTATTTTATTTGCTAAGTTTTAGGATTCAAAGAGTCTCAAATAGTTTTCAATTTGCATACATAAATATAAGTATGCATAAATTTTAATGATGTTCATTATATTCATAATTTCGAGGTTTTAACTTTAAATAGTATTTATGTATCTAAAAGTTTAATGGCACAGGAAATGAAAGGATAGAATTAAATGGGGCGCCTTTCAAAAAATAATAATAAAATATTAATAAATTAATAAAAAATATTAAACGGTTACATAAAACTTTACTTCAAAGTACAGAAAAATTACAATTATTTTATTTTAAAGTAAAGCAAAAGATAATAAACTGGAAATCAATTTTTAATAGAATGAAATTTTGACAGCAGCTTATTTATTATTTTATAAAAAAATACTTGAACCATATTTAAAGATGAGTTAGGAAACAACGATATATCAGTTTCAGCATACTAATAATAGAAACTGTCCTATTACTTATGCCTTTAAACTTTAAAGGTTACCAAACTTTTCATACGTGGGCTAAATTTTTTAATTATTTTTAAAAAGAACAGATTGGACACTAAAGGCAAAAATAGAAAAAGAACTGCAGCTAATTATACATTTATTTCTATGAAAAAAAGTTGGTCATAATATACTTAATATTATGCAATTTCGTTTAGTTACATTATGTATCAAAATGAATAAAACTAATAAATAATCACAACATTTTCACAATACTTTTGAGTAATTTTATTAACAGTACAAGTAAAGCTAGTATTCAATGGTTTTGGGAATTAAATTTTTCAAATACAAACTTTGGAACTAAAAAATATTTCTTTGTTTATAAATAAAATTTCCTTACAACTTGCGATGTACTGTCGCTTGTATCAAACTGTCCATAATTCAGTAAGGTTCGTTGATGCTGTGCGATTACCTTTCACGCCTTGTTTCAGGACATCCCAAAGAGCTCTATAGGATACTTGAAGCCCTATAGAGCTCTATAGGGCTTCTAGTTGGCTAATTTATGACAGAAAAGAATTTTCGCCCAAGAGGAAAATAAATCTGTTTAGTTTTTTCTAATGATATTTGTAGCTTATTTTCCTGGGCCAAAGAGGTAAATAAGTCTATTGCTGGTTGGCCCACTGCTTCAATACTTTTGAGGTGATCTTCAGTCAAGAGTATGAGGAAATCATCTACGAAAGCCAAAAGTTTTGTGTGTTTTGCTTGGAAGTTCCGTAATAAAGTTCTCGTAATTATTAGCCAAAGGGTAGGCCTCAAGCATGAGCCTTCGGGACAGCCTCTAGTCAATGTCAAGGTTGTTGTGCAGTTTCCCCATTTTACTAAAATTTTTCGGTTAATTAAAAATGAGCGGATGAGGTTGACAAGCTGGGATGTGCAGCACATTATTATCAGCGAAGGAGTATTTTCCAGTCCACTGTGTTAAATGCTCTCTTTATGTCCACTGAGACGATTGTTGTCAATAGTTTCTTGCTGCGGTTAGCCATAATTTTGACTTTAAGCTCTTTTAATGCCAAATGGCAAGAATGCAGCTCTCTAAAGCAGTGCTGATTGTCACTTAGTAAGTTATTCTTTTCAAGAAAAAATTTTATGCGACGGTTGATTATTTTTTACTATAACTTACTGAGGAAGGGTAAAAGACAAATGGGCTGATAGGCGTCCAGAGACTTAGAATCTTTATTCTTTTTAAGAAAGTAAAATACTTTCCCTTGCTTTATGCAACTCGGAAAGTAGCATAGATTGAAGCAGATACATTCCCACGTGTAAATTAATTTTGGGTGTGCAAGAAAGTGTTCCTTAGTATTTGCACGTCTAGGTTGTCGGACTCTGGGGCTTTCTTGCATTAAGCGAAAAGAGAGCTGCTTTGACTTCATGGTCCTCAATTTTCTTATTACCTGATAAATTTGGGATTCCAATTGGGAGGTTGGGCACTTAAAAGGTGCGTATAGTGGGCTGTTCTCGTGCAGTTGTTGGGAGCAAGAAAGAGATGTATGGATAGTGAAAAGACAAGTCGCTGGACAGCGGTGTGTTGTCCACGGCGTAATGATTCCAGAGAAGAGCGGAGATTGCTAAGCATTGTTCGCCGTGACCGAATAGCTACAACAGTCAAAAACACCACCAGAAGAAACAATGGCGACCCATACAGTGTTTCTCAACACACTGTGCAGTGTACATTGCTGCGTATGAGCCTACGCAATTACTACTGACACCATTATTCAACTGGTTGGTAATTTGAGCTAATGTTTAGGTTCGCTGACTACATACAATAACCTGAGCCGTTTCTGACCACGCACTGTCAAGGCTAACTGTCCTTTGCAATTTGCCCGACCACTATTTTTTTTCACCATCCATGTATTCTTGGTATACTCATGACACCTTGAAAATCCTTGTTGTCTGACGATTTCAGAAAATGAATGGTCCATGCGTCACGCACCTAAGATTTGTTCGCGATCGAAGGCGTCTAAATCAGGCAGTTTACTCATACTGACAATTCCAACAACTAATTCAGAAGAACCACAGTATGAAGCATATCCCTGCACCGACATCACGTTATTGCCAGCTGATCTGCAATAGGACAAGAAACATCAGAATTGGACATGAGAATAATGGAAGAAAGTGGCGTGGTCCAATAATCACATTTTCTGGTCCATCACATTGACAGGCTTGTGCGATTTCGCCAATTTCCAAAGGAAACCCTGCCTCCCGGATGCACAGTTGGACGGAGACAAGCCGGTGGTGAGGGTATTAATGGTGTGGGCAACGTTTTAATAAGATACATTAGGACCCATAATCCTCATAATACAATCTCTTACGTCTGTGCGCTCCGTGGACTTCGTTTCTGACTCTTCTTGGCAACAGCATTTCCGAAAGAGAATGGTGTTTACCAACAACATAATACACTATGACATAAGGGTCAAATCGTAAGAGAGTGGTTCGAGGAACATTCTAGTGCTTTCAAGTCATGTATTGGCCTCTAAATTTACCTGACATAATTAAACCAAATTAGTGCTGCCATGCTACTTCCTCACAATGTGAGGGAATGGCAGGGCCAGCTGGTGAGCCCTGGGTACCAGTTACCTCAGACTACCTATCAGCACCTTTTGGAGTCGATACCACGCCGGATGCCGGTGGTTTTGAGGGCTAAAGGGGATCCTACATGTTATTAATAGGGTAATGTAATAGCTGTTCGGGGGGAGGGATACATGTATATGTATGTATATATATATATATATATATATATATGGGGAGAGGGTAGTCAGCCCCTCTCGAAACTATATTCTGGCTACGGCGAAGTCATTTGGAATGTGCTTGAATAAGTCGGAATAATCGTCTTTCATTAACAGCTTTGTGTACAAATTTTTAGTCTCAAAGTTTTACCACAACTGATAAAAACTTGTAATAATATTCATTCATTTAACCAATCTATCATTCATGGGCCACATAAAAAGATCTTGTGGCCAAAAATAGCCCTTTAGCACTTTGAAAACTCCTGTTTTAAAATAGTTGCATTTCACTCGTCAAAAATACTTAATTTCCTTTCTATGTTCTCTTCTTTTAGAATTGTCAAATTAGGAATGTTAACTCGTAAATTTTTTACTGCAACTTTTCATAGCTGTCTCAAGTCGCTTCTCTAACAATCTCAGTTGTTTCTCGCACAACGGTGAAACGTGTAGGAAGCTGTCTTTCGGAAGTGGAATCTGTGAATCCGATCCAGCCATTTAGGGATGCATATAGAACACACACGCACATAAAGAATTTTATAAACATAAATATACGTATTTTTAAGTACTAATAAGGCAATATTAGAAGAAAAAATTAAAAGGCAAGAAACATTTTTTAAATTTAAAATATGTTTCTAAATTTATTTTCAAAGAGAAGTAATCCGATGGCAAAAAAGCAATGTTACTTTAATTTATATGCGGCAAAAATTCGTAACTCATGTGGTGCCTCCATGTTTTACAGACTGATTTAAGTTGCTGCCATATTACAGTCGACATATGTCACTAGTGACTTTTGCGTCATAATGACATCAGAAATCGCCAGAAATGGGAATTTGTACCATAAATTTCCCTCACTGACATTATTATGACGCAGAAGTCACCAGTGACATATGTCGATTGTAATATGGTAGCACCCTAAGTTGAGAACTCCGTGTGCAAAGTTTTTCATACTGCATCATTAAGGGTGCTACCATATTACAGTTAACATATGTCACTGGTGACTTCTGCGTCAAAATGATGCCAGAGAAGGAAATTTATGGTATCAAATTCCCATCTCTGGCAATTTCTGACATCATTATGACACAGAAGTCACCCGTGACATATGTCGACTGCAATATGGTAGCACTCTAAAATAAACGGAACAGATGCAGTATAGACGCCGGCCCCGTCCGCCATGGTTTTTTTGGCGACCAACAGAAAAACGCGTGTTTTGAAAAATCGCCAAGTAAAAAAACATGGCGGCGATAGTAAGAACAGGAATAACTACATCCGCCATAACTAAATTACTAAATCCCAGAAAATGATAGGAACAAAAAAATACAGCCTGACCTAGTCGACACCAAGAATATCCTGATACTTTTTAACAATTTTTAAAAAAAGTAAGAACTGAAATAACTACACCCGCTATAGCTAAATTATTAAATCCCAGAAAATTATAAGTACAAAAAAAGAAAAAAAATACAACCTGACCTAGGTGACACCAGTCGTTTGTAGGCCAAAAAACAGCTAACATTTCTCGAATAGTGTCGGAATCACGTGCACCAATTTGGTGAAAGAGTACAACGTATCTGCCATACCCCTCTTGAATAGTCAGAAATCACGTGCACCAGTTTGGTGAAAGAATACAACGGAGCTGCCATACCCCACCACCAAAATCAGGGCTTGTTGGTCAAACTCACCAACCCGCTCATCGCCGAATAAAACCGCCAAAAAATCGCCAAATTTGGTGAAAAAAACACGGCGTCTATAATGCATCTGTACCAAATAAACTGTATAAATAACTGTATTTTCGATTCCCACCTTGCCTGTTTTCCAGTTGAGCGATTGCACTTATCTGCGTTAGGCAGCAGACTAACATTCTGCTTATATGTATTTTATTTCGTTTCTTTAATCGATTAAATAAAATGTTGTTCATGAAATTCGTATTTGTTCTTGTTAAACATCCAAACATCTTCATTAGGATGCTTCAAGTGAGGCGTGTTATTTGGTGACCTGACTCGGCCGTTACGGCGTTCCTTCAACGTTGGAAACAGATTAGCAGCTTTTCCGTACAGTAGTTCATTGTGTTCGAGCTCCTCACTGTGTTTCGTCTTCTACCTAGGTACTGGCTTATTCCTGTGTTGCTCGTCGCTATATTTTATCAACCGCTTCTTGGAAACTAGCATATAGCCCGTCATATGACGGGATCAGTAAAATTTTTAATTTTCCAGCATTGTAAAGTACCCTATGAAGCAGGTAGCTACTTCGAAATTATCGTTAAGTTCTTCCCAAATTTTTTGCTATAAAAATATGAATAAATTATGAATTTATCTTAAAAATTTAGAAATATCTCGAAAAGTTTTGGATATGTTAAAAAAAATTAAGATTAAAAAAATTTACTAACCTAACATGCGGTCAGCAGATAAACATCTGCTTAGTAAATTTTTTTAATCTTAATTTTTTTTTAACATGTCCAAAACTTTTCGAGATATTTCTAAAATTTTTAAGATAAATTCATAATTTATTCATTTTTTATAAAAAAAATTTGGGAAGAACTTAACGATGTTAGGGGACTACTTAAGAATTGGGTTCCCATTGGCTAATTTGGCGAAAATATTGGCGATATTTACTAAAACACAAAGGTAATCCATCCAAATGTATCTCTTGCTTTTTCTGGCGACTTTAATGAATGCACAGAGCGCCATCGTAATAGAATTATATACTCTTACTTAATTAAAGAAAACGACTTGAAAACCGAACATTTATATTTATGGGCAATTAATTCCTTAACAGTTCACAAATGCAACAGCTCCAAATTATTAAAAATCAGCCATAGTGAACCATTAATGGTTTGTTATATCTACATTTTTTAAGCATTGCGCACTTTTAATATATAAGTAAAGAGTTTCACAAGGAGAGTTGTATGCAAATATCATATACATTATAATATAGATACAGATTGTTTAGATATGGTGAGGTCAGGAGAAAAAGTTAGGTGACCATATTTAAACCATTATCTCCAAGTTGAAACCCAGTTCTTTATTCAAGCGGCATGTTAGTTACCAACCTTAATTTATCTTGTCATATTACGTGATAGGTGAACAGCAGAGGTTTTAATATTGACAGTGATTATTTGGCGGTATATTTGAATGATCGATTGCAAACCGTGTGGTTATGTATAAAAAACAAACACACAAACGAACAAACTTCTTAATTTTCAAAGATATATAACTTAAACGCTAGATATTTATTAATCCGTGAAATAGACTCCTAGACTTTTAGGAAAAGAATTTGTTGTTAATACCGGTGATAAAATTTTCATTGCAATAAAAAATAATCGATGATTCAATTTAAAATTATCACTTATATACTTAATCTATTATTTAATACAAATATAAAAGAAAATTATTTGCTTAATATGTAAGTTCAGTGCTGAAATGTATGAAAATAATGCAGACGATATTTAAATAATTTAAAATGGTTAAATGAGATGGTTAAAGGAATGACGCCATAATGCTAGAAAAATTGTAATTTTTACCTATTTATTATGTGTATAAATTGATAAATTTAATCGCCTGCTCTTAACCGGTAAATCCATTCTAGGTCCAACCGCTTCATAAACTGGTGGACAGACGGACAGATAACTTAGGCTATCCCTATATAATAACAGCCTAAGTTATCTGACCGTCTGTCCTCGATTTTATGAAGCGGTTGGACCTGGAATGGATAGAGGCATCCATAGTTAGCAAAATTCAAAGAGAGTAATGTTTATCTTCTCCTAAACTATAGATCCGATTATAAAATAAATTGGTATAAATAGGATTCCTATCACAGCGAAAAATACTGCCTTCTTTAAAATGTTCGCAATCCACCCCTTCCTCTCTTTTCGAGCTTTTAATGCCATTATTTCAACCCCTACTTTCCTCAGTTAAGAGCAGGAGATTAAATTCATCAGTTTATCACATAATAAATAGGTAAAAATAACATTTTTCTAGCAATATGACGTCATTCCTTTAACCATCTCATTGAATCATTTCTTATTTTAAATTATTTAAATTATGCCTTATTTTCATACGTTTTATCATTGAACTTAGATATACGTAAATAAGGCAATTTGTCGCAACGTCACGAAGTACTATAATGGCCTTCCCATTCATTTTCATGTTTAACAGCCAATAGACAAACAATTAACTACCCTTCCGTTTGAAATTAAAGCCAGAATTGTCATAATTTGAAAATTTGCCCTACTACGTGAATCGCCTTATAATTTTCTTTTCTATTTGGGTTAATAATAGATTAGTTACATGTGTGATCATTTTAAATTGGGTCATCGATTATTTTTGTTGCAAGATAATTATCAGCAAAAAAACAAACCATTTTTTTATCTGCCTCATAAATTACTTTACAATTTTGGAAAATTAAAAATTTTACTGATCGCGTCATGTGATGGACTATATGTTATTTATTATATAGGAGATTATTGGATTATCGAGACGTACTTTTGCATGCTGACTGCGAATAAGAAATTATTTTTTCGGTGAACTCAAATGCAAATTGTCTTTCTGTTAGCACTTTTGATAGCTATTTTTGGATAGTGTTTTTGTATTTAAAACGGAAAATGGTAAATAAATTATTTAAAGCATGCAACTACTACATATCTTATGTTTTCCAACATTAGCAGACGTTCTGCAATTTAAATTGTTAATTTTCATATATATAATTTAAAATCTGATCTCACGATTAAAGCTAAATGGAAATTAAAATTGTCAGATAATTACGGACAGAGGCATTATAGACGCCGGCCCCGTCCACCATGTTTTCTTGGCGACTGTGAAGACTCCCCTTTGTCCGAGCACGCGCCAAAACAGCTGATCGTAGTACACCTGTACCTGGACAATAGCGTGGCGTCGCAGAGTCGGGGATCTTGACAATCGGACTGAATAGACGAATACGCCCCTGATGGATCTCGTTAATGAACGCTCGGAAATTCCGTGAAGAGACAGCCAGCGAATTAGAGTTAAGTTAAAAAGTATAACTGTAACTTTAGCTGGAGTTCTCATGTAACTGGGATCTTAACTGAGAAAAAAACAGTGGCGGGACCGTAACTGACCCCCCCAGGTATAAAAAGCCTACAATTTTGCGACTCAGGGCTTTTCGTCATTTTTTTCGGAGGTGTGTTGACCTCGTGGAGGCTTTCGCCTTTTTTACTAGGAAGCCAGTTTGCTAGTTCGGGAGATTCGTAAAGTCCGCTCATATAGGGAGCGGCAGAGTCTCGGATACCGAACGGGGGATAAATTGGGTTTGATTGCACCCTGAAAAGCCTCCCCATTTGTAGGAGATTATTCAATCTCTTGTTTTTCTTTCGACTGTGATTGTCGTGAGGAAGTTTTATCGGCAACCATCCTGTGCAGTTCTAGATGATTTGGGAATTAACATTCCTTTGTAAATAGCCGTATTTAATCCAGAATTAAAGTAAATTTCCAATTTTGTTCTTTGACTGTGATACATTATTCACGTTACCTCTCATTTGAGAATATTGAAGGCGTCACACGACCAACAGAAAAACGCGTGTTTTGAAAAATCACCAAGTATAAAAACATGGCGGTTGTCACATGGCATATTTGAAAATCAACATTAACAAAACTAAACTTTAAAGAAAAAAAAAGATTAACAATTCAAAGCATTAGTAAAATAAAATTAGCATAATAATTATCATTTTTTACTTTATTTAAAAAATAAACAACAGCTCAGTAATATTTTTGATATATATCAAAAGAATAAACAAAATGTATAAAAATTTAATAAGCATTAATATTATAAAAAATCTAACATGTGAGGGGGATTCTCCCTCAACCCCCCTTGGAATAAAAGAAATGCAAAATAAATTTAATAACAGATGTAAATTGGAAAGGGTAGCGTCACAAACATTCTTCAAGACTCCTTAAAAAATTTGAAATAATTCTTTTTTACCAAATAGAAAAAAAAAATCAGATTCGGAATACTGTCGTCCCCACACACTTGGAGTTTAGAATGAAATGCAGAACTCACCTCAGACCTAAGAAACCTGAAACAATTTCAAAAATAGTAAGAACCGAAATAAATATACCCGCCATAACTAAGTTAATAAATCCCAGAAAATCATAAGAACAAAAAAATAAAACCTGACCTAGGCGACTGGAAACCAAAAGAACAGCTAAGATGCAAAATTCTCGAAAAGTGCCGATACTGATTTGAAATCGTGACTAATGAAGAACACATTGGAGATGCCATACCCCACCACCAAAGTCGGGGCAAATACACTAACCCACTCATAGCCCCATGAAACCACCAAAAAATCGCCAAATTTGGCGACGCAAAAACACGGCGTCTATAATGCATCTGTATAATGCATCTGTGCATGTTGCATCATGCAACTACTACATATCTTATGTTTTCCAACATTAACAGACGTTCTGCAATTTAAATTGTTAATTTTCATATATATAATTTAAAATCTGATCTCACGATTAAGCTAAATGGAAATTAAAATTGTCAGATAATTATATAGTAATTAATCTCTGATTATCATTCTTCGATTATATTGAAAACGTGACTAAGTATGTAACACGATCAACGTACGTATTTATGCTGTTTATGTGTAATATGATAACACGAGCTTTTTTAAATGAACTTTTCCAATTGTATCATGACCATTGACAACTAATTTTGCTAGATTAAGTACAAAATACAGATACTGGGAGATTTTATAGTCATTAGCCAAAATATTTAAGTCTAAACTTTTGCTTCAAATTCTATTCGCAACTAAGCAGCTGCATTACTTTTTCATCATTTTCAGGTATAAATTTATTTGCTCTTTAGATTTTCTGTAGTTAATTATCAATTTTATTCCTAAACTTTTATGAATATTAATACCGTATTAGAATTATAGCAAACTCCTTTGTTATTTTCCCTTGCTAGTAGACGATTATAATTAAGAATTGTTTAAAATCATACTGATTACCCATTGATACCCGAATATAATACATGCTGAAGATATATTGATGAATATTTTAAATTTAAACTATTGTAAAATTTTTAGAAAATGAGATTTAAACAACTTGGAGTGGTTGTTCTTTTATTCTTTCTTTCACGTTTTAAACTTCTTTGATGATTGGAAATACAATTTTTTGAAAGTATGTTTATGTGTGTATGTGTGGGAACACGATATACCGAGTACGTTTTGATTTAAAGGAACAAATTTTGATTACGTGCACTATAGCAAAATAGTAAATTTCTATTAGTCTTTGGGTTACTTCCAGTAACTGAATGGCTACTTCAGCAATTTCTGATGCTATTATATTAGTTCATAAAATAGTTTGTTAGCTTAGCTAAAAGTAAAATATAACAGAGTATGATAATGTGCATAAGTTTTGCAAAAGTAAGGCCAAAAACTTGATTAACAAAAATTGTTACTTTATTTAGTATAAAAGTAAGACGAGGGAGGGCTACTCCCAAGTTTTTTTTCTTATTTTTTATAGTAATCTTTTCTATGTGTATTTTCAACGAGTTGACAACTGTTTTATTGATTTTAATATTATTATTATTACTATGCTACAATAGAGAATTGTAATATTTAAAAAAAATTTAATCTTTTAACTTTTACTCTTCGTTTTCAATTTATTTCTTTTACTTAACTACTAACTCAGGCAAGAACTCTTCTATTTTACATGTTGGTACACTAATCTGTGCCCATAATTTCACAAAAGTCGCCGGCGGGCAATCTATTCCAAAGGGGAACAGCAGGATGTCATTCATGCAAAAGAAAAATTTAACGATAAGAGGTTTATTTGCTATCATATATTACACAGTATTGAAAAGAAGCTTTATGATAGATATATCTATTCTTCAAGATTTCAGTCTAAGTACCTGCTCAAAAATTAAATTTAAAAAAACACAATTAAAGTAACAAAATTATAAATAATGCCATATGCTTGTCAAATATGGGATACTGTTTATAAGATTGCCATCTAACTTCATTAAAAAGAATGATTCAGACAGACATAAAAATTCTACAATTTTTTTTATCGGTTCTCAAATAAAAATTCAACACTTTCATAGGTTAAAGTCATACTAAGACGTATTAAAATAATGATCTCCAAATGAACTTCTAATAGGTTTAACTATTAGAAGTTCATTTGGAGATCATTATTTTGCTTTGGAGATCATTTAAGAATGTCGCTAAAAAATTGCAGTCAGCCCAATGATCTGGGACTTTACAAAGTACTGTAGATATGTTCCATATCTTTTAGATTCTCGAATTAGCTCACTTTCACTATCTTTTAAGAATTCGAGGAACTGTATAAGAGATGCATTTTGGGTTCATCACTTTTGAGAACAACATCACATTTATATCTAGAACCCCTTGTGATTTTCCTATAATTTCGTAATAAGGTAAAGGGCTTACTTTCCTTTACAGTCCAGAATCCTTGGGACTGCCAGCCGACCTTCCGTTTCCATCATGAGCACCATCACAAAACACACCACTCTTTACAAACACATTTTATTACTATAGTCCATGTAAAATCTATTGGCGCTTCAAGGTCACACTTTCTCGTTTCCCCAGTCATCGGTTACTATGGTAACGACCAAGAAGCTTGTGCATTCACACTTATTTTCAGCACTTCAGTTGAGGATTTGATTCCAATACGTTTAGACGACTTGCTTTATTATTATAAGCAAAGTCAAAATTTTCAGTTGTGTATAAATGCGTTAACTATTTACATAAAGAAAAGTTTAACAATATGTATAAAATGGTTATAATAAATCACAGATGTTTTTGTAAAAACACAAAAATTCATTTTAATTTAGAATTCTAAACTAAAACATTAGGAATCTCTACCTTCTAAAGAAATTTTCACTTTCTAAAAATGTGTCAACACACCATAAATCTTTAAATACATAATAAAATTTTACAAAATATTGTTATTGCATTAAGACCTCTTTCAATTCTTGTAAAATCATAAAATAATTAATACAGTACAATTTTGGAATAGAAACTTTACTATGGTCCACATAACTTCATAATATACTTATTAACATACAACTTAAATTTAAGGAATTTCAGAACTACATTCTCTTAAATAAATTAATTATTAAGAAATACTTTTGATATTTAGATTAAAAGAATCATACAAATATAAAGAAAAATAGTGAGAAATTATAACTAATTACTCATTAAATTTAGCGAAATATTCAATCATCTTAATGATATTATTTCTGTAAATAATGCAACTGTGTGTGAAAAAAAATTCGATTTACTTTTTCAGTAGAATTTTTTAAATCTTACGGATTAGAATATAATATACAATTTTTGAATTGTAATTTTATGAAATGGGATTATATCTTAAATTTATGAACTTAGAAACAGGTCTGAAATTACTCATAAAATTTTGTGTAAAGTATTAAGTATTCTTCAAAGTGTAGTCTAAATAAACATACTTTCTTCATGCACGGAGAGCCCACACGATGCATGACACCCCTTAACATAGTGATAAAAAAGAGTAAAACCATTCCCCTACTGTCGTTACCATAGTTACAGTTGGTCATCGGAGAAATATCAGTAACCTTGAAGTGCCTATTGAGTTTACACCGAGTATAACACGCACAAAAACGGTACAGACTAAAAGAACGTAAACAAAATTATAAAAATGAGTAGAGCGCCATCTATCGCCTTATACAAGCGAACAATATTTAACACCCCTTGAATCATAGACCTGGTTACGCAAACCGAAGACATTGACGGTCATCATAAGTCTATATACGAAGTACGATCCGAGCCCATGAGTTACATCAGAGCGAAAACATTGTTCGAAACTATTTCATACCAAGAAGAGGATGAGAGGAACCATTCCTTTTGCTACACATGTTGGATCGTTGGTGAATCACAATCAACTTGTACTCTCAACTACTTTTCGACTTATGATCTTCTTTTGATGGTCCGACTAAGAGCATAAGAGTTAATTAGTATTATTAATTTTTATGTATAAATAAATATTCAGTTAGTTTTATACGCTGGAGTGAGACTCATTTTCTTGTATTATTATCCTATATAATAATAGCCTAAATTATCTGTCCGTCTGTCCTCGAATTTATGAAGCAGTTGTACCTGGAATGGATAGTGGCATCCATATTGGATTTTTAATAAGTTAGGGTTGCAACGTTCGAAATCCACCCCTTCCCCCCTTTTCTAGCATTTAGAGCCGGTCTCACCAAAGTTGTTTAACGGCTAACCTCGATTAATCTCTGTTTAAACGGAGGATTGTGTCCCACCATTAGTTGGCGCCATGGGTTAATCGCGGTTAGCCGTTAAACGGCTTTGGTGGGACCGGCCATTGATGCCATTATTTTAAGCTCTATTTTCCCAGTTAAGAACAGGCGATTAAATTTATCAATTTATTACATAATAAATAGATAAAAATAGCATTTTTTCTAGCATGGTGACGTCATTCCTTTAACCCTCTCATTTAATCATTTCTTATTTTAAATTATTTAAATATCGTCTGCATTATTTTCATACGTTTTATCACTGAACTCAGATATTACGTAAATAATATTCTTTTATATTTGGCTTAAATAATAGGTTAGGTACATATGTAATAGTTTTAACTTTAATCATCGATTATTTTTTGTTGCAATGAAAATGTTATCATCAGTATTAACAACAAATTCTATTTACCTCCAGGGTGTAGTGGAAACGATAGTTTCATTTCTTTACTTCCATTACTTATTCTGGCAAAACAATTGGAAAGTACTTAACGATAATTGCAACGTAGCTAAAAAAAGAACTTTGAATTATCTTTCTAAATGAATTAATTCAACGTAATTCTAATCTGCATTCACAGTATCGGAAGACTAAAGGAGTATGAATATAAACAAATTATTGAGCTTGTACCCGATAATTCTCAGCCAAAAAACTAACCATTTTTTTTCCTGTCTCATAAAGTACTTTACAATTCTGGAAAATTAAAAATTTTACTGATCCCTTCATATGACGGGCTATGTGCTAGTCATAAAAGAATGCCCATAATATCTGATACGGTCAAGTAGACGAACAGATACGTGGTCAACATTCCGAAGAATCTCAAGGTCGAATTTTTTATCGAGCTTTCTTTATTGTGTTTAATTTCCTACAGTAGAAAGTAATAATTATATCTTTTTATAGCGACTATTGTTAATGCCAGAATCAAATTAATGGATTATTTTTTGCGTATGAGTGTTTCGGAAGCATAATAATGGTTTTCCCAAAAGTTCGCGATAAAATCGATACACCAATGACGCAAAACTTTATTCAAAATGTCTTAAGCGTAAGCTTCAGTTTCTTCCACGTCAGGGCATATGCACAAACATGTCCTTGAATAGCTGTAAAACCACCCTCTCTTGAAATAAATAGCCATCGTTTCATAATCCGGAGTTATTTGATATGAAATAGGTATTCTTATGTTATTTAATAGATTTCCTGTACTTTTCCACGGTATTAAAAATCAAATCATAGTTTCTATAGAGTTTCATGAATGTTATGATTGGTGCCGATTGTTAAACTCTCTCATTCACAGTCGAAGTCGGAACATTTCCCAGCTCGTTTAGAGGAGAAATGAAAGAAAATTGCGATTGTTTCGTTTTTAAGTAGTATTTATTGAAGTGGAAATATTACTTGAATCAAACGAAAATGCAAACTGAATAAATAAGAGAATTTGTCTTCTCTATTCAATTATAAGGTACTATTTTTAACATCCTTTCAATTCAAGGAATCAACAAAGAAAGCATTCACGAAAATCGTATTACATTCATACTAGCTATATTCCTGTATTTCGCTGCGATGATTCTGCATTTATTAACTGTTTGAGTGCTGAAGAGTTTTCTTATATATATGCTAATAGTGCGGAATGAAATGCATAGTAATTTTTTGAAAACAATAGAAATGATTATAATTAACACTAATTATTATGTAACAAGTAATTTTTACTAGCAAAAATATTCTTTATTCTCACTTTTTACAAGAATGTTTTACTGTACAAATTCCATGAATTCCTTTTTTTTACACATAGCGCAAATTAAATTGGATCGTCTAATTCCATTGCCTTTTTTTTACTGCATACATCACATTGTCGCAAGTTTCGCCCAGGCAATTTTTCTAAAGAAAACTTTGTACTTATTGGTAGTCTTGCTGTGGCATTTTTGCTTTCCAACCATTCCCCCTTTATAGTATCAATAATGATCAGTATAACACTTGTTGAAACGTGAAAAGTTTCTAATTTCTATATAACAACGAAAAGTTGTTTTTTTTTACTTCAAATAAATACATAAATAAGTAAAACACGCTCATTTTGTCTACCGTACCACAATCCGCGGCTCTACTGCATTACTACTTACCTCTGTATTTTATTTTAATTCTTATATTGTTAAAAATCACAATTGAGTAAAATTAATACAAAGGGCGATTTATATGAATTCCACTGCTCTTAATAGATGCGAAAATTATACTAAGCAAGAGCAGAGTCTCCGCATTTTTGGTACAAAACAAGAGAAGTGCTATCGCGCTGCTCTGCCTTTTTGGCACATAACAAGCGAAGCGCGATAGCGCTTCGCCGCACTCAAACGGTTAAGGTATTTGAAAGAATCTCCTTTTACCTATGTATAAAATATCTCTGATCTTCTATAATTATATATACACATAGTATTTAATAACATTTTTATTACCTCTAAAAGGCAATCCCCAAAATTTATATATCTAAAATATATGCGAAATTAGCAATGGCTAAATAAATTGTTTTAAAACATCACTTATCATTCTTAATATTGTTTTAAAATACTACTTTAGGTTTTTAACTTTACAATTTTAAAATGCAAGAAATATTTCATGCATTTCTCTTCCTTCGGCGAATTAAAGAAAGTATTGTAGTCACGAAAAATTTCGGTCGTTAGTATTAAGCTAAAAACCCATTTTGACCATTCCTGAATACATTTTGACTAGTATCCGCGTCTGTAAATGCATTCCATGTAATTCTAAACATCCATTTTGGTCGTCCTTGAATTTATTTTGTCATTTCCGCATTATGTCTGTTCGTTGGTACAGTAAAACTATCAATTTTGGCCTACCCTGAATCTATTTTGACGAGTTTTGGCTTCCCGTATATACGTACTTACGTTCGTTTCTCTCATAACTCAAGATTAGGCATGGAATTTAATATTTAGGACTTTTGTATTATCTAATTATGTACCTTCAATTTTAAATGCCATCCAAAACTGCAATATGCACAGTCTGTGTAATTAATATTCTCAATATTGCGAGTATAAACACTGCCGGTTTCTGCCAGATGGCCATACTTGAATTCTACAGCAATAGAACAGAAAGATTTCAACGTATTCACATGCAAGCTTGTTTTTTTTTTTTTTTTTTTTTTTTTTTTTTTTTTTTTTTTTTTTTTTTTTTTTAAAAAAAGCTTAAAATCCATTATTGCAGAGAATAAATATTAATTTTTATTATTTTATTACTTCCTGGTACGCATTGAAGGCCGTATTGTAATAGCAGAACTTTTCGGTTATATTTATATATAATGAAAAATAACAATATAATGGACATTTAAGCTGCCAGTCGTTGTAAGAGGGCAATACTTCAGCTTTACTAAGACAATACCGTTAGAACAAGATATGAAACTAACTTTAAGCCATTAGAAGTAATGTGCAAATGATAATTCTGATGACTCATATAGTTTAGTTTGGAACGCTACGGTCTACTGTTTTGCACACGAGGGCTAATGAGACCGAGACTTACAGTTTAAAGCCGATTCCGAACGGCAAACATCCATGTCAGCAGCGGAATTCGAACCCGCGAACTCCGGTTCCGAAGAGCAGCACTCTACCATTGGACCATTTTTCGGCACTCATCATATAATAACAAGAAATGTGTATAATAGGCGTGCAAGGAAGTCATGTGATGACTACACTATCACATTATCATTAATTTATTTATTGCTTTGTTTAAACTTGGAAAAAGTATATCGGCAGTGCTATCTGTTTTTGTGATTTCCTCACTCTTCCTTACCCTCAGGAGCGTAATAATATTTCACAACTCTTTCAGATTATGTCAGATACATACAGAGAAATAGAGCACCGCTACATGGGAAAGAAGCCCATGCGTCACTGCAAAACTTGCGTCTGCCACGAAGCAGTTAACGTCAGGTTGTCGTCTCGGAAAATCAGCTCTCCGCAGACCCGACGCATTTCTCCCAAGAGCAGAGACTGCTGTGGCAAGTGCCCCCATTCACAGGAGGATGACTGGAATTCTAGAGGTGTTTATTCGGGACGGTACCGCAGTGTTTCTCCTCCATCAAAAATGGACCGGAAAATGCATAGTGATCATAAGTTTGCAATGCTGGAAAGTTGGTTCAAAAGGTAATAGCATTGGAAGCTGTTAAAATTATTGGCATGTAGTTTTCTATTTACTACAACACCTGTATTAATTCTCACATACGTTAACAATCAATCAATCACTCAATCAATCAAGCGCAAACCGGGCCCATATAGCCGTGAGGCCCTCCAGGCTGATCCCGAGAGCGGTGGGCAGATCGCAAGTATGGGGCTAACCCACCCCACACTAAACCCTTCGAAGTACCCGGCCCGCGCCTGTCGCGCCGCATGCGCCAATCGCGGGCGAACGCAGAAGACGTGAGCTGCTGAGAGGAGGAAAATTGGAATACTACTGGATGCTTAGCGGACCTCCTGTCGCCGGAATTAGTGAGGTTGGAGCGAACCACGCGAGCCAAAGAAGAGAATTGAGAACCATGAGAGAGAATTTTGCTCGTTGCAGATCGAATTTTTCTGGCTTCACCGGTTAAGTGTTTAACTTGCGATATCCTGATGTAATGTATTGTGATATCGAACGGTGATTGATAGCACGAAACTCAAAGATCAGAAACACAGATTTTGGTAACAATAATAAAACTTTAATGCTCGATAGAAAATTTTCGCAATAATTTTTCAGAATAATGAAAAGTGGTTGAATTCTCCACCGCGTCTGCGAAAGTCTAATTGGCATCTGGCGAGCCTAAAAAACAGATCGGGGGTTAAGTCTCTCTAAAATAAGAGCTTGTTCTAGATGTATAAATTGGGACTCAGGGTGAGTCGATAACCATAAGGTGAAATAAATAAATAAAAATAAAAAGTTTACACCGCAGTGGCTTCAAACTCAAGAGAGAGAGAGTTTTGAGGGATTTTCTCAACTCAAAACTCTTTTAAATTCTTTGAAACTTCCCGCTTTTTCTATGAGTACTTTTTCCCTGTTAAAGAAACACTGAGTAAATCATACCTTGTGTTCAGTTTTATATCTGAGGGAAATTTAATTATAAAAGTAATTTTAGTATTTCGCATTATGAGATAAACATGACAGTGAATAACTATCGTCGAAATATTTACATTTGGCCAGACGAATTCCACGCCACAGTCACAACTCAAGAAAAACAACTGCAGTTACACATATCTGTAATTAAATTTAACATTTCATCAGTAGTATGAAAATATTGAAATGTTCGCCATCTGTATTTCTTTGTTATATTTCCTACACTTCGAGCATTGTTTATCTCCAGGCAAAAACACTGAAAAAAATCAAGTATTTAGTTTTATATATGAAATGAAGATTAACTACAAAAATATTTTTAAAATAATTTTTACTATAAGTTAATTCTTACGCTGACCCATCTCGAAGACATACAGCAGCATGCATACTGAAGACCAGAGGTCACGACAGTAACCACAATAGCTATTGAGCTACTGCTGACCTACGAGAGTTCCGTCATGGTCCGTGTTATTGTTGTCAAACCCGATAATGAGCAAACACTACAAAGGTAAGCTCGTCTATCAGGAATAACTGAAGACCCAGATCACTCAAGTAAACCTCGGGTGCTTGAAACCTATGTATACCTAAAGGAGGCATACCCCTGAGGATGTCTCTCATTTAGCACTACCCAGAGGACACGTACGGCTTGAGCTCGTGGTCGCGGACACGAAAGACGTTGTCTCCCTAATTTGCTTTCATTGTAAAATAAATAACAGTGAATTATCCTACGCTATATCAACATTTAGCGTGATTAATAAGCACGTCAGTATGCCCCTTCATACTTTTATCATGAATTTCAAAGACATGGGTTTCAAAGAAAAGAACTCGCATATTTTCATTACTTATAAACATGTGGAAACATCCAAGGCAGGGATTATACAGGCTATTGTGTAAGATCAATCTTGCAAGTACTACTGGCGTCACATTCTTACGGAAGAAGCAGTAGCATAAGCATTGCGTAGATTAATGATAAATATGAAAATACCCCAATTTTAAATGACTTGCTTTTAAAATTGGGAAGTTAAACTTAGGAAAATTACTCATCTGACTAAGCGATTTTATTAATCAAAACCCCTTCAAAAATTATGTAATTTTTTAAAACAGAATTCAAATAAACACGTATTTTAGAATTAAAATATGTAGCTATTTCGTAACAAAGATTTTTTTAAGTATAGAACTTGAATAAGAGTAGGCTATCAGAAAAATCAGTTTTAAGAGAAATTATATGAAGACAAAATTCTAAACATAAATCTCAGTTAAATAAAGATTTATTTTACGAAAGTTCAAAGAGATCAAGTTTAGTGTGATAAATCTGAATACAAGGTTCAAAGTAAAGTCATTCTGTGCCCCAAATTTATTTTTTAACTTTATAACCAGATTTTTTTTATGGGTGGAGAAAAAATAGCTCCCTTTTTTATGGAATTTGGGCAGGGGAGTAGTGCGAAATTTTCCGTGCAGGTGGGGGATTATTCTGCCCATTCAACTTATTAATATGAGATGCACTATTACGGCAACCCATGCATATGTAATATACGTATAAAGCATTCCTTATGAAGTTATAACACTCATAACTCTACCTCTTCGCTTCGTCACTCGATTCGAGGTACATAACTTTAATTTTTTTTTAAACCACGAGTTGTTAATTTTAAAGGACCTTAAAAGTAGAGCTAGGTCTTCCCTATTTACTATTTGAATCTCCATCTCAATACTTTCGGATTATTTGATCAATCATTTACATGTGACATTTCAGAAGTTTTACCTTTAAAGACTTTTAAATGGGGAAAAAAATTTTAAATACCGAATGATCTTTTAAATAGAATAGAAAGAAAACTGATGGTGCATCCATGGGCATCGCGGAATGCACAAATTTTGTTACTTTTATGTTGCCCGTGAAAAACGCAGTATATGCTGCCAGAGAGATGGTCCCAAACTGTCAAGTAGCTGTCCCAAGTAGAATATATTATGGTTTGTGCGCCTCGATTTCTTTGTATTCTTAAGGTGACTAGATTACAGAGGAAAAACATAGGACAGTGTAAATATGTTGTCACTCCTTTCCTTCAAGTCCGAAAAAATATTAACATTATAATTATTTCCTAAAAAACTCTTCCTCTAAATTTTTGAGTTTCTCCAAATTAAGTGGTTTCTTAGTCAACTGATAATCACAATAGGGTTTGTAATTTCTTTGAAGAAGCGGAGTATGTCTTTTTTAAAAATTCAATTATCAGAAAAATGAGATAATTATAACTAAATGAGATTAAGGTATCTTTAAAATCTGGGGCATATAAAAGATATCGATAAAAACTGAGACATTTGAAGAAAGTGTTAGAATACCGAAACATTTTGTCTAAAACTTAGACTGAGAGGAGAAAACCGAGACCTTTGGTAACCTTATGCATTAAGTGTAAGGTTCGTCCTTGAGGAACAGTATTTTAAAGAGACTTCGGAAGTAAAAGTAATCTCACGGGAAACACATTTCGCCGTTATAAAAAAAGAAAGATAAACTTTTCAACGATATTCTTTTTTTTATTCATTTTGCTACTTTTAGTATTTAACAATTTCACTAACTCTTGAATGCCCTTTTCTTAATAAAGGTTTGATTACGATGGCAATGGACTCATGGATGTTTATGAGCTGAAGAGCCTACTGAACTATTTGGGAGTTCAAAATGACCAAGAGTATGTCAAAGATCTTATTGAGAGTTCCGATAGAGATGGAGATGGCATGCTGTCTTTCTCAGATGTAAGTTTCATTTGTTTTTAAAATGCTTAAAAAAAATAACTTTTAGTCAAAATTAAAATCAAGACTAACCGCAGTTCACTTATGAGGACAGGAGTTAAATTTAGGGTAGTTTGCGGAGTAGTGGGCTTTTTGCTCGATAATCAAAAAATCCGGTATTTCATATCTTACACGATGTTTTAATGACATCAAACTTATGATCATGAAAGTGAGCACATCCCAAAACAGTAATTCAGAAAATCTCGTGTCTGTCTTTCGGCCTTTTTGGAATTCTTTGGGAAAGAGCAAAGTTGCGTCAAGACAAAATATTATGGTTGAAAAATGCAATATTTATTTAAGAATTTGTTGCAAATTCAATATTTAATTAAGCATATAGAATATGTTCAAGTTTCAGTGAAATTTATAGTTATAGACCTTAAGAATACGTGAAGGGAATTTTTTTTTTAAATGTTTATTAAATTTTCGATAATTTTTCATGCCGATAATAACATTTTAATATTTTTATGCAGTAGAATATTTTTGAGTAATATCTGTTTTCTAAATTATTTTATGTTAATTTTACTGAATACTTTTGCGAAGAGTAAGAAAGTTAATTTTATAAAATTTTCAATTTTTTGTAAATTATTTAAGCTTACAAAAGTCCTTTGTTTGCACGTTTCGTTCATTTTCACCCAATTTAAACAAGAGAGTGAACTGAATCATTAATAGCTTGGCATTTTAATAATTTAATGTACTGAGAATATTTTAATTTAAAAATACGTAATCATTGAATAGCTTTAAAGTATTATGCTAAAAAGTGTCCTTTTATTCTTCTATTAAATATTATAAGGGTCAATAAAAAACTGTTTGTTCGAAGAATGTACAGTTTAGATATGGTGAGCCAGACATGTAAAATGGTCTTGAGCAGGGAGAATCATCTCACTGCATCATCAGTTTGAATATAATCCTTTGGTAAAACTCATGAGCTTGAAGAAATCCAAATCTGCCTGTTGCACTTCTACGTTTGACAGGATCCGTCGACCTTTTAAAGAATTTTATAAAAGTCCAAAGGTGTAAAAATCTCATAGGGAGAGATCAAGACCATAAGGTGGGTTCTTGAGTGTCTCATACTTTAGAAAGAATAATTTATGCATTACGACATTTGGGATATGGTACACGTGCGTTATCATGAAGCATAATCACCCCCATTTTGCAGTTTTCCCGCACGTTTCGTTTTAATTGCCGGTCGTAATCTTTCCGGCTTTTCACAGTACTGTTCCCCAGACATGAAGACACCTGGATAATTGTAATCAATGAACAATTGTCCTTGTTAACTCAAGAACAGGATAAGCACAATTTTTTCAGCAGAGGATTGGCTCTTGAACGTTTTGGGTCGAGAAGAAGAAGTCATGGCAAGACTGGAAGGTCGACGCTTTCGATTTAGGGTCTTAGTGGTAACTCTAGCTTACGTCTACTACAATAATAACTCTAGGAACATGTGGCCTTCAATATTGAAGCGCATCAGGTGCTTCAGGCAAACAAACATCAAGACGCATTTGATAGAAACGTCACCACTTTAACAGCATATTCCACATACAGTTCTGAAATAAACAAGTGCCACAATAATACCATGCCCCAATGTCGATGCTTTTATTCTCGCATCAACGAGACACAGATTTGCATATTCGTTAAAGTCATGTTCTCTTACAGAAACTTTTTGATGGCCCTTTATATTTGCTAAATTCACTACTTTAGTTTTCATCGTGGATTCAGTGATTGAGGAATTAAAAATTACAAAGAAGTTCAGATATATCGACCTAAATTGGCAAGAATCAAGAAAAAAGATCACCAGAAACGGAAATGCACTTCTCATATTTCATATTAGGTAGATAGGTAGTGTAGGTAGTTTTAAGGAAAGAAAACTGCTTCAGAGCATCTTTAATCAAACTTTATAGAGTATATTTTACTTTAGCTTTTTTATATTTAATATAACTTAGAATATTAAAGAACTATCTGTTTTAAATAAATGCTTTACGTCAATTTTTAATTAATAACAAAAAGAAAAATTAGTTCAAATATCTTGGAGTACAGAAACAAAAATCAGGTTACTCTTGTAGACAACATTTTTTGTTCTATGCTAAGAACAGATATAAGAACAGTAACCAATAAAAATTCTAATTAGTACTTATCAATCCTACCACCCTAAAAAAGTATTTTTATTATAATGAACTAAAATAATTCTTTGAGATAAGGAAGATTTAAGAGAAAAGTCGCAAACGAAAATTGACTATTTACCTAGTTGTGCCGTAAGTTCTGATAGTTTGATGTGACTTCAACGCAAGAGATTATTTACAATTTCATTGTTATAGATCGTTTATAACCTTTTTTATTTTTTTCAAAGACGTGTAGTCTTTCAAGCATTTTGTTCTAAATCACACAGTAGAACGAACATCGACCAGAAGCGGGGAGAAAAAAAGAAGAGCCCGTATTTTTAAGGATCACGTAGATTTTTAAGACTTTTAAACATTTAGGTATCAAAAGTTTATCCAGTTATTGTGCATTTAAGAGATATTCTGTGATCAAAAGCATTGCAAACTAGAAACGATCCTCGATGAGAACACCAGTCCTCGTCAAAGCAGTCATGGAGTGAATTCATCGGATTCCTTGTCAAAAGAAGACTTTTTGCTGAACAGATAAACCTAGCAAAAATGTCGCATAGTAAATGAAGACCTTAAACTAAGAGAATCATAGAGTAACTGGTCATTTTTTACAAAAGAATTAAAACACCAGAGGTGCCCTAAAGCCAAAGCTCTGTTGCAGAGTAATGCTCATAACCACTACAGACGAATTCTGTTTACCAACAAGAAAAAATTTGATGTTAAGTAATCTATCAACCTCTAGAATGACCATTTATGCAATGACTTCTAAAAAGCTAAAGAGAAGAAAAATGAGTACAAAGAGCTCTTCATTAACGGTTTGACAAGGTGTCAGTCATAAAGGCATCCCCAGAGGTTCATTTTCCGAGATAGAAGTGAAATCTATTGCAAAAGATTATCAAGACACTATATTAGAACCAATAGGAAAGCACTTGAACGTAGATCTGTTTAATAGAGACGAAAGGATTTTTCAACAGGACTCTGCTCCTACTCTGAAAGAGGCGAAGATGATCCAGCGGTGTTTAAGACAGTATTTCCCGTTCTTCATAGAAAACAGAGATTGTCCTTCCAGTAGTCCGGATTTAAATCCAGTGGTCCTGATTAATCGTGGTCAGTATTGCAGACAAAGGTGTGCCAAAAATGATATCCCAATTTGAGAAGCCTTAAACATTCTTTAAGGAAAGCAGGGACGGAAATTCCCATTGAAGTAGAATGTGCCTCGACAAATAAGTAGTCAAAGATCCTTAAAGCCTGTGTGTGGTCAAAAAATGATCATTTTAAACAAAAAAAATGAAAAATTTTAAGGTAAAATGAAACATCAAAAAGATTTAGTTTTAAATATGGTTACAAATTTTTTCCTTTGTGCTGATCTGTTGAAGTTTTCGGAATCTACGAGGATCCTAGTGGATTTGGTATCGCGGGTAATCGGATTGAAAAGTTTAAGAATTGCTGTTCAAGACAAAGACCCCTTTAACTCTCGAACAAAATTTGTAAATCATGTTTTAATGTTAATCTATTTCTGATTTATCGATATAGTTCTTACATATGTGGAGTCAGGCTGCTCAAGAGGACCAGAATCTGATTGAAATCATAAAAGAAAATGACTTGTACCCAGATATTCTTCCAGCACACCGTATACCCAAGCACCTTATGAATAGAAATGCTAAGGTAATTAAAATTTATATCGATATTGAGCACAGTTCTTATTTATGAAATATTTTCTTCAGTATTATCGTAATTAATTATTAGAAAGCCCGCAGATTTATTTGGTGAATCTTTTTTTCTGTGTTTTTCTGTCATGATTACAGTGAAAATTTTCTACAAAATTTATATTAAATTAGTTAAATTTGCCTTGAAAAATATCCGTTTCATAAGATTCATTCATTAGAAAGTTTTACATTGTTTTCTATTTGTTGATTTCTTGCTTCACTTTTATTAGATGCTTAAATGCTGCCTCGCTTAGAGTAATTTTTTTTCATTTCTGGCAAAAGGTTTTAATTGCTGACTGATCCTCCACATCAGCTACCACAAATGAAGGTATAACTTTATACAAGAAACCAATTTACAATGTCATTAGATAACAAGGTACGATACTCAATAAAAAAAGGAAAAATTTTGTTTTCATCTCTCCAAGGAGTTTATTCTCAACCTTTCTCAAAGGTAAAGAAGTAATACTTAGGTCTACTACATATCTATCATTAGTATTTGAATGGTGACAAGGAAAGCTTTTCTATACCTCTAACAACTCTTTACTTCCGTTCTGTTACGAGGCGCATCCAGAAAGTGTTTCCCGGTGTTTTCCCCTTTAAAGTAAACTTAATTAGCCGTGTCAATTGCGCGTGCGTAACAGATCTATGACTTATTAATCATATGCCAGCTGGACAAGTCTCGATTCGTAGCAGTAGCGGGGTAGCAGTGGTCCGAAATGGAAACTCTAATTCCTTCTCCCGCCGCCTGCAAGTTTCGGCCGGTGATCTTGAATGCACAAACATTGTGCCATTTGAAATTCATCGTCAGCTCTGTGAGTCTATGAGCCGAAACTGACACCCGAACACAAAATTCGACGCTTAGGAGCAGCACTGACATTTCTGCTACGATATCACGATGACGGCAACGAGTTCCTCGACAGGATAGTCACGGGCAATGAGACTATAATTTCACACTTTACCCCGGAAACCAAGCAGCAGTCAATGCATTGGCATCATAATGGATCTTCGGTCAGGACCAAACTCAAACAGACGCTGCCGGTACGGAAAAGGACGTGCACGGTGTTCTGGGACAAGAAGACTGGTTCCATTCACGGGCAGCAGAGTTCTACGACAGAGGTATACAAAAGTTGATCCCACAATACGACAAGTGTCTCAATTCTGGTGGTGGCTATGTTGAAAAATAGCTGAAAAATTGCTGTACTTGTTGCCAATAAATATGCCCGTAAAAGTGTGAGTTCTTTTTTTCTTTTAAATAGGGAAAACTACTTCCTGGGTGAGCCTCGTATTTACGTAAATCTTTTAATATCGATTTCAAATAACTGCAATACGTTTTACAGAAATTTAGTTTTAATTTCTACATTCACGTTTTTATTTTTCTACTACGTAATTACTATGAATATCGTGTCTACGCCAAAATTCTGATATGTTAAAATATAGTTAATGCCATATTTAATCTGTAATATAAGGACAATAAAAAAAACACTTTCTGTTTTCTCACTAGGTAAAAGAAACTGTCAAGCGCAAGTTTGATTCCCACCGTAAATGTTGTTGTTGTGAAACTGATTTGAAAAATGCCATCCGAGAAAATCTTTCAGATCATGAAGTGAAGATAGAGAGAAAGATTTTGCGTTCACCAATCCACTGTAGCGATAATTTACCTATTCTCTCTTGTCATAGGTGATTTTAGCAAGAATTTTCTGTAATTTAGGAAGATAAAGAATAATTAATGATGCTATAACTCTGTTTAACCCTTTCATTTCCACACTATTTCTAAGACAAGTATAAATAAATATCTGTCGATTCTCACAAACTTTCAGAGAAAAGATGCAATCCTTCACAGATATTTGGAATTTTACAGGTTAATTGATAAAAAATTTAATGCAGAATAACACTATTTGTAAGAAAGCACAGTTCTGTAACGAAGTAAAATGAAATCTATTACAACTTGGATTCTTATTGGAGTTTAAGGCATCCGTCTACTTTAAAAATGTCATTTTTTACGGAAAATCATAATTTTTTTATTTCTCTATTGTAAAATTTCAACTTTTAGGCTTCTAAATCTGTTTTTGTTTCGTCTCTGCGGCATTTTAAAGAAAAGTTACAGTATTTAAACATCAGTGAAAGCTGTCAAAACAAAACGGAAGTAGCTGTTTCGGAACCGGAAGTTCTGAATTTAAAACCTTATTTTAAAGAGTATTTTTGGACAAAACTTTTTAAATTTTCATGACGATTAGTTTAAACATTTTTCTAGTATTTTTAATAATTAGCAACTTGGTAATTAGAAAGTTTTTAGTCAAGAAAGTGTGGGGAATTTTAAACATGTATTTTCATTTTTTAATAGTCAAAATAGCTTTCATGAACTTCAAATGCGTTTTTCTCAGAATGGTATTTTTAATAAAATGTTGAAACTTGAAATGTGATTTCTCAAAAATTTCATAAAATATTTTGTTGAAAATTATTATGAATGCTTTTGATAGTATTTACTAGTGAATGACCTAAAAGCTTTAAATTTAGATAATTTTTAATGATGTTACACTCATAGTTAGATATAAAGGTAATGAAAATTCGTTAAAAATTCAATGTGTATGATTTTGAAGGACCAAAATTTTTTACCAAATGTAAATTAAGCAAAGATTTTAGGTGATTCACTAATCCAGTGTATAAGAAATGTGTTGCATAAAAAAATATTGAAATAATTTAATTTATTAAAAAATTAGACCTTTTGAAAAAAAACCCGATTTTTTTTACTAAATTTTCTTCATTTATTAGAAATTTTATAAAAACTTCTCCAGGAATAAATTTTTTAAGTGCAATTCTCTATGATAATATAAAAAATAAATGTAAAAATGTAAAAACATGAACTAGTTTCTACGTTTAAAGAAAAAAGTTCTCCGAACGTAGACAGATACCTTAGGCCACACTTCACGTAGTCACATTACATCGCGCGTTCTCTGAATTCCATATTCTTGTAACTCAGTCCGTCAAAGGTTGTCGTCAAAGGTGACTGATACCACATGAAGATGTCCAATTTTTATCATGAAGAATTTATATATCATCGAGGTGTTAGTTTGGAGAGTTAAGGTCTACTGTTTTGCTAAACGGGGGCTAATGAGACCAGGATCTACTATATATATATATATATATATATATATATATATATATATATATATATATATATATATATATATATATATATATATATATATATATATATATATATATATATATATATATATATATAGATCACCGAACACATTTCTTAAAAAATAAACTTTATCCCACCTCTCACTGCTTTGAATGCACACTATGGTCCACTGCAAGCCATTACCACTGTCTGGACGGGGTATGGCTTATCAAGGTCGACGATGGCAGACGATAAAATGGCCTTGGCGGAGGATGGCTTTGGAAGCGGTTTTTCTCCAAAGATCAAAGACAACCAGCATGAGCCACAAAAGTGCGCAGTAGAATCTATGAATGCATCCACGATCTCTGCCCATTTCGTGGCCCAGTGTGTGGAAGCAACCCGTGAACCGTAGTTCAAGGTCGACATCAGGACCAGTACTAGAGTGGTGAACAATTGGCCATAGTGTAAAGGCCACATAACCTGTATGTTTTGTATTGTGGCCGCTTAGAACCGTAATTAAAATGGATGCTTCTAAAAAACTTACCTGTTTATTTACACCTCCCACACCCGATATGCTCTATACTCTTCTAAAATAGAATAGAGTAACATCACATGGTGACAGCGGTAAAAATAACTTTTGATTTCTTTCTCAAATGTACATCATAAGTGAAATTCTGCATCTCATATCTGGATTTAATGAAGTATGTTTTGGTTAACAGAAGCTCAATAAACATCTTTGAAAGGAAAAAAAAAACATTTTCTTGTGTAATATTAATTCTGTATTTAATGAAGTCGAAAGTAAAAAATAACAGAGAAATTGAAACCGCTTCCTGCTTTTCATGTTACCCCACCAAACTGTTTTTCTTTTCCAACACCTGTTCTTTGGTCGAAATGGAAACAACGTTTGGATAGATTTCGTTCTGCTTCTGGATTAAATAAACAATCCGATGAAGAGCAAGTTAACGCTTTAATTTATTTTATGGTGGAGAAAGCAGAAGAGATATTCAACTATTTCAATTTAGCAGCTAATGTCATGCCTTACAACATTTATAGCAGCCTTTGGAAATATAAATTCTCAAGATTACCATTTGTAATTTCTTCATCGCCTGAACATTTCCAGAAAAGGATGATGCAGCTTTTAGAAAAAACATCGGGTACAGTATGTCCTATGGACGATATCTAGTTTGGAGAAAAGATCAAACTGAACATGATCAGAGACTGATAAGTGTTTTGCATAAACTTAAAGATACAGGTGTCACTTTAAATGAAGCTCAGTGTCAATTCTCTGTCAAAATAATCAAATTCTTGGGACATTTATTGATAAAGAAGGTACCCATCCAAACGAAGATAAAATAGCTTCCATACAGGGATATTCACCTCCTAAAAAAAAACGGAGACAAATGTTAGGATGGGCAAATTATATTGCAAAATTTGTTCCCAACTACAGCAAATTATTATTGCTCCTAACGTCAATGTTAAGTAATAAAAAGGAATTTGTCTAGGACGAAGCACAATCGGAGGCTTTTAAAATATGGAAAACTGTTCTAACGTCGGAATCAGTCCTTAAAGTGTACGATCCGAACAAATTAACAATTGTTACCACAGTTGAATCATCTTACAGAATAAGAGCAACTCTACGCCAAAAGCAAGAAAATGGAAATCCATGTGTCGTGGCTTATGCTTCCTGAACACTCACACTAACAGAACAAAGATATGCTCAAATAGAAAAGGAAGTACTTGCTTTGACTTGAATGTAAAAAGTTTAGAGATCATCTAATAGGTACTCATTTCCGGTTATAAATCGAACTTAGATGATTTATCTCCTCGCCTGCAGAAAATAAAGCTGAGAATAAGGCGATTTCACGCAGTAGGGCAAATTCTCAAATTATGACAATTCTGGCTTTAGTTTCAAACGGAAGGGCAGTTTTTTGTTTGTCTATTGGCTGTTGTACACATGAAAATGAATGGGAAGGGCATTATAGTAGTTCGTGACGTTGCGACAAATTGCCTTATGGGGAGATATTCGTACTCAATCTTTGATACTCCAAGATTTCCCGGTAAGAAACTTTATGCTCCTAATGCTTTGTCCAGAAAACTACAAGAAAAGAAATTTTATGATGAATTTAAAGACGAAATAGAAGCATGTCTTCACATGATAACTTCATCCTTACCAGCTTATAATAACCGAGATTGAGAAAAATGAAAAATTTTCAACAAGCTGATTCAACATGCAAGATGTTTGAGAAATAGGTCCTCGAATACTGACCATCTAAGAAGTATCTCAAGAGTTCTTGCTTGCCATATTGGAATAATCGGTATGAAATAACTATACTTTTAATGAAGGGTCTTTTAATGAAGGGTTGCAGAATTATAATACCTGAAAGCCAAAGAAGCAAAGTTTTGAAGCAAATTCATGAGGGACATCTTGATATCTTTAAATGTCACTCACGAGTTAGAACATTTGTATATTGGCTAGGAATAAACAATGAAATTGAAGAAATTGTTTAAAATTGCTCAAATTGTATCCAAGAGGCAACACATAGCCACAAACCACTTATACCGTCAGAATTTCCAGAAAAACCGTGGAAAATTATCAGTATGGATTTTTTCAAATTATAGGGACTGTGGTATCTCATTGTTACAGATTACTTCTCTAGATATCCAGAGGTCGTGAAATTAGAAAAAAATGATATCTGAATAAGTTATTAATAATTGAAAATCTATATTTGCAAGATACGGAATCCCTAACTTGGTTGGAACAGACAATGGAACGCAATTTAAACCAATGAATTTTTCTGAATTTGCCCAATTTTCAAGAACCTGTGGATTCTGCCATATTACTTCCAGTTCTAGATATTTACAAAGTAACGGGTTTGTGAAATCGGCAGTAAAAACCACTATAAGCTCTGACGTAAAAAAATCTGAAGATCCTTATTTAGCGCGGCTGGCTTAAAGAATGGCTACTCCTCTGCAAAATGGTTAAGTTCTGCTGAACTACTCTTCAATTAGCAAATGGAAACGACCATTTCTCTTGCAACATCTCAATTAGATTCGAAGATAGAAGATAAAAATGAGCTTCGGAAAAAGGAGGATAGAGAAACAAATGACAAACTTCAACAAAAGACATGGAGCAAGGAATTTAAATCCAGGTAATCTATAGTTTGGATTACTGATAGAAGAACTACTGGTAGAGTTGTTAACAAAACGGACCACCAACGAATCGGGAAAGAAACAGTACAGAAAAAATATAATGCACCTGATTCCTTCAAGAGATTTCCAACCTGAGACAGAGGATTTAGATCACTTTGTTTTAATGAATGGTCACGAACTCGTAGCATCCAGTTTTGTTAAAACCAATTCTCCAAATTCCCAGGTAGTATCACCCAGAAAAAGTAAGCATGCTTTTGATTCGTCCTTATGTATTTCCCCAGCTCCATATGTGGCTAAAAGTGGTCGTATAGTACGTCCTCCACAGAGATTTAATCTTTAAAGAAGGGAAGATGTGGTATCAGTCACCTTTGACTGCAACTGAATTAAAAGAGAACGGAACTTGCGATGCACAGTTTGGTACGATAAAACGTGACTACGTGTAAGATGTACGTATGTTCTGTATAGTAACCGCTTAGAATTGTGATTAAAATGGATGCGTGCTAATACAAACTGGCCTGTTTATTTACTACTCCCAAAGTCGTCATGCGCTATACTATTCTAAAATAGAATGGACTAACAACACACTTCACTGCTTCATACTCCCTCCCCTACCTAATAAATCGCACCGATGCTTAAAAATATGGCAGATAATTTTACTCTAGTACATTACACTTAATACACGACTTGCTACAGTTGTATGGTATTTAACTTAAGATTACATTTATAACCGGCTATTGGTTAATAAACACAAACAGAATAGTGTATAGGACTTTCGTCGATATTGAAACAGCCTCATTTTTATACGAAAAAAATCAAATGTTACTCGTGAATTAACAATTTCAAAAGAGCTAACTAGAGTATAACTAATTATTCTATATAATTTTGAGACACTTTTATTATTTATAGAAAATTTAATCAAAAGTTATTGAGAGAAATATTCTATCAGAAATAGTTAAATTGGAACTTATTAATTTATTTCATTTCTTAGGGTTCCTCGAAAAAAAAATGCCAAAAAGAAAAATGTTGCCACCTCTTGCAGGAAATTAAATGTTTAAGTAAAAAAAGATTAACTCCGTTGTTGTTTACATTCACGTGATACAAATTTTAGATAACGATATTCTATAATTTTTTTTATTATAAATATTAATTAAAAAAATTGCTATTTACTTTTTTTCTGTTACTGTGTTCTTCCATGACACCTGGTGGATTTAATCTGTACAATCATATCTTCAATTCTGTCTGCTATAGTTAAACATCAGGTTAATAACCTTGAAAAGTGATCATATATTACATGTATATTTGTATGAAATGACAAAAAATCTGTAAATCGCACAGAGTCCGCTACTTGTCACACGTGTATAAAGCTCTGCGCGGAGTATGCCGCTGATAAAATGTTTACGAAGGTATGTTTGATCGAAACAGTTTCCTGTCAAGATCAGTAAATGCACAACATGATGTCAAAAACATCGTTTTGCATTAAGTGATTCAAAGACTTTAGTTTCTGGGAACTTTTAAAGTGAGTTGATAACAATTAAATATCCTTTAAATTTATTTTAAACAAATTGATACTTTTAGTAAAATTAGTTGCTTTAAATCAACACGAAGCCAAATTTTCTCCCATGAAATTCGGACTGTATTTGGGGTTTTTTGCTCTGAGAAATGTATATAAATATTAGAATAATTTTATTACTAATCTTAATCGTGATTAACATGTTACTTATCTAACCACTCACGTTTCAGTTATTAGAAGTATTATTTACTATTGAGCTTCTTCAATATATTGGCAGGAAATATATACGTACTCAAAAGTTTATTAAATCTATAATCGATGATAAATTGTATTCATTTATTTATCAACCATATCTTTCGCAAGTCAACATGATTATTTATTTTGTTTGAAGTTTAAATTTGTGTTACATTAAGAATAATAAAAATTTCATTAAGCAATTTTTGCTCTAGTTCTGCTTTCAACAGTTTAATACAGTCGAAATTTGCTGTATCCTTCGTAAAATTAAATACACACAGACAAACATATATATTTGTGTGTGTTTAGCTTACATCTTTTGCTTAACATTCTAATAAATTAAATAATATCCATTTTAAACTGTTAACAGTTTTTGTGGTAGTCCTCTCATTAACATAATTTTGAATTTTTTATAGTTTAATCTAATTTTTATTGTCATAAATAGCCATTTGAAACTTTTTATACTAGATTAATTTTAATATGAGGCTTGTGATTGGCAAAACGTTTTCTGTTTCATAAGTTACATTAAATTCATTTATATAACTTATTTTTATGGGTAAATTGGCACTTAGAACACAGGAAATAAGTTATTGAAATTTGATTTGCATATTGATCTGCTAGTTGTATTTTTATAAGCAGTATAATATGAGTTATATTTATTCTTATTCACTTTCTGAGTCCTATTAAGTAATATGTTTGCTTTAATTATTATCATACTGAATTATAGATTGCATTGCTTTAGTACATTTATTATTATTTTTACATAGTGTGTATTCTTTATCTATGGTTAAATCAATCAAAAATTAACTGTTCAATTGTAATAGTTATAGTTATTGATTAAATATTTTAAATTTTCTTTTCAGATTTACATCCATTGCTGCAGAATATGATATTAAGTTACTTCTTTTGCCAATGTCTACATTCCATTTGAAATAGCATTTTTTTTTTTTTTATAAAATGGTATCTCATTATTCATTCCAAAGCAGCAGTGGTTGGCTTACTTGAAACGTGACGTGTTTATTTATGTTTCTTTCTCTCAAATCTTCCATTTTATCTTATAGTTACATTTTTATATTTATCTGAATTTTCTTGTAAACTATGGCCCGATTTCGACGCAATACATGCAAAATTATTATCATAACATCTGTTATATGGTTCATGGTTGGAGCTCTTGTTCTTATGTATTATACTGAATGTGCTGGCAATAAAAACTTATGTGGCAAAAGAACAATTGTGGAAAAAAGCTCGCATCCCGAGGAAGAGTACGTATCAAAGTCTCCAAAAGCACCCAGAGGAAAATTTAGTTGGTGGGAAGCACAGGGTAAGTTGAAAACATTAGATATTTTTAAAAAGGTTGTAACCACAGGAAGAGGTGGGGGGCAATGTGCTTGATGGGCCAGACCCCCCTCTCCCCCCCTAAAATTCTGGAGTTTACTGCATTATATTCAAATATTAAATTTTTTTAAAACTAGGTATTTAATTTTCAAATTAAATTTCAATTTTTTAAATTTCTCTCAAAAAATTTTAACTTTAATTTCAATAATTTCAAAATTCTTTTTTATAAACATATTACACGAATATTGTGCATGAAATTTTAGATTTTATATATATATAGATTATATATAACTTGTAATAGTAATTATCATCAAGTTTTATGTAATTTTTTGACTAAAATTTATTTATTTATTTATTTATTTTTAGTTAAAAAATAGAATTATGGAGGGAGAGAGAGGGTTCAGCTTGAGCCCCTTCTTCCTTGATATTAAATCCTAGCTATGGCCTGTTTCAATGTATAACTTATTCATGACTTAATTTTTATGTTAATAATTTAGAAACATTTTTTAGAGTATAAAGCTAACCCATCACAATGGCCTGGTGAAATGGGAAAGGCTGTTATTATTCCCAAAGAAGAAGAAAGCTTAAAGAATGAAAAGTTTAAGTTAAATCAATTCAACTTGCTGGCAAGTGATCGTATAGCATTAAATCGAAGTTTACTTGATGTTAGAATGGATGGGTAAGTAAATTTAATTTCTTTGAATAATGTATAAATTCCTTAATAGAAATTAATTTGTTTAAATATCATCAAATAATTTTATACAGTTAATTTTTTTTAAATATTAAATAGTCTTATAATAATTTTGAAGAGAATTTTAGATGGTTTTCTCTAAAATTATTACATGGGATTCGTCATCTTTAAATATCATATTTTAGCAATAGCATACATGTTCATGTGTAACGCATTATAACATAATAACAAATAATTAGTAAGTTCATCAGCTTCATATATTAAAGATAATTTCATTAGTTATCATTTTATTGGTAAGTTAAAATTATAATTAAGATAAATTGTCCTCCTTTATAATTTTATGTAATTTATAAAATTATTTGGCGAATTATTTGTCTTTTCTTTTTCAAAGTGTATGTACCAGTTTGAAAACTAAGTTCTTAGTCACAAAAATTTAATTTTCTAGATTTCAATCCCCTCCATACAACTAAATATTTCAAAGTGAATTTTTTTCATGTGTGGTTTTTATTTTCTACAAGAGACTTTACCATGTTATTTCCACTTATAATCTGATCATTTCTGTTTATACATTTTAATTTGACCAGCAATCACCCAGTGTCAATGTTATGTATGCATTCTTATGCTGTTACTGTGAAGACCATGAAAAATATAGATTGAGTTTGATATGATTAATTTTGCATTATTTATTGATGCTTCTTGGTGAAAGTGTAATCTATTTAAGTAGAAGAGATAAAAATGTAAATAATTTTTAACAGACTTAAGATAGATATTTTTAAATGTTTCATGTGTCATTGGTTTAAAGGTGGAAAAAAACCTTTAAAACATTTATACATAAATCAGAGATGCCAATTACTCTGCTTTCTCCGGAGAAATGAGAAAAATGGATAACTCAGGAAACTCCTCAGATTGATCCGGAAAAGAACAAAACTTTTGAACAGCTAAAAGATTACGATTCAACAATTAAATACAAAGTTTTGCCAAAAATACTGCGGAATATTACTCCATCCACGCAGTAATGCTGCATGTTAAATAGTTTTCAGTACTCTGTGGAAGAACAAAACTGAATTTAGGTCAAATTTTGGTAGACAAACTCTAGATCCCGTGCTGATAGAAAAATGAAAATATTTGTATCAATGTCAATGTTGGTATAAGAAACATTGTTCTGAAGAATAAGTTATTAAAGCTGAAAAAAAGCTACTCATACATTTTTAAATGCATAAATTTTAATTTACCTTTTACAATTTACTACTGTGTAAATATTTTAAGTTTAAATATAATTTAAAAACCAGTAAGATATGTACTTATGTATAACCTGTAATTAGCATGTTAAAATTTTAAACCACACTGTTGCTCCGGTCACAAGTGCCTGAATGTTGGCATGTCTGATAAATTAACAGTACTGGATTTTTTCTAGTGTATTTTATTTTAAATTTTAAATGGTATTCTCATATCACTTTCAATTTTCAATTTTTTACTTAAATGTATTTTTTTTTATATCATACTTTTCAATGTGTCAGATCTGTTGTTTTAGTATTAAGTCCTGCCTTTGAAATCAGTGAGGAGAGTTATATGGGATACTATGATTTTACTGTTGTAACAGAAATAGTGTCTCTCATCAGCTGAAAATCTACAAGGAAAGTACATCTTCACTGTTAAGGGTACAGGGCAGATACCCTATAGTGCATCCATGGTAGCATAAGGCAATATTCACAGCTATTGGGAAATTTTACTTCCTTAAATTTTGTTGTATATCATGGTCTTAGCATTTGGCATTTTACATGTTCAATGTGACTTGCCTATCACTTTATAATGGGAGCATCCACAGCCATATTATCAGCAGGGAATGGGGGGCATGTGCCTAGAGCCTACTGATTTCAGGGGTCCAAAAATTTTTAAAACCAGAGGTAGTTTTGAAACAAATAAATTTTGTAGACTTAAAAATTTCATGTTTTTATTCTATATACAAATTATGTGAGCTAAAATTTTGTAAGTTTTTCATTATTTCACAGAATATCTGCAAGTATAAATACCCACACATTTGTCAGTCATGGTTTTACACTTAAAAACTAAAGGCAAGAATGCAGGTCATTTTGCAAATGAAATCTACCAATCAGATGGCTAGATTTTGAGAACTTTTCACAATTTGCAAAATTGAGCTTTCTGATTGGTGGATTCCATTTGCGAAATGCTTTGAATATGACCTGTATAATAGCATATCTTTTCAACCCATGGTCAAATAAAAAAAATGCTTGTTGCATTATGCAAATCTTTCAGCTATACATTAATGAAATGTAATAATATTCTACAAGGGCCCCAAACATATTCTCTGCCCTGGGCCCAAAATCTTGATAATCGGGCCCTGGGAGCATTATCGGTAAACAATTAACACATATTAGGGTATCATATAAATACATTCAAGTCTTCTGTAGTAACCAAAGGGCTTTACATGGAAACACAGAATACTACTCTACAATGAAAGCAGCATAATTTAAAAATTTATCATTTGTGTATACTTTTGATACTTACCCTATATGTAAGTACTACGGCAAGAATACAAAATTGTTTTATTCAAATTTAATATTTTTTCACTCTTTTTAAAAGAAATAAAATCAGATTGCTCTTATCTTAAAATGCTTGTAAATAAATACCCCCATAACAATTCTTAAAACCATGATATTCCTATTTCAGTCTAAAAATATCTGTTGTTTCTAGCATGGCCACTTATCAGGGAAAACTGGAAATCAGTGAATTATCAGGGTATTTTATGATTCTGGAAAATACCAGAGTACTTTTCAAAATTTTGCAAAAAACCCAAAATTTCACCAATTTTGTTAGGGCATTTTGTTCAACTGCCAAAAGAGTAATCACCATGCTTATATTAAAATTTTAAATATTTTAATTAAAGAAAAAGTAGATTAACATTTTATTAAACAGATTTAAAGTGTTATTTTACTTTAAGGTAAGGCCATTTTCTATTTTCATTTTAAGGTAATGTAAAGGTTTTTTTTTTATTAAATATTCACTTTGTTAAATTAATATTTTTTCACTCTAATTCAAGTTTAAGTAAAATATTTCATAACTTTTAGTTTCTTCATTTATAATATATGTCAGTGTAGACTTAGTGAGAAATTGCAACTGTAATATACCCATTGTATATAGAAAAGAGATATGTCTTTGACTTGTGAGATTTTGGCTCTTTTAATTGAAAGAGTGGTGAAATCATTAAGTGCATTTAGATGGGAAAATTGTACTAAGCATATACCTAAAATTATACATTTTACTTATATAAATGGAAAAATGGCATAATGATGTAGTCTTCACTGATCAAAATTTACCGCATTACAGAGAAATGTTGATTGACTACAGTATATTAGGAAATTTGTAGAAAATTATTAGGAAAATGTCAGGGTACTTTTTTTTTTTTTACATTTTGTGACCACTGTGGTTTTAGTAGCTATTATTTCTGCTAAACTGAATTTTTTTCTCCAAGCCTATGTTAATTATGGAAACAGACAATTTTTGACCAATAAATATATGTAACTTCAAACAGTACTAATGCTAAAAATATATGAACTGATCTAAATTATTATTGAATTCTCACTTAATGTAAAGAGTTTCTTAAACTTAACAATTAACATAAGGAAAATTCTTGATGGCATATTTCTATTTAATTAAAATTTTCCTAATTTCAGGTGTAAGAAAAAAGATTATCCTAAATATTTACCAAAAACTAGTATAGTTATAGTGTTTCACAATGAAGCATGGTCAACCTTATTAAGAACAGTTCACAGTGTCATACGCACATCTCCACCACAATTACTAGCAGAAATAATCCTTGTAGATGATGCAAGTGAAAGAGGTGACTATAATTTTTTTTATAATAAATTTATATCTATCATAATTGAGATTTTTGTATTTTCCCCAGCAAAATTATTAAATTAAATAAGCTGATTGATTATTCAAATTCTTCTTCATTGTAGTTTCTAGAAATTTTTTCATTGATATATTAATATAAGCTTCTTAATGTTTTTTTAACTCTTTTTTATCACTCTTAACAATCATTCTTTTTCAAATTAATAAAAGTTTTATAAAAGTGATGCTAATAATTTCTCTCCATATTTTTACAGTTCATTCTAAAAAATAAAAAAAAAATATGTATTTTGCATCAACTTAGGTTAGCTAGAATATCTTAGCTTAGTTCTATTTTTCAATGTAATTTAAAAATATGTTTCATTATATAAACTTATAATTTTTTTTCAGAATATTTGGGAAGAAAACTTGAAGATTATGTTTCTAAACTTACAATTACTACTAAAGTATGTACTAGCATTGTTGTTTTGTGTGCATGACTGTTTTTCATGTTTGTGTTTTTGTCTAATAATAATAATACTATAAAAACATACAATAATGTTTGGCATATTATCCTTATTTCTTGAGTAGAAACTTTTAAATAAATGAATCTAAGACCTATCAAAAGTTAATATTTATCATCTAATATCTATGATTTTATTCATAGGCATGCTTTCAGACCTGATTTAATATTATTCCTTTTATTGTAATCTCCCTTTTCTTTTGATTGGTTAGGGCGCTGATCGTTGGTACCGGAGTTCGTGGGTTCGAATCCCACTATGGCATGGATGTTCGTAGCCGTTCGGAATCGGCTTTAAGCAGTAGGTCCCGGTCTCATTAGCCCTCGTGTGCAAAACAGTAGACCGTAGCGCTCCACCAAACCAAACCAAACCAAACCCTTTTCTTTTGAACATGGGTGCTCTATTATAAATTATTTTTCTTTCTTGATATTTTCAAATAATTATCTAATTATAATACCTCTCTTTTTTTCCTTTTCTGGTTTAAATATTTTTATTTTCGGTTTCAATTGTATAAATTATGTCTCCAGAAATGATTTTTGGAAATTTATTATGTATTTATATTAAGATCCAATATGGAAGTTAAAAAATAAATTAAACAATTCTTTCCTAAATGCATTCCTTTTAATCATTCTTCTACTTCTGTTTGATTAATATTAGAAATTTAAAGAAATGACTAAATATTTTTGAAATTAAAATACAAAAGATTTATGTGTTGACAAACCCAAAACAACTTTTTAAAAATTAGAGGTGGGAGTTAACCCCCTCTTGAGAGGAAAATACATTCTCTTAGGTGAAACTTTGTTTTGAGCAGATTTAGTATTGATTACTATTATTAGATATTTAAATTTATTTTATAATTTTTTAAAATTAACTTATAGGTAACTTTTTTTCTACATATTTTATTAAATTATATCTGTTTAACTCAGTGTGTTTTTTAGAAAAATATATTCTTAATAATTCTTAATTCAGTATTTCTTAAACTGTGTGTCTTCTTATTTTCAAATTACTAAGGAGTCCAAGTTTTTTTTTTTTTTTTTTTTTTTTTTTAAGAAATAAACCTTGACATTAGACATTTATTTGAATTATTCTCTAAGTATATCCATGAACATCTTCAAATACAGCATGAGATAATTATAACTATGAAAAATAATTATTTTGCTCCAAACTGTACTCTTATTTTGTTTTTAAAGTTATAAAATTTTGCTTTTTCTCCACTTTTTTCATGACTTTTTATTTTACTTCATCTAATTTTTCCTGGAATAGTCAAATAGAGACCATAATTCTCCCAACCATCTTCTTAATATATAAATACTAATATTTATAATGATTAGGTATTTATAAATGTATCAAATAGATATAAACAGTACATTTTTAGAAGTAAATTTTTTTATTGCAAAATATCTATTATGCTGATGTATATTTTCTCATTTATTCATTTAGAATAGCTTTCTGTAACGTAGGTAAATTTCTCAACTTGTAAATGTAGGTTTTACGTACGGGTAAAAGGTCTGGTCTTATAAGAGCTAGACTAATTGGAGCTGCAGAAGCCACAGGACAAGTTATAACTTTTCTGGATGCTCATTGTGAGTGCACTAAAGGATGGCTGGAACCTTTGTTAGCTAGAATAGGTGAAGACAGGTAATATTTCTTTGCTGTTTAATATATGTAATAAACAGAAATTCTGGAAAAACAAGTTTTTCTTATATGGGCCTTAAATAATCAGTATTAATTTTAATTATTTATAATAAATAATTTCATTCAAAATTATTTATAAAGTATCATAGTTTAATCATATTTTTTTCCTCCCTCACTTTAAAAAAAAAATTTTTTTTTTTTATTATTATTATTATTATTCAAAAAAATTTTTTTCCTCTTGATACAAGATTCTGTATTTTGTCAGGTATAAGTGGCAAAGTGTATGAGTGTTAAAGACTACCAGCATTGCAAATACCAACAATTTGATCTACTAATAGCCTTCTCAGAGTTTGTGAATCATTATAGAAAATTTCTTAAAGATTGATTCAGCCATTTCAGAATGCATAGCAAGCATACACACATACAGAAGATTTTGTATACATATAGATTTAAAAATTAATAGCTTCAATAATGTCACTTAATGCCAGGCATTTATCTATCCACCTAAAACTTGGTCCAAAGGAATCAAAACTAACATTTTCTGTAAAGAAATCCATGATTGTCAGTAAAATGTACCAGAGTTGCAGAATTAGCCCTTACTACTTTGAAGTTTCAATATAAGGGAATAAAAAAACCAGAATTGGCAAAAACACTTTTTTTTTTTTTTGAAACCCAACTCAGTGGATTTTTTCAGGGTTTTTGGGATTCTTTCAGGTTTTATCAGGGTTTTTTCTATACTTTAAAGGTTTTTAGATGCTTTTTCGGGGATTTGAAAACTATTCAGGTTTTTGTTATATAAGAGGACAGGATATATAATTAATTGTATGATAAAAAAAAATTTAAAATATTAATCACTTTTTAATGTTAAAAATTTTAAAAATCAATTTTTAATTATGCTGAAGAAATTTTTGTCTAAATTAAATGAAATTTTGAAATCTTAAAATAAATTATTTTTTACATATTCTAAAATTTTTCTAACATCAAAAAATTAGTTTTGAATAGCGATTATTTTATACTAAAAGTTGGCTTTGAAATAGTTGCATTTGAAGTTTTTTCTTTTCAATAAATTGTATTACATTATTACTCTATATTAATTAGCAGTATTGTGTTATTAAAGCATTCAGAAGATATTTTTTTAGTTAATTTGTAAGTTATATATGATAAGTAGCAGAATTAATTATATATATTAAGTTGTATATAATATAGAAAGTTCTTGTAATTTGTTTATGTTCTTTGTAAATATACTCAAGCCCTCTGAGTAATTCTTTTTTAGCCTTATTATTTCTTTTTAATATTGGATGAAAGACGTCAGTTTTCTTCATCTTGGCAGAAATACTAGTTGTTTTGGTTTTTAATTGTTTCTATAATTTTTTCATTGTATTTGTTTTACAGATAACTATTTTTCCCTGAAAATTTTTTAAGTTTTTGTTTTTTCTAGCAGTTTAGACCATTTCAAATTAAAAAAAAATTCTACGCTCATTGTCAAAGATGAAATATGTAATATATATTATAGATTTAACTCAATATTTTTATTATTAGTTAAATATGTGGAATTTTAAATAAAGATTTTGAAAAAACCCACTTAGGTTTTTTCAAGTGGTTTTTTTTCAGGTTGGCCAAATAAAGCCAAACCTGAAAGGAACACAAAAATGTTACAAATTCTTATTATATGTGAACTAAGTTATATCACATTATGTCTTTAAGTCAGAAAAGAAAAAGAAAATTTTGAAATTTGCAACCTAAAATGTATATGAAAATTACTCAATTAAAAATAGTTTAGTATTAACTTTCTGGTATGTTTAACATTTTTTCACTTTTAATATTAAAATATGTATGAAATAAGACTTTGCATCAGAGATGCTTAAATTGTCACAGTGTTTTATGTTGATCAAATAAACATACTATTTGCCTTTCAGAACTAGAGTAGTATGTCCTATAATTGATGTCATTAGTGATGAGACATTTGAATATGTGCCTGCATCTGATATGACATGGGGAGGTTTCAATTGGAAACTGAATTTTCGTTGGTATCGAGTTCCTCAAAGAGAAGTTGATCGCAGAGGTGGAGATCGAACTTTGCCTCTCAAGTAAGATTTTTTTTAAAGTTCTTTTTATATAAAAACATTAATTTTGTTTTACTATATTTTAAAATTATTATAATTTTTTTAATTTTGTAGTGAATTCTTCCTTTATAGGAAATACAAATATAAATATTAAATAAGTAAGAGTAAATTAGTTATAAGATAATGTGACCTGTCAATGTAGCCTAAGATTCAACAGCCTTGTAGAAATATTCCAGGGGTGATTCTGATCTGAAAATTTCCAAATTTTCCAAAAATTAGTCTAATCCGAAAATTATATATATATATATAAACTCAAAAATTTAAAATGAATTTTTGGAAAAATCTGTTTTTGAAAATTTAAAAAGAAAATTTTTTTAAAACTATATTCCACTTTAAATCAAAAATATATAAATGAATTTTGAAGATAATCAAAATTTTATATCCTTTTACATCCTTTTTCTTTTTTGCTGTGTAACAATTTTTTTTCTACCAAAGAACAGTAATAATGTTTTGTGATTTTCTCTTTTAAAGCAATATGTTAAAATTTAAAGTTAAGTATTAAGATTAAAAAATGGAGTTTTTGTTTCCTAGATAACCTACACTCATTGATATATGTGTGTATTATTTTATACATAACATACTTATATTTGCAACTCTATAATGAGTATATATTAGGACAAATTAAGGTATTGATATTTGGGTAAACGATATATAACAATATTAAAATTATATCATGCAATTCTATTTTTGACATCCAGAAATTAACCTTAATATAATTTTTATTTTAAATTAGTAGCATATACTTTTTCAGAAAATTTTGTATGATATTTAGAATTTTTGTTTTGCTTAGAATCACCCATGAAATATTCCTTTTTCTCAATTTTATGTATTTTTTAGCTTGTAGCATTTTTACCTATTTGCACAAAGTAAAGGAGATATTGTAATTGAGAGATTTTAACAAAAATATTCATTGCGACTACACCTGAATCCTATTTCATTAGCTCCTGCATTGCATCTGTACATACATAATACATACACAGAAACTGTATTTTTGAAACTAAATATTCATTCTGTCCAAATCCATTTTGACTAGTTTTGTCTTGATGTCTGTACATAAGTATGTATTTATCTTGTATAACTGAATAATTAGCAAAAAAAAAGGGGGGGGACTGTAGTAGCATTTAATTGTACCACCATTTTAGATTATAATTGTACTATATACAGTAAAAAATTTCAATACAATTTGCATTAATGTTGGCAGGCATAACTAAAAAAAGATTAGCCATAGAATGTCGAAATTTTGTATTTAGAATTTTGTAACATCTATTTGTGCAACTTCATTTCTTCAGTCCACAGAGTTTTTACAATCCACACTCTGTATAACAAAAAATCTCAATATAACAAACATCAGTACTACTGGTCTACAATAATACAAGAAGACATCTATATATTCACTTGCATTTGAAAGAATGCTTTTTTAAAGAAATGGTATAATGATTTTTAAGTCCATATTTAAAAACAAAAATAAAATCTTATTATTTCCAGAGAATAATTTTAAAATTTTGTTGTTTTATTACCTCCTGTATGAAGTAAAGGAAGTTTTGTAACTGCCAAAAATTTTGATGTATAATGAAGCATCTATATAAATTAAAAATTCTCAATGTAATAGATATTAATGTTGCTGGTCACTATGCAATAATACTTAAACTGAACTTGGAAAACAACATTTCTTTTAGAAATGGAACTCACTTTGAACATTTGAAGGAATGTGCAAGTGATATATCTGATGCCAATCTTGGTAATCTTCCATGCATAATAAAATTTCTCCGAGGATTCAATCATTAAAAATTTATTCTTTCAGGTATTTCTTTAAAACAAAAATTAAATTAAAAAGTTGTGGAGATTGTCTTTTATTGAAACCAGTGATAATTATAGTTCAGATCATAGAAAAGTTGTATTTTCATAATATATATTCTTTTATTTTGCTCCAAACAAGAAAATAAAGGCATGTATACTGAAAAAAGAATTAACTTGCACAAAAATTTAGTATAATTTTAATATTAAATTTTCTAAAATATCATAAAAATTCTAATTCATTTTAAAGCAAGGCTTTAAAATGCTTTCATTGGTGTTAAAAAACACAATAACATTGCATAAATAATTTTTAACTGCATTATATTTATAGATAAAATTGATTGCTTCTGCTAAATTTTTATTTCAATTAAGGATTTTATCTGTATTACTAATGGGACAAATGTCCCACTGAAAGGTTAAACCTAGCTAAAGGGATAAACAGTGCTTAGAAATTCATTGCAGTATATCTCAGTTATAAGGTAAAACCAATGTCTTGCTTGAAAACTACGTAGTAGGTCACAGTCTAATTAGCTGCTGTGTTCCAAACCAAAAAGCAGATATCTGTAAATGCCAACAATCCTTTACTATTAAGGAATATATATATATATATATATATATATATATATATATATATATATATATATACATATATTATTTGTAACATATTAGGTTGGGGAAAAAATCCATTATTTTTGTCTGAAATTAATGACTTTATTTAACATGTTTCAAATTGTCCGATTTGGGTCAAATATGTACCGTTTTGTTGCATAATTTGTTGCCATTTTAAAGGTAGCTACATAATGCCTCTCTCATAGAAGTCTTGGTCCTTATTGGCGAAAAACTCTAGTAATCGATTTTCACCATCTTCTCTTGATCCCAATTTCTTATCACTCAGGAAGTTTTACAATGTGAGAAAAAGGTGGTAATCGCTTGGTGTCAGATGCAGACTGTATGGTGGATGCATTAAAACTTCCCAACCCAGGTCCCTGAGTTTCTGGTGAGTCACTACAGACGTATATGGTCTGGAGTTGTCCTGATGGAACACAACACCTCTTCTGTTGGCCAATTCTGGCCGTTTCTGGTCAATTGCTAGCTTCAACCCATCCAGCTGTTGATAGAAGGGATCTGAATTTAGTGTTTGGTCATACGAAAGCATTTCATAATAGATGATTCCCTTCCAGTCCCACCAAATACACAGTAGAACCTTCCTGGCCATTAGTTCTGGTTTGGCCACCATTTGAGCCACCTCACTACGCTTTGACCACAATCCTTTTCACACAATATTGTCGTTTTTGACCCATTTCTCATCTCCAGTCACCATCCGTTCAAAAAATTGGTCGATTTCATTCCATTTGGTCAAGGCTTCACAGACGCAAATTCGATCCATCATGTTTTTTGGTGTTAATTGGTGTTGCACCCAAACATCGAGCTTCTTTTTGAATCTAACTTGGCACAAATGGTTTAAAACTGTTTTATGGTCGATCTTTAACTTTTGGGTTATGCTACGACTACTAACATGCCTGTCAACTTCGATTATTTTTGTGTTTTTATCAACATTTTCGACGACATGCCTACCTGAGCAAGGTGCATCTTTAACATCCAAAATGCCTGAACGGAATCGACGAAACCAAAATTGCACATAATTAGCTGTTACAGTATTTGCACCATAAACACCATTCACAATTTCAGCCGCCTGGTTTGCATTTTTACCTTTATCAAAGAAAAAGTGTAAAATGTACCGAATTTCCTCTTTGTTGACTACCATTTTTAACACTCTGTAAATCACAACTGAATGAAAAAAACAAAAAACAGTAAAAAAAAATTTTTAGTTTGAAATGTCACCTTGACAACAAGAATAAATTTGAAATTGTTTGATGTTTTACGAGATAACTATCACTACATCCATCTACCAAAAAAAAATAATGGATTTCTTTTTCCCCAACCTAATACATGAAACTGTTTTTACAGATACTTATGTAGAGCTTATATATTTATTTTTAGAACTCCCACTATGGCTGGAGGCTTATTTTCTATAGACAGAGATTTTTTTGAAGAGCTTGGTAAATATGATCAGGGAATGGATATTTGGGGAGGAGAAAATTTGGAATTGTCATTTAGGGTAAGATCATCAAAACATCATGATTTTAATGATATTGATATGTATCATGCATGTTTTGTATGTGTATATTAAAAGAAATTTTTTTAATTTAAAAATATTCTAGAAAAAGTGTGACCCATTAGGTATATTCCTATTTTGTTAATTACATTTTTCTATTTTAGCACAAAGTGTTAATTTAAAAGCAAAATTATTTAAGTTCACTACATGTTTTGACATAAAATTTAAATTTATATTATTACTTAATGATTGAGTTTGAAGCATTGTTGGCTTGGGCATGTATGCATCTTGGTTGTGTAAGAATATGCATGTAATGTGCTTGACATATGTGTACTGTAAAAGTATAATGTAATGATATATTTAGAATTTTGTTTATTTAATAATATCCATTTTTAAGAGGGGATTTAAAGTTTAAGCCATTTAACAGATAAAGCTATGCATCAAGTATATAATATTTTATTCCTTAACTATGTTTACAAAATATTTATATTTTATGTAGATATGGATGTGTGGTGGATCTTTAGAAATTGTTACTTGTTCTCATGTTGGTCATGTTTTTCGCAAATCTACTCCTTATACTTTTCCTGGTGGAACAAGCAAGATAGTAAATCATAATAATGCACGACTGGCAGAAGTGTGGTTAGATGAGTGGAAAGATTTTTATTATGCTATTAATCCAGGTATTTCTTTATACTTTTTTAAAATTTTATGACTAGAAATGGCTGTTGTGTGCTATTTTTAATTTTTGGCATTTTATACACAGCAGTAATGAAATTTGTATTTTGTTAATTGGCTGCTTTTATCAGTCTGAAATTGTTTTCAGTTTCATGTTCTAACTGTCCAACAGTAAGTTTTATTACATAAATAAAAATTCTGAAATACTTTTTAAAACTAAAGAATATAGATTAATTTCTTCTTAAATCCACTAAAAAAATCCCACTATATATTCTTTATTTTAAATACTTTAATTGTACTCAGCCATTTTTACATAAAATTTTGTATTTTTAGTTTAATTTTTTCCATAATTAGAAAATATTAAAAAATGGTAATTAGTGTATGAATTAGGAAATAACAGTATTAAGTAGAATACTTAGTCATAAGGGTTATTTCTGAACAAAAATTTCTATTCTAAGAAACTATAGTTAAACTAAAATAATATAAAATAGATAAAAAACAAAAGATTCTTATCTATCAGAAAGTTAAAAGTTTGTAAAATAAAAAAAGATGGATTTTATTTATATTAAGCTAAACAGTTAGAACTATAAATAATTTTATTTCTTTCTCTAAAAGAACAAGTGGGGGAAAAAAAAGATTCATTTTTTGCAGACGATTCTTGTTTACTTGAAACATGAATTATGATTTTTGTTAATCTGGTGAAATTCACCAGTCAAGTAATTTATGACATAACAGCTAACTCCATGGCATTTGTACATCTGTGATTCCTGTTAATCTGAAAAAAAAGGGGCCAAAGTAATTACAATATTTATGGTCTTTAATTAGTATCCCATTTAATTATTTTTCTACAAAGATGAAACTTAGTTAAATGAGTTCCCAAAAATTTTCATAATATGTGGATTTCTGATTCAGTCCCAAACTCTTGATCATTTTCAAGGTATTCAGGTAAATACAAAATCAATTCAAGTCTAAGCTCATTTCTGTAAACACCAATTTGAGCATATATAAAAATTTAATCAGGTCCGTTGTTTTATATGGAAGTGAATATTGGACCCTCAATAAAGCAGAGGAAGAAAAGTTGCTTATTTTTGAAAGAAAAATCTTTGAACCTATTCAAGAGAACAATGAGTGGAGAATTCTAATCATGACCTTTACAGAAAATATGGAAAATAAGGAACTGACATTGTGAGAGTTATAAAAACATCACATATTAGGTGTCTGGGCCATTTGTATAGATATGCTAATGCTTTTCCTGCCAAAAAAGTGACTTTTTTGTAAATTGAAGGGACTAGATGTAGAGGATGACCACCTACATAAATGGTTAGACGATGTTGAAATGGATGTCAAACTAATGGGAGTCAACTGATGGAGAACTGTTGTGTCTGATTGGGTCAACTGGAGGAGGATCAGCAAGTAAGCCTTGGCCTGCAAAAGGCTGTTGAGCTTATGAAGAACCAGAAGAAGGTTAAATACAAACAACCAGACAGATGCACACAGATTTCATAGTATTTTTTTAACACATTTAATAAAAAAGATCATTAAACTGTCATATCATGTAATTTAAAGCAGTTTCTTTAAAAACCCCGAAGATGTACATGTGTTGATCTATTTCGTGTGTTAAGTATTTAAAAATTTTATATGATTAAGAGGAATTGCATTGAATTTTATTATTAGTTAATGAAACTGTTTCAGTTCTAGATTTTATTGTTGACTTTAAATTCTTTTGGTTAAATATTTGTCTGTATTTTTAACTTTCTTCAGTGATATAAGTTTAGAAATAATGAAAATACTTTTCTGTGAAGCAAAAATATATTTTATAACTTTTATTGTGAAAATGAATGCTCTCATTATGAATTAAAATATTGGAGTAACCAATTTAAGTAAAATTAGAATTATTTAATCACATGAGTTAATTTCTCAAAAAATTTTAGTGACCATGAGAAGATGCAAAGGTCATAATTCTGTCTTGTCCCACAATTTCGTTAGAAAAACTTAGAAAGCAGCATACAATTCATATATCAATGAACACAATTTTTTTTATTGTTGTAAAAAATACATAATCTTTAAAAGGCATCTAAAAAGTATAAGTAATTCATCTTGTAAATAATGTATATAAAACTGGCCAAATTGCATTTTTCTACTGTGAGCAAAATAAAATCTTGGTTATGCTTATTTACAATTTAAATAATCAATAATCACAATAACATTTTTTATAGAATTCTTTTGTAGTTCTTTTAAAGTTCAAAAGTTGCCTTTTTTTAATATATAAAATAGATATAAATTGTGAATTTTTTTATTTTAAAAAATTATGAATATGTTCTTATTAAAGTCATTTTAATCTCCATTTAAAATTAAAATTCCTTTAAATACAATTTGTTTAAATGCTTACTGCTTTTTTTCTCTTATGATTTTCTGTATACAGGGTTCATACAGTCCTTAAAAAATCCTTAATTTTTTAGGTGAACCTTAAAAAGGGAGCCACAAGATGATGGAACTGAACTACTACTTTTATTGCTTTCTTTTGCATGTATTTTGTTGTATGCAAGTTTGATTTCTGCTGTGTAGCTATCACAGTCGAGGGAACAGTAATTAACCTTCTAATTAGACAGTGTGTTGTTCACTCATAGTTTTGATATGAGATCAAACTCAAACCTTGCCTTTTTAATCCTTTGATTTGAAATTTGTTGTTCAAATGTACAAAATTCCATGTTTGAGAACTGTGCATTGATGCTCCTATAATTGTGTTTTATCTTTTTTGTCTAGAGTTTTAAGTGAGTTTCACTTCATTAGGTACTCCATAAAAGCCAGTACTTTGTCCTTGACCCTTAAAAAAAGAAATCCAAAAGCCTTTATGTTAAGATCTGATTAAATTTTAAAAAATGATCAAAATAAATTTTTATAAAAGTAACCAACTTTAAAATCGTTCACTGAGAAGGTTGGGCTTTGTGAAGATATTTTCTTTTAATCAAATCAAATGAATTTAGAAAATTTATAAATAAAAAGAAAAACAAAGAACTTGTTTTTCTTAAAAAACGAATTGCAGGGGGGAAATGCTCAACGACTTGAGGATAAATTTTAAGTTATAATTATTTGGCTTTTTGTCACAATGTTTATGAATTGAAAAAAAATGAATGAAAAATGGTGTATTCCTGTGACATTCACACTCTTTAATTCAATATTGAAATACAAATTCATTAGAAATGTATTTTAATGATATAATAAAATATAGTGTTTTTATCATTAATATGTTAGTTGAACCTGAGTGAAAAGGTGTAATAAAAATTATTAAATCAAATAAGTTTCTGTCAAACATATTTTTTTCTTGAGAGAAAGAACCTTTACAGCATGAAAAGACTCTTTAAAAACCTCTTAGTTTTCATTTTCAGAGAAGTCCTAAAAGAAAATTGAGACTCTTTCAAAAGTCCTTAATTTTTACTTTCCAAAAAACTTTTATGAATCCTGTTGTATTTAATATCATAATAAGAAATTCAGTAGTATGATAAATACACATAAAATAAAACACAGTGCAAACTAAATAGCTTATAATTTGAATAAAAGTATTTGTAAATTTATTTCTGAAAACTTCTATTTTAGGTGCTCGGCAAGCAGATATTGGAGATTTAACTGAAAGAAAACAACTACGTAAAGACTTAAAATGCAAGAGCTTCCGTTGGTATTTAGAAAATATATATCCTGAATCGCAGATGCCATTAGATTATTACTATCTTGGAGAGGTATGTTATAATTTCAGTTAATACATTACAACTACAAAAAAGCTACCAATTTTAGTATATTTATGCATGTAACAGATATAAAATATATCAAAAAGGAGATGGTGCATGTACATATATTTACATTACTTAATTTTAATGGTAAATTTTTATTTATTTTTTTATTTTAATTAAACTTTAAAACTATTGGACTATTTTTACTTCCTTATACATAGAAAAGAAAATATTGTAATCAGGATAAAATCAGGCTCAAATTTCACTGAAAATATTAATATTGACTATGACAGACTGAATTTTGACCATTTTAATTATTACATCTGTATATTGGCACAAAGAAACTTTAAATCATAGAATTTAAATATCTATTTTGACTATTCTTAAATTCTTTAAATTTTCTATTTTCTTAAAATTTTAGAACTAGTTTACTCTTGATGTATGTACATACTTGTATATATCACAAAATTCTAGAACGTTGATATTTTGTGATTAGGATTGTTATGTTGTCTAGTTGTGCATCTCTCCTTTTGACTGCAATCTGAATTCTATTCAACTAAATATTTCAATATAAATCTATTTATTCTGTGGGCCATAACTCAAGAACAATTGGCTGTAAATTGAATAAGGATATCTAGTTTCGCTCATCTTCATTTGATTGCCCTCTACATTCTATAAAACAAAAATTTCAATTTAATGTATATTAATGCTGTAGGACATAACTGAAAATTTAGCTGTAAAATGTTGAAATTTTGCATTTAGGACTAGTATAACATCTAGTTGTGTGTCTCCTATTTTGATTGCAATCTGCATAACAGAAAATTTCAATTTAACATATATTATTCTGTGGGGTGTACCTCAAAAATGTTTAATTGAAAAGTTGAAATTTTATATTAAGTCTATTATAATGTATAGTTGTGCACATCTCCTTTTGATTGCAATCTGCTCTTTGTCTAACGAAAAATTTCAACACAATGTATATTAATGCTGTAAGGCATAATTTTAAAATTAGTTATGAAATATTGAAAGTATTTAGTACTCTTCTAATATTGAAATCAAATTGCAATCAAAAGTGTGCATCTCCATTTTTGATTGCAATTTGCATTATACAGAACAAAAAAAATCTTATAATAACCATTAAGGCTACTAATCTAGAACAGTGCATCTCAAAGTTATCATATATACAGTTCAAACAATGATTTTAAAGTCCATTTTTAGAAAATAAAAATAAGTATTATTTACATTGTTTTGAATTTTTAGTGTTTATTACCTCCAGGTATCACATGAAGAAAATATCATAATAGAAAAAAAATTTTGATTTAGAACAAAATATCTGTATAACAGAAAATCTCCTTTTAATGAGCATTAATGTTATGTGTCTCTGCCAGATGGTAGTACTTATAAGCTCTACTCACATGTCATGAGATCATGGATATAAAGAGAAACAAAACCTACTTTGAATAGTGTGCAAACAATAGTTCTGATGATGCATCGTAATAAAAGTCATGTGGTGTCCATATCAGATTTTTTTTTTTAGTTAAACAAAGCTATATTACATTATAAGCTACAGAAGAATGGACTATTATCATAAGTAGTTACCATTTAGCTGTGTGAAATTGTTGTAAAAGTTTTAATTTGTACTATTGTTGTATTTGTAGATTTTCACCATATTTTTTCTAATTGTAGTTTCTTGGGAATAGTAATTTTTGTAATCGTAATGTACTGAAAATTTTAATATACTATTTTGGGAAATAGTCTGTCATTCTAATCACCACCATATTTCCATACACAAAAAATCAAAAGCATGAAATATCAGAAATGCACATGTTCTGATGACTTTTGAATTCTGTATTTTAAGATATTGAAAGCTTTTATAAATATGTGTTAAGTGTTTGTAGTATATTGTAAATACTTGAACTACTGAAGTAGCAAAGTAAAAGTCTTATTTCCTATTGAAATTATTGCTGGGGGCCGATAGATTCAGATTGTTTATCAGTATCTGTTTTATTATTTAGTTCTGTAAAGATATGTTGTTAATCAGTGTTTTGTTTTTCAATTTTGTAGATTAAGAATTCTGAAACAGCTAACTGTCTTGACACTTATGGGCGTAAAAGTGGTGAAAATGTTGCTATGGGTGCTTGCCATGGACTTGGTGGAAATCAGGTTTGTATTTTGTTATTTACATAAGGTTCCCAAAGTTTTTGATTATCACTATTCAGAAAATACCTAATACATTTTTGGATATTTACCTGCTTTAAATGTATCAAAAGAAAAGTGAATTGATATATTCACATCTCTCTCTATCTACAGCATGTATATTTACAAAAGATTATAAATGTTCTTGGAATATAAAATTAAAATTATATATACTGTGTACATCATCCTGCAAACAAGTCACTATTTACTACTTCTCAACTCTTCCTTCTGAAACTTCAGTAGACTTATGACTGAATGGTAATTTGTATTTTGATCTTGGTTATACAAAAGAAATATCAGGTGTTTCAGAAGGGAAAAAATCCCTTCATTTACATTTTTATTGCTTGCATTCTCTTCTCAAATTTGTATTTTTGTTAATCTCTAGTACATTCTAGACCAACAATATATTTATCATTTGCAGCCTTTTCATTTTATTCAAAAAAATTTTGTGACCCTGGATAGGAAAACGTATTTGTATCTTTTTAAATAACCTAATTTTATTTCACTATTGTACTGGTACCTTTTACTTGAAGAAAAACCATTTGTTTCATTGTCACATTATTATTAATTTGCCAACAAAGATTTTCTTGTGATCCCCAGGGAGATAGTAATCTATAGTTTTTGCACCACTGGTCTAGACTGCTAGAACTATATTTAAAACTTTGATGTAGGTTTTTGAAGACCATTTTATCATTCATATTTCTTTTGGCAACTTGCAATAGAGTTCTTGTTTGTAAAATGTATAACTACCATTTATATTTTTTATAACAGAGTTTTGAGACATTCTATGTTCTTCTTTTGAAGCACAGTTTAAGATAATTTTAAAAATATTGAGAAAAGGCAATTTTGTTTGTTTTTAATTTTGCATATTTTCATTACTCTTCTCTTATGTGGAAATCTTAAATAGTCTTTGAAAATACCATATAAGTTTTCAGTGGATAAAAAGCTGAGAAAATATTTAAAATATTTTTTTCTATGAATTATAGTAGAGTAAATATGTTTACAGTGGCTGAATAAAATACCTCAGAGTTGAAGTTTGATCTGGTACTCCATAACATTCCTCTATACTGAAAAAATACTTATAAATTAAACCTGCAAATTCGTAAGTTCTCTTTCCAGGTGGTTCTGGATATGGACACATGTATTAAGGTTATTGAAATTGATAATTTGAAGCCAACTGCCTTGTGATACTATAGTCTTTTGAGTAAACAGATGTCCCTTTGTTTCATGGTCACAAGTTATGGGAAATGTACATCATAGGTCTAGCATAGAATTAATGTAACTTTAAATGAAAGTGGTTAATATTATCTGGCATCGACTTATTTTACAGTGTACTTATTTTCTTGTCATGAGGCTATGATGGCTTTCAGAATGTCTTATGAATATTTTATTGTACTGTTATTCAAAAATGCTCTGATTCTAATATTGTTTAACTAATTTTCTTTCACATTCTTTAGGTATTAATTCATTTTTTCATTTGTAAATCTTCAAAGGAGCGATTTGTATTTCAAGAGTAATAGTGAAAATTAAGTGTAAAATACTATTTGTCATGAAGTCTTTCTTTTTTTTTCCTTACAGGTTTTTGCTTATACTAAACGTCAACAAATTATGTCTGATGATAATTGCTTGGATGCTGCCTCCAGTAAAGGGCCTGTGAAATTATTGCGTTGTCATGGCATGGGTGGAAATCAAATGTGGTCTTATGACAGAGAGGTAATGTGAACACTGAATTTTCATTTGTTAAATGATTATTTATGCAGTATTTAATGAATATTAAGTTAATTGAAACCAATATACCCAGTTCATTTACGAGAAAGTACAAGACAAATAGTATGCTTCTTAACTGTTTCAAAGCTTTCAAATTTTAATTCCTAGTTTGTTTTTAAAGGGATTAGTGTAATTGTTTAGGACGATGCATGTAAAAACTCTAACCTAATTTTGAAGCTCCTAAACTTTTAAACTTATTTACCAAAAATATTTGAGTACTTTTTTTTTATCTGCATTGTGTACATGTATGTGTGTGTAGTGTTTTTGATGTTACATGAAGTATCTCCTAGAATCCATTAATTATATATGATTCTTATAAAGTAGTTTTAAGAAGAATTTTTGTTTTAGTTGTTAAAGAACTTTTATGGAAAGAAAATTTGTTCTGATACTTTTGAAATGCTGACTAATTTGATGTTACTTATACTATACTACTAATACATAATTAGTACTACATTACTACTAATTTGTTGTTACTTATATTAATATTTTTAATTACTATTCATGTTTTGTTAACTTGTCATCTAGATAATTTAAAAAAATGTGGAATTGCTAATTTCTTGGAATTCTGGTTTATTCAAAGCTTTAATTTGTAACTGAATTCAGTTATCTCTGACTTTTATTGTTTTTTATGTCTCTTTTGTATTTTACATTATTGGATTCCATGTGGATTATTGATTTAACCTTACTCCAGTAATCTCAAAGAATTGATATCATTAGGTTGCTAACAAGAATCATTTTCCTGGATTAATAATAATAATAATAATAATCTTTAAATTTCTCTGATAAATTTGAAACAAACTTTAAACCTTTTCTCTTAGCATTTAATTTTGTTTTATTTTTGAACAAAAATTTTAATAATTAGTATTAAATCTCACTTAGAGTATAGTATCTTTAGTGGTTTTTCAAAGCAAAATATGCTTATACTGAAATTAATCTAAAAATATAGGACTGAATGCAAATATAAGTTTGAAAGATTTTAAATTTAAAAGTGATTTTACCCTTCCAGACTAAAATACTTCACTAAATATTTAGGGTATTTATCAGTGGCTAATAAATATCTACTTGAAGGAAGAACCTAGTAATTTGGTTCAAGAAATCATTTAACATTTGATTATAAATAAAAATATAAAATTTGGATTGTTTGTAATAGATAATCAAAAATAGAAGTAAAATGACAATTCAGTCCATTAAGGTGAACTAATAACACATGTAATTATTATAGTTTAAATAATTTACTTGCATATAAAAAGTCTTACTATTTGTGTAAACTATTATTATAGAATTAGAAGTCTTTCAACATTAAATGATAATCATGATTAATTTGATATTTAATATTAAACATAATTTCTTATGCACATTTTAAGTTATTCATATTCTTGAGTTTTAAATGCTTTTAAGAAATGTGATTGAAATATACCTAAAATCTGTTTCAGGATGAAACTATAATTCACACACAAACAGGTCGCTGCCTGGATAAACCTGATGATTCTGATATCACACTTCCCACTCTACAGAAATGTGATGGACGACAATCTCAAAAATGGATCATGAGCAGCAGTTTTAAATGGCAGGCATCATAACCCAAGTAGAAGCTTTTATGAGTTCCAGTATTGAGAATATATCTGTGATGAGCAAAGTACAAGACTCTATTTATATGAAGCCAATGTGTGATTTTGGAAATTGAAAGCTCATTCCATTAGTTAGATATATTTACATGCCAAAATAACACAAAGGAACTGTACATGCATTTTGTTTCCAACTCCATAAGTGTATTCCAAATTACATTCCACATGTAACAAAATACATTCTAGTATTCTATAAATGTTAGCTTCAATGCCATCCAATTTCTGAAGTTTCTAATGTCAACCGAGGTATTTGGTATATTAAATTTCATTTGTTTGTAATGAAGTACCTCCTGCATGTTTATTTTTGTGATGGTCACTCTGATTCCACTTTTTCTACTTATAAAATGTGTACAGAAGCATTGAATTGTTGGTTTGCTAGTTTCTTCCACTTTGGAAAAAAAAAATCACCAAAGGAAAAACTACCAAAAATAGTATTTGCTGATATTAAGTGGAAGAAATAGAAAAACTTTAAATAGTTCTGATGTGCTATAATTGTAGTATAATTTGTGGTAGATCTTTTAATTGACATACTTTTACTGAATTTTAAAACATTGCACTGTATTAGATATGTACTGATTTCTTCCTCAACTGATTACAGGAGAGGGAAGAAATTTATCTTAATTTTTAATGTGCAGTTATGATAATTCTTGTTTATTAAATACTATTTTCTGAAACATTTTATTGCATATACTATGTCAATTTTTCTTGGTAATTGGAAAAAAAATTATCAAAGTTTTTCTCATATTTTTTATTAAATTTATTTTATTGTATTGAAATCACTTTTTCTGTAATGTTAAAAATATTTATAATTTTAGTTCTCAAATCTCACATTTTGTGTAGCATTTTTAAGTATTTCCTTGAAGCAAAAGTTGCTGTATTAAAATTAATTTAGAAATATAGGACAGAATGCAAACATAAGTTTAAAATATTTTTGTTAGTTTCTTTCATTTTTTTTCTTATCATTAAGAGTTTTTGTCTGTGTTATTTTGAATAAGACTTCATATTTGATTGTTCTTTCTTCTGTTTTTCCCTCTACTTAATTTCATATTTTCAGTAATCTAGATTAAATAAGTACTTCAATAACATTAATTCTGTATTTTATTGTCATTATGGGAAGGATTCATCATTCATAAATAGTAGTTATTTAGTATTCATCTTTCATTGAAGATACTCCTGGCTGAAAGCAGGGCTTAATTTTTGCCAGGACCTTTGCAGAAGTGGAATTAAAACCAAGCAAACATGGGAAAAAACTGTACTAAAGTTAAATTTTCATAGTACCTTTCTATAATTTTTACTATATTCTCAGCTTTAATAAGAATTTCTATATATATATGACTTAAAAAATATGTTATGAATAATTCAATCAAAATAAAAACACAAAATTACAATTCGGAAATTTTTACTTGTAATAAAATAAGATTTAATTTAGAGTAAAAATTACTGCAATATTTTAACATTTTTCAAGATTGCATAGTAAAATAAATGTTTTGAGGAAGTTTCCAATAAAACTTTGTTTCTAATATCAAAAAGACAAAAATAATTTAAAATGGTCTTTCAATAACAGTAGAACTATGACCAAAAGTTTGTGTAATAGGTCACAAAACTTCTTGAAATATTACACAGCAATAAAGTACTGTCCCACAATTTATAAGCTGTAACAGATTCAATGACACTTGCGGAGTATCTTTTGGGGAATTACTCTTCAAATTCAAATTTTATTACAAGTATGGCAAGTAAAATCAACTTCTCAATCTCCTTTCGTGTATTTTCCCGAAATGCTTGCTTAGTCTAGGGAAATTCCAGTATCAAATACTACACATTCATAGAACAAGTTAAAATATTGTGTATTTAATTCCATAAAAATGTACTGATATTTTTTGCCAATGGTAAAAACTGCGACAAAAACTGTTTTTGCCTCAACTTTTTTTTTCACCCTGGTAAAACATTGCCAACCTTGACTCATAGAAGTTTATTAAAAAAATATTTAAAAACTAATTTTTAAATGTTTTTTAACGTATTTTAAAATTCTTCAATTAAATTTACAAAATAATTAGCCCAAAATGTTCACTTTAAAAAAAATTAAAGCAGTTATGAAAGTTAATAATTTAGCAGTACATAAGTTTCATAATATAATTAAATTGTTTCTGCATATTTTAAATGTTTTATAGTTACTGTGCAGATATTGATCCGATACTTTGACATTACATTATCTGTTACATTCTATTGAAGATGTTTTATAAATATATGCATGTCTGTGTATATGCAATTTATTTAATTATATTTATTGATATAAATACTTAAGAGTTTACTTATTTATCTGTGCTGTTTTTCCATTGTTTTATTTATGGATATTATTTTAAGAAACTTCATACTATGTATAAAGACCATTTTAGTTATCTTATGGCAACAAACATAGCCCTTCAAACAAACATTTATATTTTAATGAAGGCTGTTTGTATGTTTATATTGTTTATTTTATATATCATATAATAAATTCAGATAAAATAGACTTTGTAAAAAAAATGACAAAAAAATTATTAAATGGTTAAAAATGTTAACTGCATCAGTTTCCTGTTTCTTTAATCAGGCTTTTAATCTTATATTTTCATCAAATTGCAACTGGCGCAAAATCCTTTTTAAAACCATTATGCTTTTTAGTAATCAATAATTAAACATTAAAATAATGTAAAATTACATCTTTGCATGTAAATGATAACATTTGCATTTGAGGAAAGCTAAATGTATGCTTTACTTGCTAATAAAATGCAAAATAAACAGATTACAGTTGACCAAACTTGCATAAAAAATTCTTCCCATTCACTAGATAAGGAGCTTTAAAACTAAATTGAAGGTTCTTTAAATCATACTATACAGTGGGATCTCAACCTATCATTTTTCAAGGGGAGGCAAGTGGGTGCAGAAATTGGATAAATGTATAATTAAAAATAAATTATTTACATCACTAATCAGAAGTATTTAACATTTTATATAATTTATATTTAGAATGACACTTAACATTTAAAAATACTTTGTAATTGATGCCTATTTTGTACAAATTTATTACCCAACTGAAAAAAAAATTCTATTGTTTCCATTCCTGTTAAAAGTTCAGTATCACTGTCAACATGTGTGTTCAAAAAAAGATTTAATTTTTACACAGCTTCATGTACTTCAGAAAAACTTGATATTGATTTAAGCTTGTTTTTTGTCTTCCTTCTCCCCTTTCTCATGATCTTTGCCTCTTCTCTGTGTATAGGTCCACCAGTGTTGTGACCTACTAGTTGCTAGGTTACTAACATTCAGGTGGTCTAGAAAAATTCCTAAGGACCAAGAAATCTTTTTGCCATCCATCCTACATTCTTAACATATATAGACACAAAAAATACTCTAGTGTTTCACTAAAGACAAAGTGGCAAGACTGAAAGTTTTCTATGATAAGCATTGGAAAACAAATAATCCAGGAACTATGAATGCAGAAATAAACAACATTGTATTTATGGAGTAAATTTGGGACCACATGAATTGATTGATCAATGTGGGAAAATTAATAATATGAAAGCAATAGATCAAAGTTTACTATATGCTTGATTTTAGATATGGTGAAGTGTGTTAACACTACATTCCTTTATCTCATATACTTTTTGAGAGTTCTTAGTTTTAACAAACATTTAATTTTGACAGATGATTGAAAAAAAAAACTTTCTTAAAAGCCATTGTAATTTAATTTCCCTACAGTACTAGTAAATATAACAGTAAACTGTTAATTTGCATAAACCTGTAAAAGAATTGAATTCATAAAAGTATTGGTATTTATTTACAGTTTTAATTTTTTTCCCCCTAATATGTTCTTTTGAAGATATTTTAAAGTCTAGTTTTGTCCATGTAAAACTTCAATCATTAAGCTTAAAACACTATTTATAAAAGTGAATAAAATGTATATTACACTGAAACCTTCCTTACTTTTTACAGTTTTATAGTCATCATAAGTTGTTGCAGATTTTACAAAGGTTTTTATGCTAGGACTTTTCTTTTCCACTATCTTAAATACACATTTGTAAATCTTGACTAAAAGGAAAGAAAACTAAATGATAAGGTATGGGTACAATCTTCACAGTGAAAGCAGATATTTATATACCATCCCTTAATATGTATGAAATGTTTTATTAACTTAACTCCTGTTATGGATGAAAGATAATATATTTTAACAAAGTAATTGTTTTTAAGCTAGTTATTTTAAAATATGAATTCAGGCTGCTAATATACATGGTTTCCGCGCACCTGGAAAGTCATGGAAAATCATGGATTAATTTTGTCATGGAAAGTCATGATTTTTCAAGTAAAATGAGTAAAAGTCATGGAAAGTCATGGATCCGCTAAACTACCGATTAAAAAAAATGCATTGAATTGTTTAATTCTATTTTTACTTGTCATTTGGCTGAAGTTACTGAGTTTGGTATTTATGTATTATCCTATTCACCCTATTGCCAAGTAAAATTTGTTCACCAAGGAAACTCAAAGCAAGAAAGCTTAATGGGTGGGTAAATGTATATTATTCTGGTTTGTTTCTTAAATTGTAGATTAAAATTTTATTAATATAATAATTAATATTTTTTAATAAAAATTACTTAAAAATTTTGCACAAAATATAAGTTTATTTCTAGGGATATTGTATATAAACATTATAGGATTATATTTGGCTATTATTGATGGTTACCTGGATAATACCAAAGTACCCTGAATTCAAATTGGAAACATTTTGATTGAAAAATTGCATGATTAAACTTAGGTATGTAGATACAACAATTTATTTTTTTTGTATGTGACTTTATTAACACTTATTAACACTAAAGTAAGTTTATAGTATTTTATGATAAAATTCCTGTAATTTCTCTAAAAGCATATATTTTATTTGTATGTAAATCAGAAGTTTTATTCATATATACTTTAATGAAAGCTTTTTAAAGTCATGGAAAATGATCTGCTATATCAGGGAAAGTCATGAAAAGTCATGGATTTGAAAAATTTTATTTTGGCAGATAACCTGAATATAACTAGGTTTGTTCTAGATGTATTTCTAATGCTTATTTGGAAAATCAAATTAAGTTTTTGGCTGTCAGCACAATAATCAGTTTTACTTTTCAATAGCTAATTATAATTTGACCAGAATGATTTGCCTTTAATCAAAATGTCAACAAGGGTATTAAATCTCACAAACCACTAGTTCCAAACACATTACTATTATCAATTAATGTAGCAAGAGGTGATATCTGTCTATTCTGAAAAGGTTTTATGAACAGTAATATTATTGACAATATGTAAAAATTGATCAAACATAATAAACAGTAAAATACTATAGTAACTGTTTTCTGATCTATTAAAAAAAAATGTAAATCTTTAAAAATAAATGGCTTAAATTTTATTAGAGGAGGAATGAGTTATATATATATATATATATATATATATATATATATATATATATATATATATGCAGTATTTTAAAGGTACTGAAGCGAAGAGTTAATTATAATTATTGTGTAAATACATATTCAACCATTTATCATAATTATTATTGCTTTTATCACTGTTAAAAAGCATTACACTCACCTACATCTATATAAATATGTAATATATCAAAATTATTACACTTAAAATACCACTAAGATTCTCCTCCTGTGATTCTGATTCTTTCATATATATTTTCCCAGTCACAAAATCTCAGAATTAAAAGGAATGTTCGCTGCTTAAATTCTTTCAAATCGGTCTCCCAAAGCTAACTCTGAAATAAATGCTAATTTTCTTTCCACTTGCCACATTTTCCAGCTGTCTCGATAAAATGATTAACTTTTTTAACAAGTTTTTAAGTTTTTTCTGACTGTTCATAAACCTGACTAAGCTACTCTCTCTTGGGAAAGAATTTGTCTCATCTCTCACTGTGAGGCACACTTTATTATAGGAAATTGTTTTAATTTATCATTAATTGCTCTGCTCTTGTCAGAGAAACATGTCTTTTTTCTGTCTCAAATTTAAAAGTTCCATGTTGGACTTGCTTCTTTTTATGGAATCGAGCGACTGCAAACAAGTCTTCTCATTGCCCAGCAAGCCCAAGCAATTAAAAATAATAGGGGCTAAATTCACTTGTAACTTGGAGGATTAAATTCAATGCATTATTTATGTATATATAATTTTAGTTCTTTAAGTATAGATGAGCCACTTTTATTAAGATTTTAGAAAGAAGAATTAAGAAAGAAAAGTTCCTTACAAAGTTTAAATAGTACTTTGATATTTCTAACATTTTCACCTATATGTATCCAATACAAATCGATATACTTTAATTGTATGTGCTGCCTGTTACCATCTAAACATTTTGAATTATGAAAAAGTATTAAGCATTTAAATAAATGGAAATATAAGAAACAATTGAAATATAACTGTTATATTTTTGTAACAATAAGTATCCAATTATTGAATTATTAATAAAAACTCTACTTTTACACCATAATACTTTTAACACCAGTCTATAGTACTTTATAAAAAAGTAGGGGGTTAGTAAAATAAATTTAACTGATTTTGTTAAACATAAAGAGTCTGCTAGCAAAGCTGGTAAAATTTATGAATATTACAGTTTGATTGATTGATTAATTGATTAGCAAAGTTGGTTGATTTATATCATCTTGATATAAATCCCTGGATTTAAAAAAATCAAGAACCCTTTTTAGTTATACTTTATGAATTTTTTAAGTATTATTTTTTATCTTATGAATAGAAGGGAGTATAAGAATCTGCAGTAACTCATACCTTAGTATTTATAATAGAAAATTAAGGTTAAATATCTTTCCTTTAGTAATGAAATTTTTAGCCACATCAAATTCTTTTCAGGATTTTCTTTTCGAATCCGAGATCAAATAAATATTTCTACTCATTTTTGTGTTATTTAAATATTAGTGCTTTAAAAAAGATTTGATGAATAGTTTTCAATTTGTAAACAATGAAAAATATATTTTGTGTATTTAATACTTAATTTGTCATATATAAATAACATTGCACACATTTTAATTAAAAAAATGAATAGGATAACAAAAACTTAATCAGTAATCATAATAGATTTAATCTTAACTAAAATAATTAGATTTGTAAAAAAAATATTAAAAGTCAGATCTAAATAAATGCATCTATATGCTAATGTTTTATCGAATGTCAGTTCAACCCAAGAGAAATAGCTTTAATTATTACCTCTGATTTAAATTTTTGAAAGATTATTGGATAAAGGTGGTAAATGTTTATTTTATTAAACATAACTAAATGAAAAAGACAAAGTCACTCTTACCTCAAGCAGAAGTTTTCTATCACCCAGTATATTTCCTTCTATTCTGGTACACAAGATCTTCTTGTATAATATCATAAGATTTTTTTAGTCTTGAGTGGCATCTTTATCGCATTAACCACATTCTTAATATTTACAATAGTCATCCTGTTGAAACAATATATTGCATGATGTTCAAGTCTTATTGTTCGTATCTTTCAGTTGAATGGAGACTACATAACAGTTAATTATTTATCAAAAAATTATAAATATTTATTGAAATATGGGATTTAAGAAACTATGTTTTTGTAATCATTAAATAACACTAAAGTAATTTGAATGGTAAATTTTAGCATGTGGTAAGCAAGCATTCCTTATGATTACTCTTATAATCATTAATTTTGTTTTTACACATTTAATTTTAAAAATATAATTCAAAATTTATTTTAGATTAATTACTTAATAAATCTTACATGAAAATATCCTAATATATAAATCTATAGCAAAAAACAGTATTATAAAATGTAAGCAATAATAAATGTTAAGCATTGCACCCAAAGAAATAAGAATTTGCATAAATTAAGTGAGATTGTATAAAATAATTCATTAACCTAGACAAATTTGTATGACCAATCTGTCTTAAAATTATATAAGCAAAATGTTTAGTTTTGTAGTCTATCCTTTACTCTTTTTATTAATCTTAAAACATAAATACTTTGTAAAAATAATTTGCTCACTGTAACCTCTGCAGTTTTTTTCTTTCTCTAATAAAGAAATAACAAAAATAAGAATAGTTTAAAATAGTTTTTAAAAGTTAGTGATGCACACAGACATTGATAATGGAAACATCACATTATATGATTATGAAGAACAATTCAGTTAAATTAAATTTTAATCTATTATAATCAGATAACAATTTTACTCTTAAAATGACTAGCTATGAAAAATTTGAGTATGTTACAAATAATCATAACTCAAACTCAATAGAACTTAATTTTTTTTTTCTAAAATATTTTGCCATTTTTTCTAATATATAGAAAAGCATATCTAATAGAAAAGTTTCACATTTTCTCCATTTTTTAATATTTAAACTTATTTAAGGATAACACATTTACACCATACTTTTATATTTTAATGTAATTTTTCATTGAATAATTTTTGTACATATGTTTCTAGCATTTTAATATCCTTTTAAAAGACTAGTGTTTTTCTGAATTAAAATAAAAACTACTACATAGCTTAAGAAAGATAAAAAACTTTCTTACAGAGACAACAGACTTTACGAAGGTTTTTGTAAATTATTAATTTAGAATTGTGAAAGATTTTACAGATATACATTAATGTAAAAATAAATCCCATTTAAAAATTAAATTTTTTAAATTAAATATTAAAAGAAATATTTTCTTAATTTTTAATATGTTTCTTGCATATTTTAAATTTTTTTCTATTTTTGCTTTACAAATACTTAGTATCTTTGACATTTTAGGTATAATACAGCTCATGTATTAAGTATTTAATTTATAGAAAAAAAAATTTTATGACTTTATGCTTGTTTTACATGAAAAACTCAGACTTTTCAAAATTTAAATAGAGTTTTAATAATCTAAATAATGTCAAAACTTAAAACAGATACCAAGCTTTACTTTATAGCATATAAGAAATATTTGGTAAACATTTTGTAAGAATCAATAAAAAATTAAATTGCAAGAAACATTTAAAAAAATTTTTAAATTCTAAAATATAAATGTTTTAAATAATAATAATAAAATATATAATGGTATTAATTTTCTCATATTTTAATTCATATATATCAAACTTTGAATAAATTTGATGACTAAGTTAATAATTTGTAAAAATGCTTTTATTATTCACCATCCCCTTAAGGCATTATAAAAGTGAAGAATCCCATTCAGAAATCTCTTATTTTACTAGTTTCACTTTTTTCTTGATTCTATATTCTAGATACATTTCCTGATAAGAAAACTGTTTCATGTATTGGTTTGATAATTACTTTTGAATGTTCTTTAATCTTTTATAAAATACCAAAGAAGTAAAAAAATCTGGATCTTTATTTTACACAATTTATATTAAGACAAAATATATAATTTTTTTCTTTTTTAAGAATTTGACTAGATAAAAATTTATGATTTGACTAGTTATCTTCATCTCGTATAAAAAGTGTAGAGATAGTATCTTTTCTGGGTTCACGAGGTGGGTGCAATTGTGACAGAACATGTCTTGCATATTCAGAATTAAGGAGTCCTGCTTCACGCAATTGTTGTTCCAACCGCACACGAGGATCTCTGTGCACCTACAATAATCACCAAAAATTGGATTAGTAAACTGACAGCATATAAATGTATGTGTAAAATATTTTTATTTGTTACAATACATGTTTCAGGTATTTATTCTAAAGCACAATTGATTTTATGAACTGAGGGCATCTTAAAGTTCCCTCAAAGTAAAGGAGAACTTGATTAGATTTAGATAAAGTCTTAACAGTAACTTAGTATAATATTAAATTCTACTGAACAAATACCTTATGGATATATAAGTACAAAAAGCCTATTGCTAACAAACCCAATTCTAAGGACCTAGCTATATTATGTCCCAGCTCACATGGATAGTCAACCTTGACATAACTGCTGTTGGATATTTTATTGTATGTTTACATTTGGATAGCATTTTTATTGGGAGAAGCTCTTGTGTAGTAGTTATTCAGTAACTTAACATTCTAAGTTTTAACCATCAACAGTTTAAGTTACAGCATTAATTTATATAAAACTAATTTTAATCATTACTAATAAAATAAAATGTTATGGTATTACACACTTCCAAACCTGAAAATAATCTTTGTGTGTATATAAATATGTAATCTTAATTTTATTTTCTAAAAATTGATTAAAAAAAATATTAAAAATGGGTAAGGTGGGTGGTAAAAAATTTTCTCAGTTTGTTAGTTAGAATTTTAAGATAGTTTCATACATAATTCACTTTAGATAATTATCTATTTGTAGTTTTTTTTTTGTAAATTATTATATTTGAAAGTGACAATATTTAATAACATAAAATTCTTTGCAGTTTTTAAAAAATATTTTAAATATCAATTATGATTTAGTTTTATTAAACTCATAAGACCACCTTTTATATATTTTTCCTCAAACTTGAAGAACTAGATAAACCCACCTAAATCAGATCAATGATTAAATATTTTAATGCTTATTATATTTCTAATACAAGATTATTATTTACATATTATAATACTAAAACTTCATGACCCAGTAATTATCAGTTAATCATTTTATACAAGACAATTTTGTTATAAAGACATTTTAATGAAGTGTTAAAAAATATCAATTTTATAGATCTTTTCCATTCTACCAAGATTTAATAAGTAAATTCTGTTTGTGTCACAGAAATTTGAATGCCTGGACTTTTTACACTGAACTATTGAAAAATGAATTTATTATATGTATGTACAAAGTTCTCTAGTTTAAACTTTTCTTTTTTCTATTCATCATTGTTTGAAGTAAAAGGATTCAGTAATTTTATATAATGCAGTATTGTTAGATTATATAATAATTACATTTTTATAAATTGTTGCTTGTGAAACAATTTTGATTATCTGTGAATTATCTCGCCTATGTTCAACATTTATACTATTATATCCTACAGTATTTTTTCTAAAACCTTTATATGTAATTATTTACAAAATGTGAGCTAAAACTGAAACTATGCACTGTTAGTATAACAAGCTGTTCAAAAAATAAAAACTATTTTTATAATTTGAAAGTATTTTAATGGATTAATAATAAAATGAAGAAAACAATATTAATAATAGCTATCTGATTTAAAAGATTAATTTCTTTTTAAAAACTTATGTGAAAGTAAGTTTTATTTGCATGCAGTAAAAAGGCTGTAAACATTTCATTAAAGCTTATTTACTAGAATTTGTAATACTAATAAATTAGCTAATTGAATATTGTTTAGTTTATTGTTTATTAGAATTTGAAGTTTTTGTATGTAATAATGGTTGGTTTTTACTATATTATTTATTCATGGACTTTGTAAACATTGACCTGTAACAGCTTATGAGATTTATAGCATGTAAACATTTTAGTGAGAGCAACTGCTCAATTACCACACATAAACATGAAGCTCATTATTAGCAACAGCATATATTTTGTGGCTTAAGTATACTATTTACAAGTTACATTTGATTGAACCAAAAAGAGATTTTTGTTAGGTGATAAAACTTTGGAAATGAACATACTTAAAAAAATGTTATGTTATAGAAAATATCTATTTATCTAATATTCTTTGTATGTTTACATTTTAATTTTAAAGTTTTTTAAATATTTTTCATTAATATTTTTATAGGTAGGTTTTAAAAAACTAATTACTGAATATTTGGTCAATATTTAAATGTTTATATTTTATATTTATTAATATTTAGTATTTTTTCTCTGAAATATTGATGCCCAAACTGAAACCTCTTATATGTCTTCAATATATATTATCTATTCTTTAAAAAATATTGATAGTAGACTGGTATTCATATTTTTATTTACCAAATTACTGGTAAATAAATTCGATAGCTTTACAAACCCCATTATCTACAAGAGAAATTTGAACTACCTCTAGATTTCTCTTTTAATGAAAGAATTAATATTAAAATTTTCTTTCCTTAACATTTTACTAAAATAAAGTTATTGAAAATATTTTTAATAATAAAAGAGGACATCATTTTCCATTTTAAAAAATTATCTTTTTGTTCAAATAAGCTATCAATTTATAAACTACCACATAAAAACTAGACAAGTTAGTAAGTAAATTAAATAATTTTCCATATTTGTGTAATTGTGAAATAATAATAAGTAAACAGTGTTATGGTTAGTCTCTTTCCAGTGAAGAAAACAATACCAGAGTTGAACATTAATTGGTATTCAGTCACTGATGAATGTGACAACAAATTTGAATTTTAATACTTTGATGATTTAAATAAGTTAAATTTATAAAGTCTAGACGTGCAACTTATATATTACACATACAAATAATTTTTCAAACAATAGAAGGCAAGCACTTTAAGATATTTATTGAATAATGGGGATGTAACTTTAATGGATGTTTTTTGATAAATGGTAAAGCACCTTCTTTAAAAGTACTATACTTTATTCAGTAAAATTTCCACATTATATCAAGTATTTAAACTGCTTATGTATAAAACAGTATCAGTTCATTTTTTTTAATTTAAAAATGCAAAAATAAAATTAAATCTTAGTAAAAAATTAGCTTCTATTCTAAATCTTTTAAATAAATAGGATTTGTAAAACAATGTTATAACTATAAAATAAATAAATAAATGTTATAATAAAGTACTGTTTATACAAATCTTGGTTAAAAAGTTAAATATAATTTTAATTGGTATTGATTTGAAACATTTCAAAATTTTATCTTCCTTTAGCATTGCTTATCACCTAACTTATATCTTAACTCATACTTATGTTAAATTCTTTAGTTTCATAAGTGTTATACCACTATTCTTTAGTAATTTCTCTATCCTGTACATCAAATTATTATTTAATTTAATGAAATATATTTACAAAATTGGTTCTTTTAAATTCAAATTAATTTACATATTTATATCATTAAGATCTATACATTTTATAATTTGGGTTCAAAGCACTGATTCTAAAAAAATAAGACTTTAAAATTTAAGAATTTGTGTATAAAGTACAATACAACATTTACATTAAATCAAAACATTATTTGCCATTTTTTTTTAAATAGTAAATTAAACCCTTAAAAATTAAAGAATGCTTTCCAGTGATTTGATATGCTAAGATTTTTAAAATAAAAATGTAGTAACTTCACTAATCAACTGCCTGTAATAGGGACACATAAGTTGACTTATATTAGGACTACATATGTTGCAGTTAAAAGTATGAAAATAACTCCAACCTCCAATGAGTAATTTAATGGACCTTTAGATGAACACCATGTATTAATGTTAACAAAGAAAAAATAATTTTTTTACAAAAACTAGAAACTAATTGAATCAATTAAACTATATTGATATTTTAATAATGGAATTAGCAAATACTTTTTGACATATGTTACATTATATATGATCTTATGTGTGAAATGTCTGTAAAGGGTAACAAATTAATTTTTTCAATCAAGTATAATTTGATGACCTGTTGTTATCAAGCATAGTAAAAGTCCTAACAGACCAAATGGACATACTTTTTTACATTTACTTCCCCATCAGTATTATGCTATAGAGCAAAAATGTACCACCCATAATGAAAGAAGAAATGCATATTTATTTCTGAGTTTTAATTATGCTATTTGATTACCCTTTGTAGACCTGATTTGAAATATATAATACAATAGCATGCCTTGCTTTAAATTGTGATCTGTAAAGTTAATACAATGTATTCTTTTCTAATAGGCATGCTATATATATTTTTTCCTTTTTAAAACACTGGTATTACAATTCACAGTAGACCTCAGTTAAAGGTCCTAGAGACTTGGAAAATTCCATATTTTAGAATTTGTTTTGATAATGTATTCTTAAACTATCTTTATAGGGTTTGATCTGGTTTCGAAAACACTATGCTCAACTTATAGCTGCACAAGAGCTAATTAGACTGAGAACAACTGCTACAATTCTAAACAGTTATGAATATTTGAGCTAGCAATAGGGATCCAGACTCAGGAACCAAAGCTGCACGCTCAGGCATCAAGCTAACATCCTACCTCTTTGGCCATCATCTAGCACTATTTTAGAGAATTGATAATAATGCGACTGTCATATGTAAAAATTTAAATAATTAAGTTGGTAGCTCTTTATCTTGATTTCATATGTTTATTATCTTCTAAAAATTTCTAAATGTGAAGGAAAATGACCAATAATTTAACAAATCTGAAACTTTAAAATATATTCTGCCAAATTTTAACATTTCTTTTTATTTTAAGACTTTTTTCCAGTAATGAAAAATAACATTTATACAATTATAGCATTATTTTAACCACTTTGAGATGACAAGCTTTATTTTACTCTCAGAATTTATAACAAAATTACTACTATAAATTACTACTTTAATATTTAATTCCTTTTGTAAGAATGATTGCTATTCTTACAAAAGATACTTTTACATCACTTTTTTTATGGGCTGAAAAAACACTGAAAATCAAAATTTTATGTAGAATCAGTAGCAAGCAACAATTACTATCTATATACTCATTCATTTATCTAAGTATTTGTAAAATTTTAACATTTTCAAAAGCTTCAAGGATATAACTTTATTACGCTATCTAATAAAGTTTTATATCTGATATTTAACCAGATAACTCTGCCTGACTGAAATTAGTAATTCATCATTCTTCTACACTCTCTGATAAGAGATGAGATTTTAAATTTTGTATTTATTCCATGGTGAGAAAAAAAATAATGGCACTACACTATATTAATCTTGCTTTATTCAGGAAAATATAAACATTGATTCTTATGCTACAAGACGATGTCCAATTTATTTGATAAGAAACTCTTATGTGATAAAAAAAATTATGATAAATATAAACAAAATACAAGTATTCTGAAATTCAAATTTTAAAAAAGTTATTTAAGTTTAATTTTTTAATGACATTAATGATTACCTCGGCATCCAGAACAGTGCGAAGTTCGTGCAAGGCCTTCAGAGCAAGTCCATCACTTGATGCTTCTTTGCGAGCTTGGGAAGCAACCGTCTCTTGTTGAATTCTATCAGGGTCTCGATCAGCTCTTACTTGCACCTATTTTTATGTTTATAATATAAAATTAAATCGCTATACAAAGACATGATACTGGTAAGTTTACAGTATAAGTTTTAATATGAAGTTAAAATTTCTTTTACTTCCTGAATATTAAAATCAATTTAAATAAAATTTAATTGAAGCTACACTAATGTGCATTACAGAATTAAGAATATTAGAAAATGAGCAGAGCAATGTACAATATTCAGAATAATTTATGGAGGTATTGATATATAAAACAAATACATGACTACTGAAAATGAAAGAAAATGTAAACCTGATATTGTATTTAAAAGAAATTATAAATTAATAAAAAATAAGTATAAGGAAAACTATACATATTTATTCTTTATGAAAACTAAAGTATATAATGATCAATTCTTGACTGATTTTTTTTCAGTTCTATTACAGTAATATAATACTTAAATTTAGGAATACAGTAAATAAAATGAAGTGAAAAATTACTTTTAATTTCAGTTTCAATTAAATAATTAACAGAATTTATAAATCATTTTAAAGAAAATATAATTAATAAAATGTGTATAGAAATTATCTATCACTTTGAACAATACATTCAAAACACAAAAATATTTAAATTAAAAATCAGGTGAAACTCATTCAATTTTAAGTATTAATCAAGCATATATTGAAGAGGCATAAATTAACAGTGCAAAAGTGCAAACTTTTATGTAAATGGGTATAAATTACTTAAGGCAGATGCAGAATTTCATAAACTTAGTAAATTATATACTAAAGTGGTCTCTAAAGTCATACTTGTAGGAGACTTATTGCCACAGAAAATGCATGCAGCATTCAAAAGTTATCTTTAAATTAGTAGTCAATAATAAAGAAAAGGCATAACCCCAACTCAAGTCTTTTTAAAGTTTTTATCTTTACTTGGTTATAATGGTAGATTGTTTTTGCTGGAGGTGACCATGCAGATTTTCTGATACAGCTATGTTAAAATAAAATAAAATATTTTTAAAAAACCTGCATTTTCATGCAGAGTTTCTTTTACTTTATCATGCAACTTTTCTTTGAAGGATGGAATTTACATGCTATGTGAAAGTTACTTGTTCCACCAATGGAAAAATTATCTTTAATATAGATACTTATTAAAGATAAAAATGATCTTTATTATAGTACGGAATAATATAGTAAGCATAATAATGAAATCTTCATGCATAAATTCAAAAACATTTTTTGCTTTGGACTGTTTCAAAAGTTCTTCCCTGAAAATAAAAAGCTTCATTAGGTTTCCAGTTCTTTGCATATTTTATTGATTAAAATATATTCAAATGCTGCCCTATATTTAGTCTCACTACAGTCATTAACCACTGTTGAAACAATTAGTTTGAAACTATAGACAACTGAATGTCTGTAAAAAGGTTCTTAATTATTTTACTCCTGGATTATTTTGGATATTAAAACTTTTGATTCTATAAGGCCTCTGCTATTAATTTCTCATGAATTCACTGAACTAATTAGTTTTCTCTTTTTTACTTTTATATTTTTGCTATAAACATCAGTTTTGCATAAATATTTTAAAAAAGTTCTTTTAAACAATGATTGCTCAATGATTTGTATTAAAATGAGAAAAACTGAAATGTGTAGTTTTATAACCTAGCATTTCAAGAATTATGTAACTTAACTACTGTCTAATTTGCAGATAAATGTAGAAAAGGTAACTAACCTAAAAGTCATTCCAAACTAAATTTTATAATAGTTTTTAATAGTTATTTTATAATATGTTACTAACAGAACAGTTACTTTTAACTACAGTTCATAAAATATCTGCTTAAGTTATTTTGCAATAAAAAGTTTTCTTCAAACATAATCCTAGAAATAGAAACTTTAGTTACAGCTTTCTAGAAGTTAATATTAAAATACCATGTTTATCTCTATGATAGCAATAAATTTTTAAAAGCCATAGATAAACTAACAAATATTTTAGTCTTCCACACACATTTTAAGACCAATTGATACTATATTTCCTAATTCTGCATTTACTTTTCATTATGTAAAAATAGCATGGTTTAAATAACTATAAAGATTAATAGAATTTATATGTTAACTTGTCTTTTCAAAGCTTTTATAGCATTAACTAATTTATATTCTCTTCAGCATCTGCCTCATTTATAAGCAATATTGAAAGTCTTTATAAATGTATCTGGAAGGGAAAAAAAATATTATCTTACGTTATTTATCCCACCTGTTTTCGTAACTGGTCAAGACGCTGTTGCCGCATTTTTTCTTCTTCACGAAGTTTAAGCATTCTTTCACGTCTTTCCTTTTGATTTGCATAAAAGAGCTCTGTACGATATCGAACCCTAAAAGCATTTCATGAAACCTAAGCTATGAACGAAATTCGGAATAACTTAAATAATAATAAAGGAGAAGGTTTTGAAACACTCTTTCATACCTAGTAGTTCTTGGGTCTGAACTGCACAGTTATAAAACATAAAAAAATATTTTAAAACATACATTAGTTTATTTCTTAATAAATGATACACTGAAACTCTGAAAATGTTATATACATAGGAAACAACAGTTATAATATTTTTTAGGTGGCATAATGGCAGCAATATAATGAGGAAACTAATAGGGGAAAGTGTTGATTGAAATATTTATACTTATAGTAAAAATATACTGTAAAATTTTATAAATATATAACTTGGAATTTGAAATTTTGAAGGACTTTCGTTGAAATAGAAATACACTGCAAATATGAAATAATTCATTTTTGCTGCATATCATCACAAAAATATTAAACATATAATGGCAACGCTACTAGATAAATTCTCTGATAAATTTCTTTATTAATTAAAACAATATAACAAGATATTACAATGTATTTGCAATGATTAGCAAGAAGCGAAGAAATGATCAGTATGGTTTGTAAAGAATTCTGTTAAAACATCTCTTAAATAGATTAGCCACTTTATAAATGTTCTACAAAGCAAGATATATTTTTCAAATTTAATAATTTTATAGATATGTACATATATACTGAACCACACTCATACATCATACAGTGGATAATATTTTGAAAATTTTTACTAACTCAAAGTTAATCACAATTAAAAATTCTTTTGTAGATTTAGAGTACTTATGTATTATGAGGGAATACTTTAAAACAGAAAACTGGGTTTAATCAAAGAACACTTAAGCGGTACAGTGTTTCTACTGTGAACTATTTATTTCTACTGTTATTAGTTTATTAATTTCATAAAGCTAACACAGTATTAAACATATGGTAAATATAAGTATATTCACATCAGAATTTAATTAAGTTTTTTTTTATATTTAATCTATTCAAATAATGAAATGCATTCATTTTTAAATATAGTTAAATAAATAATTTTGAAATATATATAAACAATATATTTTGAAATTTAGAATGTTACTTTATGAACATTAAAATGTCTACATAAGAATGTTGTAAATAATATTTAAAAGATAATATAATTGTGCTTCATAACCATAAAATATTTTTTAATTCCATAATACTTTAATGATACCTTTATCTAGTAAAACTACATATAAGGGAATATTGAAATTTGCAAAAAATAACTTTGTATATATCTAATGAGATACGATATATTGTTTTAAGGGCATAAGAATTGAAAATCTTAGAAAAAGAAAGAGAATAATTCATTTAGTTTAAGTAAGTTAAAAATAAAGTATCACTATACAAAAAACAATACACTGAGAGTTGCAAGTAGAACACTAAAGTGCAGTTTTGTTATGGCAGTAAACACTGAAATATATTCTAGTTATAGCAGCAAATGCTTTATTTTTCCTGCTAGTAAAAAGTAAACTTTTAATTATGTATTTCTTTATTTGCACTATAGTCAGTCATTAATGAGATCAAGTGCTACTGTTGGTATGAAGAACACAATTATGTTAATAATAATAATTAATGTGAGACTAGCATTTGCAAATATTCCCAGTATTTTGGATACAGAAATTTTTCAGTTTAAATGGGAACAAACTGATAACATTAAAATTGAACATAATTACTAATATAGAACTGTAAAATAAAATTAAACAGTAATAATAATTTATGAATGGCCTTTTAATTCTACAACTACAGTTTTGATTTGCTATTAAGCTTCCTATAATATAACACAGAAAATATTTTCATTAACATAGAAATCCAAATGATACTTCTTGTTTGAAACTCTTCACTTTACTGATATTAATAGTAATCCAACACAAATATTCATAGCAGCAGCATGTGAAGCTGTATACATGTCTGCACATCTTAATCTATTCCCTTATACATAAGCACCCTTTGGGTTGAAATATGTACATTTAAGTAGAAAAGGATTTGATAAAGTACATATTTAAAATCTCATGTAAAAATATTCGAAAAGTTTTGCTAATATAAAGCCATCTATTTACTGCTGTTAATGATATTTATCAATATGTTCAGTACCGCTCTTTATCATGCTTTGATCGATCTTTAGAAATTTTCCGGGCATCTTCCATGCGCCGCTGGAGAGCATCTTCACTTTCTTTCTGGAAGCGTAATCTTTCTTCATAGTAAGCTGCTAGACGCTGTCGGGCTAACTCTCGCCTATATTCTTCTTTTGCTGCTTGTCTCTGTTGAACAACTTTTAGGGCTAACTTTCTTTGTGCCTCCATTTCTGCATTCTGGAGGCGTTCATTCTCTTTTTCTTTTCTCCATTGTTCAACCTGTTTGGCATGAAGACAAAATCAGTTTAAAAATTCTACACATTATGTTTTAATGAAATAATTTTTAACATGTAATGATTTAATTACAGTCAAAATCATATCTATTATAACCCATAGTAATTTTATAAAGTTGATTTAATGATAAATGATTCCTTAATCATTTCTAAAATTGTAAATGATGTACTACGACAGTGATGAACACACTTTTTTAAGAGTGGGAAAAGAATATTAAACAATCAATATAATTTATTATAAAGCTCTATAAAGATAAAAAAAAAGTGTTTGAAGTTTCTTATAATACTAAGGGGATGAATAAAGCTGGACTCTAAAAGTTCTACCATTTTCCTATGAAATGATATATTCCCATTTTTCCAAACAAACTAATGTCATTTGATTTCAAATTTATTAGGTACTTCATTCTCTTTAATATAAAATTGTAAGCAGTAACTTTAAATTATTTCAAACTTTGGTCTCTATGTTTAAAATAAAAAAGTAAATGAGATTTTAATGATTTTATACAAATTTATTATAGTATCGGCTTTTTTTAATATAAAAAATTTTTAGTTGATTACAAAATAAATTTTTAGAACTATATATTGCATATACAAAATTAGAATAAGCATACTCTTAAATGAATTTTTTAAACCACTGAAAATGAAAACTTTTAAACTATTGTTTTAAAAATTGATCCAGATGTGTAACCTCCAAATGCGCTTAAGTTTTCGCTTGTCATTGTTCTAAAATATAAGTAAAAATAGGCTATTCAAAATACATCATCCTTGATAAAAACCAAAAAGATTTATAAATTATGATGTACAATAAATGAAAAAAAAAACAGTGATTATTTTATTTTTACCTTCAGAATAACTAACATTAGTAATGTGTAAACATTTGGAAATTTTTAACTTTCCCATTTGTTTTGTGAATTATGTATTCAGTTCAGTTTAAATAATCAGTTTAATAAATAATAGATAATTCTGCAATTTATTGGTAGCAATTTGTAAATGAATAACAAAGTTGATGGTAGCTTAGAAAAGAGGAAAAAATAAAATAAGTGACTGCACAGAAGCATTATATATTTTAAATTTGGATCTTTTAAAATATATCACATAGTAATTTACAGGTTTACTCTTACTTGTATGCCCTGTTACAATCTGGAAGTGACTGAGACTGAATTTTTTCTATGATTTTTAAAAGCAAAGCCTGAAGTAATATATTCCAAATATGCTAGCCTACCTACATTTTTCTAACTTAGATATCAATTCTTCCAGAAACTTAAGCATTCTTGAAATTCTGAAAGCCATTATAATAATGGCTGGTATGTGCATTTTGGGTTACAGCATTGTGGTACAGATGCACAACCAGCAGAAAAATCATAGCTCAGAAACTATCCCACAAGAATTTGGAATAATGAGATCCCATGATCAGCCTCTGGCATGGGGACATTTTTACATAATCACAGACTCGTGGCAGCTCTTGTAAGAATTGGAAGAGTTCCACATCAATCTGAGAACTCAAATGATGAAAATAAATCTATCTTTCATGAAGTTTCTGCCTAGTCTCAAATTTTGAGTCAATATAAATCTGTATGACTGCATAAATACATTATCTGCAGTGTCAAAAAAAGCCCTGGCAATTAAAATACTTAGGATAGTGCCAAAAATGTAACACTAAAAAGCTTTTGTGTTGACATATATAAACACCCAAAATTTTTCATATTTATTATATGGGACATAAATTATTGTTATAATATATATTTAATTTTTCTCCCAAATCCAGAAAATTGAAACCTGGCAATTAATCTAAGAGTCTTAGTTCATAGTTCTTAATGCTTTAAAACTTTTATCAGTCATTTAACACATTTAAATATATTATGAATTTGTGGACAGAGATGTACTTTGTAAGGTAGTATTATAGGCAATGTAAAAAAATATTTTGCTGTGAAATTTTGGTAGCATTTCCTGCCAACTACTTAATTTCAGTAGGCCTTGAATGTATTTGGCTACGCCTCTTTTGTTTTAAAAAACAATGACATTAAGATTTTTTCTTCAATCATGATCTATTTTAAATTTTAAAAAAGTTAACTGTTTCATTTAGACAGGGTAAAATACTAATCCAAAAGTAGAAAGGTAAAAGAAAGTGATTCCTTCTTTCAAAATTTCATTTCTGAGAAATTATTAAAGTAAACAGAAGACATGAAACTATCCATATTCCTAACATTGTGAAAAAGTAAAACAACTTCATGGGTAGCATGGACAAACTTGACCAGTCACAGACATTATAAGTAAACAAGGAAAGTAAGACTACTGAAAATTGTTCTGTTTCACCTTCTAGAGTTAGTTGCATGGACTGTCTATATATATACAAAGAAAGTAAAGAAATCTTAAAAAAAATCAAGATAACAGTATGAAGAATGAGATGTTGTCTTTAGCTGTGTCTCCACAGAAGCACCAAACAAAAACAGATTTTATCAAAATAATTTAGTTTTGTTTCTTATAGTCTTTTCATCTGGAAATAAGTTTCAGATGTTAATGTTTTGCTTTGGTTACATGCGTTAAATAATAATATTTTCTTAAATGAAGGTGGTTCATTCTAAAACAAGATCATGCATGCTAGAACAAGTCAAACATACTAAGTACAACACAAACGTAAAATGCTGGTATGTGAATTTCAATAAATGAATAATACATGCTGATGCAGTAAGATTACATGGTGGCCACAAAATCCAGGAACAAATGTACCATGATATTTCCCTGAAAATGTTTTCTTCCTAGATATATAGCAATTATACATCATTTTCTCAGAAATGTGGTAAATTTTTACAAAGCAAAGGATGTACCCCTATAGAAATGGTGCTCATATTTTTTTGCATTTATGTAAGTAATAAATATAATTTTAGGTATATTATGACATTATATTTCCACCTGTAAACTAATGATTTTACCACTCTTTCAACTGAATAGATAAATTCCCAAAAGACATCTCTTTTTCTGTACAGTGGAAGTATAACAATTGCACTTTCTCACCCAATTAGTTTATAAATCTGAGCACATATGAATGATACAACTAAAAGTAATGAAATCATTTTGTAAACTTAAATTGGAAAGAAAAAGTACTTGAATATAATTTAACATAATAAAGATTGAAAAAAAATTAACACTATCTGAAAATGATTAGTAAATAAAGAAGAGAAAATTATAACATTCTTAAAACTGTAAAACTACATTTTTAATTTTTTTAAATACTTGCAATTTTGATCTCTCTTTTGGTAATTAAAAAAAAAAAACTTTCCCGAAATTGATGAGATTTTCCACTGCAAAAATCAAAAAATTTTCTTTTTCTTGATTTTTGCAGAAATTTTGAAAAATAACCTGATAAGTTTCAGGTAGTTGTATTGCATCTGCACTGATTAAAATTTTTAAAATAGTTGCCTGATTACTAGAAATAGTTACTTTTAAACGATTTTTTATATAAAATAGTTACTGTAGTAACCTAGAGTATATAGTAGCATTTTAGTGGCAACCCTGCTCCTAATATAATACTATGGCCAAATTTTTAAAGGTGAAATTTTAAGTTTAAATAAACCTAAATCATGTAAAATCAAACATAACATTTATCTCCTTTATTTGAATAGTAAAAAATGTTAAATTATGCAATTAAAATAGGTGTTTTTTGCAAAATGTTGTGGTAAAGTAATAGGTCTGTAAAATGGTTAAAGCACTAACAGCTATGAACTGAGACTATTTTATAAATTTACTCAATCTTTTACATTTAAGATTTATTTTTTCTTACTATGAACACTTATTAAACTTATTACTTTGTAGAAGGGTATGGTTATCAAATTCACAATTACTATAGCAATACAAAGAAAAAGTCATACAAACCCTTTGGCGAAGCATTTCACATTTAAATTTCTGACGTACAGCTTCATCTCGACTGAGTTGATGGCCAGCATGCGACTGTTGAGCCTGGGAAATTTCTGTAACAGCTCTTAGTAACCAGCTCCATCTTTCTCTAGCCCAATCTTCGAGGCACTTTTTTCGACGATCTTTATGAAACCGATTATTCTGGTACCAGGTTTCATAAGACATCTAAAAAAAGTGTCATTTAAAATAAAACTAAATGGCAGCAATACTCATGAAATTTACTAAATTTTTGAAAAAATAATAAATGATTCATTTTGGGAAAAGTGTTTCATTATATCAAGGCAATGAAATACTTCTCCATGCAGGACTTGAAAAAAATAATATAACATTTGTTAAAAGTACTTTCATTTGTATACGACCACTAAATTGCTATAATACAATACATTATACTATTGTTATCAATTCAAATGGTCTAATAATAGAAGTCATATTGAAATAAGTCAATTTTGTAATAAACTTAAATAATTACTACTACCAACAAAATTACCTAGCAATCAGCATTGTGAGTTCCCATTATGTGGACTTTAATTCAATTTCCTTTAAAGAATTGAATTTTCTACTTTCCTCAAGTCACTTGAAGGATTACCATAATAAATAGGTACATCCAAATACACTAACAATGTGAAATGAACCTAATGACCACTGACTTTAGCCACTATAATAAAAACAATATTTACTACTTAATAATCTGATGTTGAGGAATCATATTATATACTTCTGTAGTACAAAAACCCTTTTGCAAATTTCATGGTCAAGTAATCTTAAGAATGATTTTTTTTTAATCACAAATTATACTGCTAGTCTCTATATATAAATGACTTATTAAAGAAGTATCTCATTTTCTTTTAAATTAGCTCCCCCTCAGCTGCAGGTTGATCAGGTATTACAGCTCCTCAATTAATAGATCTACTTCCTAATTCTCAATTTTGACCAAATTCAGCATGTTTGTAGAGGACATCATCCTCTTTTTTTTTTTTTTTTTTTTTTAAGTCTAAATAGGAAACAACCAATTCTAAAGATATTCTTTAAATGTATCAATTGAACTTTACACATTAAGTTTATATATATATGTAATAAGACAGACTTGATGACAGGTGGTTACAGTCATGGCCAGATGAAGACACTGATTTAGTCAAAAATCTTTATTAATCGAATGTTGGGTGAACAGGTTCCTACTTCATCATAGGGTTGGGACAAACTGAGAGATCAGCTAACATGAAGTTCTAAGTAAAAAGCTAAGTAACATTTGGGTCAAAATCTATGTCAAGAATCTCAGCAAAATCTCTCTGAAAATCTGTCTCCAATGGCGTGGATCTCCTATATGTTCTGGAATTTACTAAATTGGGCGCTAGAGCAGTATTAAGTTTTAATTGGTTAGATCTCTTCCCTGAGGCATGAACTGTAGCCCCAGTGGTCAATTTAGATAGGGAAAGCAAAGGGATGTAGGGTTTTTTGACTTTGACTTGAGATTTGAAAACTCCTGAAAATTTTCCCGAGCCTTAATGAGAGTTTTCACCTATAAATTTGCATCAGTATCGTTAAACTTTCACATTATTGGAAATTTTGTGACACTATGCTCTTTAAGAGGCCCTCTTTGGGGTTTTATACAAAATACCTACATAAGTTTCACAATTTAGTTTATTTTTCGTTACATATATATATATATATCTCAAGCTGCAGTTACTAATAAAGTTGACTATATGTATATATATATACAGAGAGAGGGGGGAGAGATAAAGTGGCCTTCAAATATCAAAGTCAAAGGTTACATTAAAAAAATTAATATGCAAAAATTTTAATATATAGAAATAAAGCTTCTTTACTACTCATAGTTAAATAGTAATTCTGATAAAACATGTCTATTACACTAAATTATATTCTACTTAGACCATTAGGATTCCCCAACCTCAGAGTCAGACAGTGGGTGTCCCACCAGGGTGACCACAGGTCAAGGCCGGGTAAGGGCATAGTAGGGTGAGGTTTGCAATGATGAGCAACTTGACAATGTGGTCAGCATAAGTTAAAGGATGGACCCCATGGGCCAACCACTGCAACTTAACCAAAGATACCCCATTCACAGAGGGTGCCACAGCTCATTTTTTCAGTTTACCCTTAACTTCTAATTCTCAAGTTGTTGTTTCTTTTTTCTTCTCACAGTCTTTGCTAGTTAGGTCTTTCCCATCCCTGAATTATTGTGAAGTTACAGTAAGTATTTTTTTAACAAGCTGAGTCATGGGGGTTCTGAAGGGTAGGCAAAAGTCCTGTCACAATGACTAATGCATGAGGGTTCTGATGCTCAGGATTGCAATCATCACTTCGTTGAATTTCCTGTCTTCCCCTTTTGGCTTTTTGGTTCCCCATCTGTAGGTACAATGAGCTAAATTCCTCTCATTTTTTTGTCTCTCTTTTGCTCTGCAAGGTTTGTGCTAATCTTCCCTAATTCCAGCATCAAGAGGTCTGGTAAGGATCCAGTAGTTTTCTAAACTAAATTCCTCCTCCCAGTGCTATTCTTCTGCACTCGCTCGTGGATTGTACCTGTGGAGTGACAGGTATGTTCCAGGTACTTCAAGGGCAATGGATGGAACAGGGAAGTCCAATACTCGCGATCTGCCCACCACCACCTGAAGATGCCTAGAGACCCTCATGACCATATGGGCCTGGATTGGTACGTGATTGCCGTTGAACAGAAGGAACTTACAATGAATGTTAAATTTTTAAGAATATATACTGTAATATAGTGAAGTGAGTAAAAATGCTGAATAAAAAATAAGATGATAGAATAAAAAATAGCTCATTGATGAGATCTTGAGTGCTTTCATAAGAACAAATTTTAAGGTGTCAACAACTGTCTGGGTAATTTCAGAACTGCAAACTCAAACTTTAGGATGCCTATAGTGCCTGTTTTGTTATTTCTTATTGGCAAATAAATCAAAAAAAAAATGGTAGAATGAGAAGCTTTTCTAATTATTTACTACATCATGATTACTGAGTGTATATTTGTTTTTCTACAGTTTTTTTTTTATCTTTCAAATCATTTTAGCTATAATGATAATTATATATTTCTGTTGGCATATTTATGATGATCATTCCAATAACATGGATGAGGGCAAAGGAAAAATCCCACCCCATGCATTGATAGCTGTAGGCTCTCCACTGGTATGGTGATAAGTAAGAGGAGTGTACAGGATTTTCAATGCAATACAACAATTCTAATCCAATGAAAAGATATATATGAGACTGTCAGTTTACTATGCTACTTAGACTGCCATGAAGATGTTTAAAATTAGTTACAACTGTGGAGTTAAGACTTTTTTAAAACCAACTTTTAACTTGTAAGAGATTGGAATAAATCAAGGTAAGGATTACTGGTTGGCCATCACTCTTATGGAAGAAAGATAAGAAAATGTCTTTTAAGCTAATGTTTTATAATGAGAGCTTAGATCATCCAAATGACCAAGAAAAAGAGAGTTAGAAGGATGAACAAAAAGTTTTTGTTAGATGCCAAACATAACTGTTAACCTTAGAAAAGCAAATGCTGTCACTTTGACAGTTTGGGATATATTGCATCATTGCAGTATATTTTTATTTATAGATTCAAACTTTTGAAACTGGTATAAAATTGTTCTAAATTTAAAATAACTATATTTCATACAAAAATGCTTTAAATACTTTATAAACTTGATTCTATAGTTACCATTAAAATGGAAACACTAAATCTATTTGATAACAAAAGATTCCCATTTTTCCAGTATTAAAAATTCAAACATATAGAAATCTATATACCTTAAAACTATTTCTATATATCTCAAATAAATAGAAAAAAGTTTTACATGTAGTTACTATAAGAATTCAAAGAAGTTCAATATATAAAGCTTTTGATAAATGGAGATTTCACTGTACATATATAATATATAAATTTTAAGTTTAGTGCTCAATATTTGAAGACATTAGTTATAATTCAACAAGTATAGCAGTGTAACATAAATTTTAAGAACTTGCATATACATTTATGATATGGAATCATATGACTACATATAATATCGGTTAAAAGTAATATTAAATACATACCAGTTGACCAAGTGTCTTGTTAGGGAATGTTCTTTTTAATCGATCAAAACATAAAACTCTCCTATCGGGAAGATCAGGTGGATATTGCTCTAGGATGTGCTCAAACACAGCACTGTCATGGTCAGACCAACCACCTGGACAGGCTCTGTAAATTAGAAAACAATAATTATGAGTTCAACATAACAATAACCTCAATTATCTTGATAACATTTTTATATCACAAACAAAATAATATCTTCAATCAATATATATATATATATATATATATATACATACATATATGTCCAATAGGTATTTATCATTTAAAAAAAAAAAAGAATTTAAAAATTTATGACTATTAGCTAATAAATTATCAGTTTGGGAATGGGAGTGAACAGAATACTTGATATTACTTAATAGTATTGATACGAAAGACTTAATTTAAGATTTTTAATGTACAAAAATTTTATTTACCTAACCAATGAAACAGAAAATAAAATTTAATACACATTAAATCTTAGACAGCACAACCTTTCAAGCAGAAAGTAATATTATTTATACTTGAAATAAAGATAATTTTATTTTGTGATCAATCTCACACATTCTACACAAATGTACTAATTTTCTGAAAATTAGTAGTTTAATGAAGACAATTACATCTAGTGTTATACATTGACTTTACTCATATTTAAAAAATAAATAAATTTTAAAAAACTAACCTTGTGATTTATTTGTATAAAATTAACGGATGCTATATAAAAACGAATAACGTGATTGCATCACTTCTATACAAGTATTTTAAAAAAGTACAATTTATAGCTTATGCAATCTTATAAAAATTAGAAAGAAATGGGAAAAGAAATACTGATAACCCGAAATCAATACTGATAATATATTATTCAATGTTACAGTTTAATAATATATATTCTATTATTCTAATATACCTTTTAAATATGTAATTCTATATCACAATTAATAACAGGCTATAATGTTAATTTGTATTGCAAAAAGTGGTATACAAAATAAGTTAATGAAACATCAAAATAATTTTATGTTATTCATTACTGGAATATATAAATATGTATACAGACAAAGTACTACAGTAAAATATGAATATATATATATATATATATATATATATATATATATATATATAATATATATATATATATATATATATATATATATATATATATATATATAAGTTAAACAAATGTAGATGCAAGGAAACAATTTGATGCTATTTCTTTTTCAAAAAATGCCTATCAGCTTGGTAGTATACATCTCAGTATTTATATAGCACTTAATCAGAAACATAAATACATCTCTACTATCAAATGTATAGACTTTTAGACAAGCAAAATTAATAATACATATCTAATACATGTTGAACTAAAAAGAAAAAATATAACCATTTATTCTGATCTACTGTGATTTATAAACTATTTTTACTTTTAATTGTTTGTTAAACTATATATATATATATATATATATATATATATATATATATATATACATTTACACATAAAACTCATACCAGAGAACCTGAGTAATTTATACAACAATTTTTAGCCTCAAAATAATGGTACAAAAGAATACTTACTGTCTGTCACAATTCCTATCTAGGTCTCTTAATCTGTTGGTATAACTGTCATCTAATCGTGTAAGCTCAGCAATTAAGTTTTCTTTCAGCTGTGGATCAGGGCAATAAAGCTCATGAAATTCAGGAGGAACACCTTTTGCAATGAGCTTTTCTTCAGCAATATAGGGAGGCATAGCTAAATAAGTATTTGTTGAATTAGAAATTTAATAAAAAGAACATGCATATACACAGAGGAATTGATAAAAACATAGAAGTTTATTCCAGTTTCTGTCATTTATATTCACATTTTCCCTTTTATATTATCTATGATTATTTACATATATAATTAAAAAAAAAAGTTACAAATTTTCAATACACTAATCTATTGAATAATTTAAAATTTAAGCATAAAATTTAATAAATCAAATTAACTTAATTTCAATACAATTTTCTTGATTAAAAGAATTAGTATTATAATAATATTTATTTATTGACTTCTTTTCTGCTCCATCTAAGGCCACACAGAAACATTATAATACATATTACATTAGAAATATTATAGCATGTTATTATTATAGGTATTAGAAATGTTATAATACATATTTTAACATATGTGCATTATGAAATCAACATTAAATGTTGTATTAGTTTTGTAACAAATTGCTAGAAAGATTTTTTTAAAGTACTTTACTAGTATCTTAAGGGCAATTTTATTAAGTCTACTAAATTTATTAGTTCTAAATAAATTTAGTAGACTTAAATAAGTCGTAGATAAACATAACATATCATGTTTACCTTCTTTAACCTGTTGCTCAAGCTCTCGTTGTTCTTTTAATAATTCCTCAGCAATATCTTTATAACCATTCCATAATTCTTTTACTTCTCTCTGTATTTGGTAATGTTGAAGGCGTGCTCCTTCAGGAAGTGGTCTTAATCCTTCATGTTGCCTGCACCATTCTTTTAAGTCTTCCCTTATAAAATAATTTTAACACAAGTATTACAACAAGCTTATTATGATAACTTCTAATAAACAGTTTAATTTTTCATAAATTATTTTGTTTTTAAAGGTATCCTAATTATGAGCAAAAAAAAAATTAAAGATGTAAAACAAAATATATCCTGATTTAGAAAAGTGGGAAAAATAATAAGGTTTAAGTCTCTTTGCAAATTTTAAACAAATGCAATAAAATGTATTGCTAATTCAAGGTTATCCATTCCTCATTCAGGAAAATAATAATATTGTGAAAATAAAATCTCACTCACACACATGCATACATATATATAACTGGTATATACCATCAATAATTGTTCAGAGTAGACAGAAGGTGAGAAAAAATAAACTGAAAAAAAGTAAGCATAAAAAATGTTGTACAGCCTTAGTAATTTGGGGGTGATTCTGAATTGTTACTTATTTCAGAAGTTAAGATGCCCAGAATTCACTTTGGTTTCCTAGAAAAAGATTTTCTTGGAAACAGATCTTGCTTTATTCTCTATCATCTAACTAAATCCTCTTTTCACTATAAGAGCAGGATATATTGTGCCATAATATATCCTACGAAAATAACTTGTAAATTTACACAGCCCACAGATAATAGCAATCTTAGAGTAACACAAAAACTGTGATCAAAATAAAGGGGAGATACCTACATTATTGACAAAAACTAAAATTTTTGTCTTTTTGTGCATAATAATAACATTGATCTTTGCAATTTTGTCAGCCATAAAGCATATTAAGATTCCAAAAGGAATATTTGGCTTTTTTATAATTTGTTTAGGGTAGGCACTGAATTTTGGTAATTTTTGATAGTTTCTATTACTTGTAAATAATCGAGAATATAAATATTCTTGAAAGTAGCATTGTAATCATAACAATAAAGAACTTTAATAAAATATTATATGCTATATCGCAAACTTCTTGTTTAAGCAGATAGAATTACCAAATAATTCCTAAGTATCTACACTGATTCAAAAGTAGTAATATGAAAAATCTTTTAGCATAAAATAAATAAAGAGAAAATATGCACTAATAATTTAGAATGCTTCTTAAATGAGAAGAATGATAAAAATGGTTAAATTTAATGCTGTTTCAAAACCCATTTTACACAAAACATTTCATAAGATGAATCCATCAAATAAATAAAATTATAATTTTGGATAATATGTATGCATGTAAATATATGCATTATGTGCATTTGTATTTACAAACAAGATCACTCATTATTTAACAAGACTCATACCTAATAACTATGTAACAGATAATATAGTTAAAAATAATGTAGCTTAAAGAAACTATACTAAAATAATAACTATTATCACTCAGTTGCAATTCTTTTCTTTAAACACATTATTCTGTATCTTAACAAAAAAGAATTATTACATTGGTTATGAAGTAACATTTAATTTTCTACAGCTAAAAAAAAATCTTTATCAAAGAAAAACTGAAATAAAAGAAACTTTTTACATTTTCAGAAATGAAAATAATTTTAAATTCATTGAGGCAACATTTAAGAAATAGCCGACAAAATTAGCAGAATTTTACACAAGAATTCCTAATTATGGATTTCACAACATAGGTAATATAAAGAAACAAAATTAATTTCAAACTTTCTCATAAAAGGTGTCACCAGCAATAACTTCTTTAATGAGAGCATATTTAATGAGTTTCATTCTTGATTTTTACCTTTTATATTACAATTTATAATGTTTTTTCCTCGTATTTCAATACAATATAAACCTAACTGAGCTATATCAAAGTTGTGTAACATTATATTCATGGAATTTTGTACAATTTTTTCAATAATTCAAAACTTTTCTGTTTTAGTTCTATAATCTATATTGATTTAAGATAATTTCACACAATATCAAATATACATTTAACACATTCGCTGCCGATAGTGTGCTAGCACGTGAACAACATACTGTAAAATGCACTTATTACAGTGGGTTTGGCAGTGAGTGTGTTAAGGATATGGTATGTGATAAAATATATGAATTAAGGATATAAGGATAAAATATATGATTGATTATGAATACAAAATTTATTCTTACCTTATATACCAAAGAGGGTCAACCACATTTTCTCTGAAAAAAGCTTTCTCCTCCTCAATTTCTAAAATAAAATTTATATTATCTGCTAAAAGCAACTGGCCATCAGCACCTAATTGACCATATATTGTTAAATGATTATAAATTTCTCTTTGTAATCTATCTTCCATATACTGCAGGTGCATATATTCCTGTTCCCATATCACTTTATGCTGATACAATAAAGCAAGCTCCTTTTTAGTTTGTGTTACAGTCTTAAAATGATCTGACCTATCTAAAATTCGGTTAGTAGATTTTTTTGCAGCTGCAAGCCCATTAATTCTGTCATTATGAAGTGGTTTAAGAGATCTTGTAGGGGAAGCATCAGGTCTTGCTCTAGGAACACCTGTAAGTACAAAATTAAGAGTCTGTCAAACATTATATATATATATATATATATATATATATATATATACACATACAGAGAGAGAGAGATCAAAAGAAATATAAAATAAAAAAATTATCAAGTTTCTTGTTTCACAAGACTTTTATCTTATAAATTAAAAAATTCACAAAACAGAAATATTATGAACAACCAACTTCAATTCTAATATATAAGCTTACTTCTAAGAGTTATGTTATTGATATGGATTTATGATTTCAGTGCTAAATAATATTTGAAAATAGTTAAATAGTTTATAAAATTTGAAAATAGTTAAAAAAATTTCAGATGATCAGAAATATATTACACTTTTTAACATTTAACAGACATGCTGCTTTTTCTGATTCTCAGTTTCTAGGCATGTTTTAAAAGAATTAAACCATATGTGAATGACTTTAAAGTATGACAGCTTTATAATACATTTTAAACTAATAAGATAAGTAATGGTCACAAGAAAAACCCAATATGCATAAAAATTCAAAACTGATGAAGCATAATATAAATTCAAAAACATTAATTTATGTGGCCAGTCCATTAGATTGTTACATTTTAAATTAATGAGAAATATATTTAAATTTAATTTTGTTCTATTCAAAAAGTTTCCTATTTTTAACTACAAATAATTATTAAAATACAGAAATTTTTATCCTTTCAGTTATAATTTTATAATTTATTTATAATTTATAATTTATTCTATTTTTTCAGTTTTAATTTGTAATTTAAAAGGATCATTTGTGATGCTTTTCAATATAGTTCCCTTTAAAAACTTAAGATTTATTACAAAAATGAAGGAAAAAAAATTTATTAAAAACATTAATTACTAAGATCATTTTAAAAATCTTAAATAGTTTTAAAACTTCAAATAACATAACTGGAAATATATAACACAAATCTAAAAATTTAAAAAAAATGCATCAATTATATCTTGTTTATAATCTGCTTTGTTACAGTTTAGAAATCTGCAGATATAAATAGTTGCAATTGTCCATTGGTGATTTACTTATTTATGGGGCTATTTCAAGATATTAATTTAGATATTGACTTAAAATAAGAACTAAGAAAAATCTAGAATAAAAAATCTAAAGTATCTAGCATAAGGTCACAGTACCGGTGAATCTTAGCATTTTCCTCTTTTTAGGTGAACCTTTAACAGGGTCCACTTGCTTAGAGGGAGACCCACCAGTGTTTCCTGAAAAAAAGAAAAAAATTACTTTAGAATCAAAATCTAAGCATTGAAATGACTTTTCAGAATCAACTTCATTTGAACAAAATACTAATGTAAAACTAATGACTATAGTTACCATTAAAATAAAATCATTTAATTAAAATTATAAATATAAATTATTTTGAGATGCTGGCAGAAGAAATTTCAATACAAAAGGAATATTACAAATGAAAACCAAATTAGTTCTAGCTAAATCATAACAAAATATAGCTAAAACTTTAAAAAGTCATAACATTTGAATAAAAGTATAAAACTGTTGGAGACTTTGGTCTAAAGTTCACTGTACATATAGATGTTATTAAGCATTTCATAAATATAAAAAAAAAAAAAAATCGTTAACATTCTATGAAAATAAATGAGTTGTAAATTTACATATGGACATTCATTTAATGAGAAATATTCTACCTAGAAATAATATAATAGTTAGTAATTTAACTTGGAATAATCTACACTATGTAACATAATGCCTTATCTAAAATTTTTATAACTTATTAAATATTAATCTAACAAAATAAATCCAGCTTTTTAGCTTACATAGGTTAGAGAAAATAATAACAATAACTAGAGAGTTAGTAAAATATTTTATTAGTATCTACAGAAAAAAAATACAACTGGGTTCAATAAAATATGAAATAATGACCTACCTGTAATTTTATTCCTCTCCAATTTGGATAGAGAAGAATTACTGTTTATAGAGGGAAGAACTTCAACCCCTCTTGTTAAAGCTACTTCCGCCCTGTTAAAGAGATGAAAGATTAAAATAACATAAATGGCTATAAAAATGACAAAAATCAGTAGTTTTCATACATTTTGGTACTGTGAAAATCTAAAGAAATAGAAATTAAATATAAAATTTCAGGGTAATCACACTTTATTGTTTATAAATATATGTGTATTTATGTGTATGTGTGTGTGTGTATGTATGAATGTATCTAAATCCCTTTTAGTGAAGAATGTCATAGCTTTAAAGTTTGTAAAAAACACAATATATAGTTGAAGTTATAAGAATTTAATAACTTTAACTCTTATAAAAATAACCTTTAACTTTAATAGTAGCATTTTGTCTTAAACTACTTATTTTCTTAATGCAATTTAATTTTCTTTTCTCATATTTTAAACGAAATCAGTTTAAAATGCATAGTAAGTAGTTATACCTGCATACATTCACACATATATATGCATGTGTGAGTATGTATGATAATATAGTATATATGAACACAAAGATATTTCTATTTAAAATTTTAAACAATATACAAAGCAGTTAACTCTAGCAAGATTTTCAAATTCTAAATACGATTGCTTCTTAAGAATGACAACAATATTTTATTTTCAAACATATTTTTTTTTGTTTTTGGTTCTTCTAAACAATTTAATCCTAATTAAGTTTAATATAAATAAAATTTATCAGTTCAGTCAAATAAAGAATGTAAATTTATAAATTTTAACAATTGCCAAAGAAGAATAATATAAAATAATTCACTACAGAAAAATTAGTATTAAAACTAGCAATTATATTAAAAACTGATAAAAATAACTTCATACGCAATTAGCAAACAGTAAGATGGTAAAAATAAGAAATTTTTTTAAGTACATTAAAAAGTTTATAAAATATTAATGTATGGTATGAATTTCAAATATATCTATACAAATTTTATTTCTATTTCAAATGTATCTATACTCTTACTGTTTCTTGAAATATTTTTAGCTATTAACATTTATATTAAAATGTACCTGTTGATAATCTGAGATGATGAAGTTAGAATAGTCTTTTAGCATCTATACTAAAAATCACAATATTAATGTACATAACATGTTCACTTTCCCTCATTCCTTTTATCACAGTATCTTTCATTACAATACAAATAGTTAATTGCTTAAAAACTGAGATTGTGACCAAAACATAGGAGTATTATATATTTGTATTCAATAACTTTAAACAGATTTATTTATTCATTATTATTATTTTTTACAGAAAGGAGTTGCAGTATTTTAATTTTTTTTATTTAACTAGCGTTATTCTTGAAAAGATTTTCTATTTCTTACCTTTTCATGATTAAAGATGCTACAATTTTAAAAACAGATTCAAAGTCAAAAAATAGATCTTCATATTTAGTTACTGTATATCTCAAATATATTAAAAAATGCACTTAAAAACAAACAAGCATGAAAATTATAGAAACACAAAATGCTCACATGGCATCAGGCTTCTCCTCTTTCATCGCCAACCCCCTCTCAACTGAAACAGAATGCTACTGTGTCAAATAACTCCACCTGAATCATCTAATCTAAAGAGGTGCAACGTGGGTAGCCTGATCAAATGCAATAATGCTTACACATCCTGAATTCTTAAACAAAAAGGGTCATTCACATAAGGAACCCATGCTAGAAAATTCAAGAGCAACACCTAGCAACGGTCCAACATAGCAACGGTAACCTAAGAAACCAATCTCAGAAGTGGGTCACCAGGTGTGATTACATAGTTTCAGAGACATAAGCTAGGGTAAGAATCCCTAAAGAATGTAGATCATGTTGAAGATGCATCAAAAAAGAAAATAAAAGAGCATACAAAATGTGTGTGGGACATAGACTTACAGTGTACTAGGAGGGTGTCATGTTTCAAGGTAAAACTAAATGAAATTATGTCAATATCGAAAATAGAAATGCCTTTGTATATAATATAATTCAGATTAAATATTTTAATGAAAATCTGAGGAGAAGACATATTTTTGTCATGACAAAACTGCCTCACGTGTAAAAGGTGCCAGACTATTTTTAACCAAATATTTGATAAACAATGTTGTTTATGTAAATTTGAATATATAACTAAACAAAATGTAAACAAAAAATATATATAAAAAAGATGCTACACAATACTAAAGACATAAAAGAATAAAATATATGCTGAGGTAATTAACAAAATATCATTTTTCATGTAGTTAAATTATTTTAACAAAACGATTTGAAACTTATTCACTAGCATTTCTTTACTTCTATTTTTCTTATTGAATGAATAATGCAGAAAATATTGTTTGCAATAGAATATGTAATATTTAAAAATTAATAATATTATACTTTAAAATTTTAAAAAAATCAGCTAATATAATGAGATTTAGAAATTATGTAATAATTGAAATTTTTTTTAATAATGTAATTATCAAAAAAATATATATATATATATATATATATATATATATATTGGATAATTATCAAAAAAAAAATATATATATATATATATATATATATATATATATATATATATATATATATATATATATATATATATATATATATTGGATAATTACATTATCAAAAAAAATTTCAATTATTACATAATTTCTAAATCTCATTATATTAGCTGATTTTTTTTAATTTTAAAGTATAAATTATTAATTTTTAAATATTACATATTCTATTGCAAACAATATTTTCTGCATTATTCAATAAGAAAAATAGAAGTAAAGAAATGCTAGTGTATAAGTTTCAAATAGTGTATATATATATATATATATATATATATATATATATATATATATATATATATATATATATATATATATATAATAGATATAGCACGGAATAGCTAATATTTTATTTTTAAAGTAAAGTTTTGACTACATACATTAAGCTTTAAAGAAGGTTCTTAAAATGGGATAAGTAATTATATATCAGTAGAAGATAATAAATCTTTATGATTACAGAAAAACTTATATAATAGCACTACCTTTTAAGAACTATAACCAGTATTTAGTTTTTTCTTTCAAAGGGTATAGGGGAAGGGAGGGGAGGGTTCAAACTGGTCTGTTTCCTATTCTTCAATAAAAAAAATCATTAAAAAATTGCAAAAAATTTAACGTTATATATAAAGACGAACCACAACATAGTAAGTTTCAGTAAATGTATAAAACTATTTTAAGTAAAAATATATTTTAAAAATTAAAACTATTTAAAAATTCATTTTTGACTGAGCTTGTAGTTAAAAAAATTATATTTAAAAATGTACATTTAAGTAAATTCCAGGATTATATTTCAGGGGGAGGGGGAGAGCTAGAGAACCCATCAACCTCACATCCACACACCCTGCTACTCTTCAAACATACCTTTCAACACACCCATAATAAAGGCAGAATCTAGACATCACAGAAAAATGAGTATGATGTAAGAAGTACATTAAATTTATAAAAAAAGAATAAATTATACATTTCTTATAAGTTTTTAAACATATATAAATAATATAAATGCAAAATTAAAGTTATGCACTTTTATTCATTTAACATTATTCATGGGTTATAAATAATGCTATTTACCGAATTTCTCTCATGATTTAAAATATGTTTAGGAAAAGTAGTACGACAACTTCAGAATTTTTAATATCTGTCATTATAAATATTAAGTTTGTAATTTGTGATGTTTATAAAAGAAAATTTTCAATTCATGTATTACTTACCATATAAGCAGGATAATTAATTCAAGTTAAAAGAAAAAGAGGAGATACGAAAAAAATATAGTCTTCACATGATAAAGTAAAAAAAAAAAAAAAAATTAATATCATAATTACTTTAAATAAGGATTTCCCTAAACTACTTAAAATACAAATAAAATTTGGAGTAGTTTGAAATTTATTGACATAAGGGAAAATTTTCTAAATCTGTGGTCTATTAGATACTATTAAATGAGAGTTGTCATCAGGTTTTAAGAAATCTGAACAAAACCAATTTTGGTACTGCCATTAATTAAATATTTAAATACAATGAATATTTCCTTCTTGTTTCTCTATTTTTAGCAACACAAATAAAGCAACTTTATGCACACATACACACATATGTGTGTGTGTGTATATATATATATATATATATATAAAGTTGGACTGGTATAATACTTTTTTTTTCCTTTTAGAATAAATGCTTTGAACATGTTTAGCATAAAAGAAATTTAGATAATTCTAAAAAAAAAATAATCAGAATAATTTGGTAAATTTCATTTATTTTTACATTATTACTGTCCTCATATTCATACATATATATATATATATATATATATATATATATAATTCCAATAAAAACCTGTGTCACTATTCATAACATCAAATTCATAACTGTCAAACAGCTAAGAATGAAAATGATTCAAAATACCTTTGTCAACAATGTATTTGCCTTGGAAGTGCATATTTCAAATACTTATAATAAGCAGCAAATATATATATATATATATATATATATATATATATATATATATATATATGCTTCCAAACATAAAATATTTTTATAAAAATTGTTAAAATAAAATATGTCAAACATTTAAAACAATCTTAAATATTGTAATAATTTCTATAACTGAAGTTATGCATATAATGACTATGTCCTTAATAATTACAATTTTTAGAAAAGTAAATAAATTTTTATTTGTCTACAACTTTAATCATTCTTACTTACTAAGTTAAACACTTTGGGTACATACAAACCCACACTTTTTACAGACACACAAAAATTATTTCACACATTTATCTATGCATTTGTTTCAACAATATCAAATCATACTCCCATAATTATTAAAATGCATCATATTAGTTATTTTCATAATATATAAGAGTGGTTTCAAATATAACAAATAATACCCCTTGGTTGAATATTTTTTGTACAGCCTTTCAGAAGCTCTAGGCATGTTAGGTTACACAGATACATTTTCAAATTCCTTCAGCATACTTTCTGGAGCAAATATGCATTGAAATCTATGCTGCCGCATATTTTGGAACTGAAAATATTGATTACCTTTGTTCTATAGATTCCAATGTTATTTTCTAGGATGTTAGTGAAATGGATTTATGAAAATATGAGGATTTTTTTTTTTTCCTAAGCCACTTTGTGTAGAAAATCGATAAGCACCTACGTTGTCCTACATTTTACATTAGCTGTGGTTCGTGACAAGAATGCTACAACACGCCGGCGTATATCATGCAGTATTAAATGACTCAGTAATAGAGATTCGGTTATAATTTGCTGCTACACACATAATAATTACTTTTAACTCCCAGTTTCACTTGAAGGCCATAATTTCTTTTTCTTTTGCGCCATCACGAATTAAAGTCGCTCATCTAAGAGACGAGATCTTATTTTCGAATCCAAAAGTTGTTTAATTTCCGGTTTACAGTTAATTAAAACCACCGGTTGCTAGGCAACAAACTGTAAAAGTAATATGAAAAGACTGTGAAACAGATTCCAGTTAAGTGAAAAGAATAAACACGATTCATGTAGAAGAAAATAGATTTCTTTTTATTCATTTCTTGAATGATTGAAGAAAGCTGTGAAATATATCTTCATATCCATGATCATGGATCTTTTTAACAACAGAAGAAATACTAATTCTGGCGATAGAATAGTTGAAATATCGTTCATATTTCTGCACAAGTATCATAAAACAATTCAGAACATGTAAAAAGAAATTAATAGGTTTGTATTGTGAAATTTTAAGTAAAATAAAACACTACATACATCTTGAAAATTTAATTAACCAAGTTAAAGAATTAAACTTTTTCTATATCTTCATCTGTTCATTCATGGATTTTGAATTATACAGTTCAGATATCAAAAACTTTATAAAAATATAATGTTAAAATATTGACAATTTTTGAGATTACTTTTAGATTTCACTTTAAGGAGAACTATGTGGCAATTTTAATATTACTTTACAGATCAGAGGGAAAATGTAGCTTAAAGGAGTAGCAAACACCCATGATATTCATTTGCTTTATATTTTGCCTTCCAGACTCACTATGATGAACTACACCTGAAGAATCTAAGATAGTAGTTAATCACTGGTTAGAACTAACCGATGACAGTAAAGATCACTCTAAGAGTAAATTATTTAAACTGTAGTTTAATTGCCAGAAAAAAACTTAGAAATAAAAGATTGATTACTGTGGAAAGGTTCAATGTACAGAATTTAGATATCCTATTAGTGCCTAAGAGAGATCTCGTTTTTTCTCAGGCTCTATCGTAAGACTGTCGGTGTGAAGAAACTAACTTCTCGACAATACATAATTAAGCTTTTTATTCTGCTTAAACTAAAGAGCTTATTTTTCCTCATGTGAGTTGATTGACTAGGAAAATCAGCACCCAAGAACTGAAAATTTTATCACAAGTTCATGCAGTTTTAGAAATGGAATATTTAGTTTTATTTGGAACAAATGAAATAAGTACAAGGATTGAAAGGATCAAGATAAATTATGTAAAGGTAAAGATCAAAATTATGAGTTTTTTTAATCAGAGTAGTGTTATTTGAGACCAAAATTATAAAACACAAAGGCTATTTTTGTACAAGAATTTCTTTCTGTCCCCTCACACATTCAATGCATACTTAAGCCGAATATATTTCTAAACAGTACCCTGTCGAGAAATCAGTTTGTGTCCCCGAATTGAAAATGGGAGCACAAGAAACTCTTTGGGGACATAAGACACGAACATGTATACCCATACTTTAAAACTTTATTAACTTAATATACTTTAAAGTTAAATTGAATAGCTTTTTATTCCAATATCGTAAAACTAGTGATATTTATTAAAACTATCAGAATATTTAAATTTCTTTAATTAGGAAAGTAAAACCTCTTTACCCTAGTATCTATTATTACATACCTAAACTTGAATTCCTCGATTAAAATAAAAGTTTCAGATATTATTACATTTTATCAATAATGTAAGAACAAAAGCTACTTAAATATGCATTTCATTAAGATTAAACACCGTTTTCATTTAAAATATATTTTGCTAATAATATAGACAAAACAATAGTAATTTGGGGTGCTACCATATTACAGTCGAAATCCGAATCAAAATGTTAGAAGTTGTCATTATGACGAAGCAGAGAGGTAATTTATGGTACTAAATCCCCATCCTTCTAACGTCATTATGACCGCAATATGGTAACACACTTCATCTCCAGATTTTCAAACTCTTTCAACATTGCTGTCCAGATTTTTTTTTCCAAATTGATAATGCAAGCAAAATTAAACTACGGCTCAGTTAGAATGACGAAAAAATTCAAATCTTTGTTGTTGTTATGGCTTATTCTCCAGCTGTTTGACAAAGTCAGACAAGATCCATCAGACCGCTGACCCAAAAGAAGTCAAGGGGGACGAATATATGTCCTCACTAGAAAGCCCCAAACATTCCAGGATGTACTCAGAAGAAGCTTGATGAGCTTGACATTTTGAGCAGACTGCAAAGATCTTTCTGTCTTCGAAAAATGAGAGACTTTTAATATGACCACTTGCCAGTCTGGAAACAGCCGTTCAAGAGGCTCTGTGACAACTCTGTTAAAAGAGTGCAATCGAAAGACAAACTCTGCCAGCTTACCAGGAACTCCTTCGAAAGTTCAGCGTTGACAATGGATTGGTGTTTTAAAAAGGTGAGGGTTGAAGAGGAAAAATTAGAATGGCTGCAACCCCTCTTTGGCCAAGCTATCCGCTCGTTCATTGCCTAGTATGTCGACATGCGATGGGATCCACTGAAAATTAAAATCATGGGACTCTGCAATAAGTTTAAGTTTAAGAAGGATAGCAATACTTGTTTGGTCTCCAACTGGGATCCAATTGTTGAGGTGCTGAAGGAAGGAGCGACTATCCGAAAGGATCCAGAAAATTGGTTTCCCCAAAATTGGTTTCATGGAGAATAGTTTCAAGACCATGGTCAATTGCAATTTATTCACTTTTGAAGACTGGTGAGAAATCGGGGTTACGGAAGCAGATGGACAAATTATCTCCCGGTTTCTCAATGTAAATGCTACTGCCAGCGTGATCGTGGACAGTCTACTGCTGTCCGTGTAAATTTTTATGGCATTATCAGGGATCTCATTTATGATCTCCAAGGCTAGCCCCTTAAGATGAGCTGAGATCAAATCCTTCTTGATGATCGGGATAGAGAGGTTCAAGTGAAAATGAACTCCGGGGAGTCCCTCAGAGGGATTCAGGTAAGGTTTTAAGAAGTGGGGCAAACTTACCTTAAATGCATAAGTTTAGCATAGCTAAAAGGACGGCCAAATCTTTAAATTTTAAGGTCTTTAAATTTGGGGACTTTACGAGTCTTTTTCACCTTAAAAGTAATTTAAGTACTTTTCAGGTGAAAATAAAAATGATCCAAATTTGGGGACTGTCCACGAATTTAGAGGACGTACGGTTACCTTATCAGTAGGACAACTGCTACCAGCGATCAGTGAAGGTTCTGTGTTCAGTAGTTGGTGGTTAGTATATAGAGTACTTTTGCTGTTGGTTGTATCTTCTTTTTATATAATTCCAAAAAGTTTTAGTCCTGTAACTAGTTGCAACAGAAACTTGGCAGAAATAGGATTTAAGTAAGAGTAAGCTTTGCTTAATAATGAATGGCTACCAGCATATAATCAGTGTAAAGACGTATCCTTGTTATGTTTTTATAATCCGTTTAATGTGATCAGTTTGGGCCACCGTAATTTTGATAACAATAACCGATTTATAACAATAAACGATATGCAAAATTAGATAAATTTACCCCCCTTTAATTCACACGTACTAAATTTCAAAATAAAATGACAAAACTCACCTTATATTTATGTACTGTATATTATTCTTTAAAACATAAGAATTGTATACATAACTAAAAAAATTGATCAATTGGCTGTCTACAATATCTTCTAAGCTCATTGATAAATTGTTTGTAATCATAATGTTTTACAAAGTCATCGGAACGGTGTTATACTCCACGTTTCAACAATTTCAATGCCTTTCTCATGTAAGCACTTGTATGAGGTGACTCAGTATCAAGAGATTTTTCACCTGACTCATCAGTTCCATCATTCGTCTGTTTTCCTATGTCAATCTGACAGACTGCAGATTCTGTTAATGTGGGAGCTACTGGAATGTTTTAATCTACTTTCACTTATGACTCGAACTCTTCAGAGGTCATATCCGAAGGATTTTCTATCATTTCTTGAGATTTCTGGTAATATTTTTCACAAAATCAAGGCATAAAATGTGAATACTCTCCTTCTCAGTTCCGATAAGAATGTGTTGCCTTTTGCTTATCTGACAACCATTGACCACCAGCAGGGTGTGCATATTTTTGAAAAATTCCAGAAACGTGTAATTTCCCACTCTTTTGTTCATTCCCCCATTTCCCTAAGTGGATGAGGGAGAATTATCGGAAAGTCAAGCAACAGCGAAAGGAAAGAAAAAATGGGTTCCTTCTGAATATATTGTGAATATTCCTTTGCCAGTTAAAATGAGGTTTGAAAACGGATAACATTAACCGATGTAACGATCACACAAAGCGATAATTTTAACATACAAATGAATAGAGGAAATCGGGACCGAGTGATTTCGATAACAATAAGCGATTGATAACATTAACCGAGATCACATTAAGCGGAGTCCACTGTCGTTACATTTTTAAGTGAATAAGATAAAAAATTGAATGTTCAACCATGTTTCGTCCAGAATGTTTACTGTCGCCTTAATTTTATAGGGGACTATTAAAATTAATTTATTTTGTTTTAAATCACTATTCTTGAAACTCCAACGTGCACTCCTACCTAGTCCAGCAGGTTACCCTTCTAAAGATCTCTGTAGCAGGTTGTGATCTTCAAGGAGATATATTAAGGCAAAAGGAATTTCTTAATTCATGGACTCCGCAGGAGTCCTATTGCAATGAACGCAAATGGACAAGTTGATGAGTGGCACATTAAGAAGTGTACAGGGGTCACGTAAGGCCAAAAGGTCAGGACCTGCAACTTGAAGAGGTTCCCATGGAAAACCAATATAGGACCCTGGGATGCATCTGAAGGAAGAATCTAGAATGCTCATAGTAAGCAAATAGCAAAAGGGTTAACGCTCAATATTTATTACTACGGGCAAATCAGATAGCATGTAGATGACGGCTGGACGAGAAGTAAATGAGAGAGTGAGACAATCTTAATCGGATAAATAAATAGAGAGAGGGTGATGTGGAGAGAAGAGGAGACTGGAGGAGATTTCTGGAGGTGACGATCTAGCTGCCGGTTCTGGCTCCAGGTACCCTGAACATGAATCCCTAGTTGCCTAGTTTCGAAGATCCCGCGATTGGTACTGAACTGACGCTCGAGCCGCCCATAGACTGACACAGACTGGTCGTCCTCAGATGTGCGCCTCCACTGTCTTGGCCATTTCCCCATCTCTCAACTTCGTCCGATTAAGACATGATTTACTGCTTTTACAACTGGAGTCATCACCTCTCATATTTAGATAATTTAATCGTTCAAGGCTGCTGCCTTAATACTATCCTCATTCTATAAATATGAAGTTGTAAATAATCAATATAAGTATTAAAATGTTAAGTTTTCAGAATAAAGTGTCAATCATTATTTTTGGCCAAGCACATAATTTGGGTTACAGCTATAGGTAGCTCAGTGATACGAGAATGTGTAGTAAATTGTACGTACATTGTAACACCGCTCTTCAGTGAAAAATTGGTTGCATTATTTATGAAAATCAACTTGTATTAATCAGAAGCTTCTTCTAGCCATGTTAAAACCGATAAACAGAGAGGATGTAATTTAATGGATATGGGACTTATGGATAATTATCAAAAGTGTAAAATAAAGATTATTAAAGGTTTCTTATTTTATTTTATAATTTAAAATTAACTTTTTGTTACCATAACGTAGCACCTGGAGCACGCCTCTCAGCTTGGAAACTTTTGTTTTAATGCTAAATTTCCCCGAAAACTCTTCAGAAATCTCCCGAAATCCATGTTGAAGAACTCAGTTTTGACAAATACTCGTGAGCCATGAATTCTGTTTTATAAAATCAATCTGTCTCTCGACACACACCCATACATACATACATATATATATATATATATATATATATATATATATATATATATATATATATATATATATATATATATGTCATGCCTGGGTATCAAAAATGCAGTCGGGCCATTTGTTGTTTTTCAAATTATCCTTTATTCTTCTCCAGACATGATATTGACGAGGAAGTATATTGCTTGCAGATCTGTACTCTAAGATGCTAGCCTAAAACGGTGAGCGTCTGCTACTGAGCTAGAAATGCGAATGTATGTCTTACTCTTAAAACTAAAAACTCCTATCCAAAGGGGGTTTCCTTGGGGGGTTTCTTTGGGGCTCTGCTTGTGACCATTTAGATTCCCTGAGGGCGTGTGCCGGGCGCTATAGGATATTTCTATTGGCCGTTGCTTTTCCGCTCCGCTCCCAGTGTGGCGGACAGACAACGTGGGGTCTGTTTTGAGATATTTTCACCACATGTTGGGGGAACTTAAATTATTTGACAGTCTAGTGTCAGACTGGGATTAACTTCTTTAACTTACGATTTCTGTAACGTCAAAGGAGGATTAAGATTTGCTGTTTATGGGCTACAGGTGTTACACATCTGTCTCAGATTTTGTTTGCTTCCTAAACTTAGGGGTTTTCTCTATTAATTTTTATTCTCGGGGGTGTTATTCTTCGATCTGTTTTCCCTACATTAAAATATTCCTCGATCTGTTTTCCCTACATTACAATATTCCTCGATCTGTTTTCCCTACATTACAATATTCCCCCCTTCTGAAAAAGGGCGGACAAATCTGCAAGTTTTGTTCGACCGTCGAACGTACTTCCTTTACATTTTGAATATAGCTGAATACATACAGAATCTTTTTCTTACAATAATCAGGTAACACATTTTCATTACAGGTGATATATCATATAAATCACGTACTTACAATAACACTATAATAATAACACATAAACACAGTAATACAAATATAACATAATTAGTTTCTTCCTACTTAATTGACATATGACTTAACATATAAGAAGACACACAATAGTAATTTCCTAACATGATATGACATCAAAATTTATTCTATTCCTCAAACCTTTCTGCAAAATAAGTTTAGACAAAAGTATTCTCTAACTTTGATTGTTAGTCACGACCATTTTTTCGATGATAAATATAACAATGAGGCATATAGTTTTTCTAAGTTAGACAGCATACATAGAAAAATATGGTTGTCAATTATGTCAATTTTACAATTTCTTCAACAAGACAGGAATATTAATATTTACAATTTCAACAATTCTTCATTGTTTTTTAATTCAGATGTTATAATTTACTTCTTAATTATTTGTTATCATTTAATTCTCATTCTTTCTTTAATTTCATGATCTCAGGACTGAGCTAGATCGAGTGCGTCAGATGTCTTCTCATCAAATCTATCTTTTAAGTAACATTCACCATTCCATAATTTATCTATTAAACTACACATGATTGAAAATTGGCTGTTCCTCTCAGAAGATGTGTGTTACACAATTCACACATGTCCGTGGGAAAGCTACGAGACAAATGACGAAAGTAGGTGGTGCTCTAATTAGAGATCACTCCTGCTTGGCCTGCCTATAAATTTTCATGTGTAATTAACTTCTATTCCTCATACTTTTGCCAACTAAATATAAAGGTAGGTGACCCATGGTAAAACAGCTTGTTTAGGTAACTTGTATTAGATTTCAAGTTAGCCGTTTGCCTGCCTCCATCGGTTCCTATACTTTAGCCCCGTGATTTAGATTTTAGTTCATGTCTACTCACACTCGACCTTTCTCCTTCACCAATTTTATTATAATTAAACCTTCTCTTATCCAATGAGACCATTTATTCAATTGTTTTACTTATGTAACTAGGTCATTTTAACCTAATAAAACATGGTACTTTTTCTCTAATAAAAATATGTTAATTTTAATTTAATAAAAATATTTGACACCTTAATAATCATCTGTCTAGGATTTGCTCATTAATATAAATTTCACATTCACTAATCAGTTTAAAATACAGAAAGGTAATACGATCTAGAATAACACTTGATAATAATAATAATAATAATAATATACTACAAATTGTTCAAAACATCCTATACAAAATTGGCAACATATCGTTATAACATAATAGCAAGAGTAGACTTCATGTACAAAAACAAATAACAAAAAAAAAACAACACAGTACACACGAATTGACGCTTCTCAATTGTGAGAGAAAAACGGTGGGGGGTATGAGGTTAATGACCTACAGAGGGATGGGGGTTGAACCAACACCTCCTTGTTGATTGCGCGCGAAGAAATTCTCCCTCGCTCCGCTCCTTAGTGGAAACGGTTGTGACGTCACTCTCTCTTTGACCCACATTGGAAGGTAGTTTCGTTTTTGGTTACTCTGCTTCTTAAGGGACGCGGCATTCACAACGCAGTATGCTACATAATCCTGACTTAGAAATTTTGATAATTTTTATTTTTGCAATTTCTTCTTATTATTTATATTTTTTTTTCAACACAAAAGAGAGAATAATTTACTGTTACACACAAAAAGATTAAAAGATCACTCAGGTATCCTGGGTTTGTGAGGCCCATGTTCACCACAAGACGGTAAACCCTTGGGAGGTTAAAATCAATATCCAACTAAACTCTCTCTCTCTCTCTCTCTCTCTCTTTTTTTTTTTTTTTTTTTTTTTTTTTTTTTGTCAAACCATTAATGTTTGTTTTCAATATTTCGGACCCTAGACCCTGACTGGAATTTTTGACGGTTGTAAATGGAAGTCACTCTGTTGTACAAACGGTCTTAATCTCGTGGAGTGGACAATGGAGGTCATTTTCTTTGATCCTGGCTGTTGCCTGTCAATTTCATAAGTAACACTTGAGATTTTACGAACTATAGAAAACGGTCCAATTCTCTCGGCATTTAGTTTAGATGTGTTAGGATAACGAAACAATTGTAGGCTTACTTTCTCTCCTGGTTTGAATTCACGTAATTTAAATTTTTTATCGTAGACTCTTTTATTGACCTCGTGACTTTGTTTGGTCCTCATTAGTGCTATTTCCCGAGCTTGTTCGACTGGAGGATAACTGTGATTTTGCACTGCTAGGGGTGGGAGGTGAGGTAGTTTTCCAAACATCAAGTACGCGGGAGTGAATTTAGTTACTGAGTGTGGCGTGTTATTATACTCATGTGTGACACGTTCAACGAGTTTTGTCCAAGCTAGCTTCCTAGCGTCAGTATTTATCTTACATCTTATGCGTGTGATTAGAGTTTGATTTAATCTTTCAACCTTCCCATTAGTCTGCGGGTGATTAGGTGAAGTTAACAACTGTGTTACTTTATTATTTCTTAAGAAATGCTTGAATTTTGGTGATGTGAAGGCCGGATTTCTGTCGCTTAGTAATTTAATTGGTGTTTGAATTTGGAATATTTGTTTTAAGCAGTTAATATACGTATCTGTAGTCATACTTCTAGATGGAAATGTCCATGCGAAGCGAGTGGCATGATCGACTATGATATGTAAATATTGTTTTTTGGAGTCTGCATAATGTAGCCCTCCAACAGTATCTATTGCTAATAGTGCGAAAGGTTCACTAACGAATGGGAGTGCTTCTAATTGGCCAATTTTCTTCTGGGTAGACTTTTTATTGAATTGACAAGTTTCACAGTGTTTATTAAAATTTACAACGTCTTTTATAATATCGGCCCAATAATAATACGGGGAAATTAAATTTAGCATGGATTTGATACCTGGATGTCCAAAATCATCATGTGCCTTAGTCAGTAATTTAAGACGTAAGGTTGATGGGACTACTATTTTCGTAAGACCCTGTTTCTTTACTGTCCATAAGTTCTGTATTTTGGTGAAATTTGGCCCGTTGGTGTTTTCGTTTCTTTGATGTTCTGCGATCTCGTCCGGTTCAAGTAATTGTTTTGGTGAAGCTTCTGTCATAGTTGTAAAGTGGCAGGTCGGATTGCGGGATAGCATGTCCGCTTCATAATTCGTTTTTCCTTTTTGATATTTCACCTCAAATTGGTACATAGACAATTTTAGGGACCACCTGAATAGTCTACCTGTTGGATTTTTAATAGTTTTTAGCCAGACAAGTGCTGAATGATCGGTGTGGATGGTAAAAGGGGTGCCGTGTAAATAGCAATGAAATCGGTCGACCCCATCAACAATTGCTAAACATTCTAACTCTGAAATTGTATAATTTTTTTCATAGGATCTTAAAGTTCTGGAATGAAAGGCTATCGGACGGTTGTTAGTATATAGAGTACTTTTGCTGTTGGTTGTATCTTCTTTTTATATAATTCCAAAAAGTTTTAGTCCTGTAACTAGTTGCAATACAAACTTGGCAGAAATAGGATTTAAGAGTAAGCTTTGCTTAATAATGAATGGTTACCAGCATAAAATGAGTGTAAAGACGTATCATTGTTATGTTTTTATAATCCGTTTAATGTGATCAGTTTGGGCAACCGTAATTTTGATAACAATAACCGATTGATAACAATAAACGATATGCAAAATTAGATAAATTTACCCCCTCCCTTTAATTCACATGTACTAAATTTCAAAATAAAATGACAAAACTCACCTTATATTTATGTACTGTATATTATTCTTTAAAACATAAGAATTGTGTACCTAACTAAAAAAATGGATCAATTGGCTGTCTACAATATTTTCTAAGAAGCTCATTGATAAATTGTTTGTAATCATAATGTTTTACAAAGTCATCGGAACGGTGTTATACTCCACGTTTCAACAATTTCAATGCCTTTCTCATGTAAGCACTTGTATGAGGTGACTCAGTATCAAGAGATTTTTCACCTGACTCATCAGTTCCATCATTCGTCTGTTTTCCTATGTCAATCTGACAGACTGCAGATTCTGTTAAAGTGGGAGCTACTGGAATGTTTTGATATACTTTCACTCATGACTCGAACTCTTCAGAGGTCATATCCGAAGGATTTTCTATCATTTCTTGAGATTTCTGGTAATATTTTTCACAAAATCAAGGCATAAAATGTGAATATTCTCCTTCTCAGTTCCGATAAGAATGTGTTGCCTTTTGCTTATCTGACAACCATTGACCACCAGCAGGAAGTGCATATTTCTGAAAATTTCAGGAATGTGTAATTTCCCACTAATTTAATCATTCCCCCATTTCCCTAAGTGGATGAGGGAGAATTGTCACAAATTCAACCAACAGCGAAAGGAAAGAAAAGAGTGGGTTCATTCTGAATATATTGTGAATATTCCTTTGCCAGTTAAAATGAGGTTTGAAAACGGATAACATTAACCGATGTAACGATCACACAAAGCGATAATTTTAACATACAAATGAATAGAGGAAATCGGGACCGAGTGATTTCGATAACAATAAGCGATTGATAACATTAACCGAGATCACATTAAGCGGAGTCCACTGTCGTTACATTTTTAAGTGAATAAGATAAAAAATTGAATGTTCAACCATGTTTCGTCCAGAATGTTTACTGTCGCCTTAATTTTATAGGGGACTATTAAAATTAATTTATTTTGTTTTAAATCACTATTCTTGAAACTCCAACGTGCACTCCTACCTAGTCCAGCAGGTTACCCTTCTAAAGATCTCTGTAGCAGGTTGTGATCTTCAAGGAGATATATTAAGGCAAAAGGAATTTCTTAATTCATGGACTCCGCAGGAGTCCTATTGCAATGAACGCAAATGGACAAGTTGATGAGTGGCACATTAAGAAGTGTACAGGGGTCACGTAAGGCCAAAAGGTCAGGACCTGCAACTTGAAGAGGTTCCCATGGAAAACCAATATAGGACCCTGGGATGCATCTGAAGGAAGAATCTAGAATGCTCATAGTAAGCAAATAGCAAAAGGGTTACGCTCAATATTTATTACTACGGGCAAATCAGATAGCATGTAGATGACGGCTGGACGAGAAGTAAATGAGAGAGTGAGACAATCTTAATCGGATAAATAAATAGAGAGAGGGTGATGTGGAGAGAAGAGGAGACTGGAGGAGATTTCTGGAGGTGACGATCTAGCTGCCGGTTCTGGCTCCAGGTACCCTGAACATGAATCCCTAGTTGCCTAGTTTCGAAGATCCCGCGATTGGTACTGAACTGACGCTCGAGCCGCCCATAGACTGACACAGACTGGTCGTCCTCAGATGTGCGCCTCCACTGTCTTGGCCATTCCCCATCCCTCAACTTCGTCCGATTAAGACATGATTTACTGCTTTTACAACTGGAGTCATCACCTCTCATATTTAGATAATTTAATCGTTCAAGGCTGCTGCCTTAATACTATCCTCATTCTATAAATATGAAGTTGTAAATAATCAATATAAGTATTAAAATGTTAAGTTTTCAGAATAAAGTGTCAATCATTATTTTTGGCCAAGCACATAATTTGGGTTACAGCTATAGGTAGCTCAGTGATACGAGAATGTGTAGTAAATTGTACGTACATTGTAACACCGCTCTTCAGTGAAAAATTGGTTGCATTATTTATGAAAATCAACTTGTATTAATCAGAAGCTTCTTCTAGCCATGTTAAAACCGATAAACAGAGAGGATGTAATTTAATGGATATGGGACTTATGGATAATTATCAAAAGTGTAAAATAAAGATTATTAAAGGTTTCTTATTTTATTTTATAATTTAAAATTAACTTTTTGTTACCATAACGTAGCACCTGGAGCACGCCTCTCAGCTTGGAAACTTTTGTTTTAATGCTAAATTTCCGTGAAACTCTTCAGAAATCTCCCGAAATCCATGTTGAAGAACTCAGTTTTGACAAATACTCGTGAGCCATGAATTCTGTTTTATAAAATCAATCTGTCTCACCCACCCACCCACCCATACATACATACATACATACATATATATATATATATATATATATATATATATATATATATATATATATATATATGTCATGCCTGGGTATCAAAAATGCAGTCGGGCCATTTGTTGTTTTTCAAATTATCCTTTATTCTTCTCCAGACATGATATTGACGAGGAAGTATATTGCTTGCAGATCTGTACTCTAAGATGCTAGCCTAAAACGGTGAGCGTCTGCTACTGAGCTAGAAATGCGAATGTATGTCTTACTCTTAAAACTAAAAACTCCTATCCAAAGGGGGTTTCCTTGGGGGGTTTCTTTGGGGCTCTGCTTGTGACCATTTAGATTCCCTGAGGGCGTGTGCCGGGCGCTATAGGATATTTCTATTGGCCGTTGCTTTTCCGCTCCGCTCCCAGTGTGGCGGACAGACAACGTGGGGTCTGTTTTGAGATATTTTCACCACATGTTGGGGGAACTTAAATTATTTGACAGTCTAGTGTCAGACTGGGATTAACTTCTTTAACTTACGATTTCTGTAACGTCAAAGGGAGATTAAGATTTGCTGTTTATGGGCTACAGGTGTTACACATCTGTCTCAGATTTTGTTTGCTTCCTAATCTTAGGGGTTTTCTCTATTAATTTTTATTCTCGGGGGTGTTATTCTTCGATCTGTTTTCCCTACATTAAAATATTCCTCGATCTGTTTTTTCCTACATTACAATATTCCTCGATCTGTTTTTCCTACATTACATATATATATATATATATATATATATATATATATATATATATATATATATATATATATATATATATGTATATATATATACATATATATATGTACATATACATATAAACACACACACACACACATATATATATATATATATATATATATATATATATATATATATATACATGTAATGTATCAAAATTATTTCACTTTAATATTTCCTTAAAATATCTCCTATCTCCCATTCTAATTCCTTAATATCTTTTTCTAACCCTTGTGTCCAATGGATTCTAGAAAATTAAATAATAGTCAGTTTCTTTTGTAAGTCTAAAAAGAAATATAAATTATTTGAAGAGAAATTTATATTTTCTGGAAATAGCATTGAAGAAAAAATCATCCAAGAGATGAACTTTGATTATCTAGATCTATGATGAAAACTGAAATAACTGTTGAGCTTTTGATTAATACATTCTTAAACAAACAGACAAAAAAAAAAGATGCATTGAGAATATGTAATACAAATTAGACACTTATAGGCATACATACAAGTTTCGAAAAATCAGGCATACAGGTTCAAAAATCCAAAATTTTAAAGTTCGGCGGTCAATGAATAAACGTGCGTAGCTGCAGCGAGTATTATCTGCGCAACTGGCAGGATATTTAAGAGAAGAAATTTCAATTTCAGGTCATTAACTCTTTGCAAATTTCAATCCGTGTACGCAGATAGATAGTAACTATACCTCGCATACTAGTGCATGCACGAAAAGCGCAGATGTCTGTATTTGAAAGAGGACGTGTAGTTGCTCTTAAAGAAGCCGGTTGGTCTAATTGGCGAATCGCTCGACATTTGGGCAGGATCGATGCCACTATTAGAAGATGTTGGTAGAATGGGTTCACCATGGCTGAACACAGAGTCAAGAAAGAAGCTGTCGGGCTAAAGAAACGACAGAAAGTCAGGACTAAGCAGTAGTCAGAGCAGCACTCACAGCCCCAGATGCATCATTATCATCTATTGTACGTGCAACTAGTGTTTCGGTGACCGCAAGGACCATTCATAGGTGGTTCAAAGAAAGGGAGCTGAGGTCACGGTGTCCCTTCGAACTGGACTTTTGCTTATTCAAACGGGAATGCCACTGACGGGAGTAGAATAATCTTCAGTGATGAGTCCCACTTTGAACTGAACCCCGATGACCAGTGAAGGCGTATATGGAGACTCCCCGGAGTGCGATGGTGTACCAATATGACTGTCTTCCGGCGTACAAGCAGACAACCAGGAGATATGGTATGGGATGCCACTATTTTCAGCAAGATAATGCTCGACCCACACTGCACTTGTTTCTACTGCTTGTCTTCGTACTAGCCGAACGCTACCTAGGCCAACAAGGTGACCGGATCTGTCTCTTATTGAGCACGTTTGGAGCATTGTGGACAGGGTTCTTCAGCCAGCGAGGAATTCTCTGATTTCTTGTGTTATACCAAAAAAAATTTCAACCGATTAATGGCCTTACCTTAAGTGAGTCTGAACCAATATGAATGTGATGAAAGTTTTTCACTATCACACGAGTATTCTTTACCGTGAAAAAGAATCGTATTCCCAATCCTTTGCTTTTACGAGTGCGGTAATACCTTATGCTGTAATACCTTAAGAGTCGATTGTCCTGTTACCAAAAAATAAATTATTGCAGAATTTGAGGTTCTAGTTGAGAAACAATTAACTCGAGCTTTTCTAAAAGAACTTGCCTTTAGAAAGCAAACTAAAGCTATTTTGATTACAAGCCATGTATACACACACACACACACACACACACACACACACACATATATATATATATATATATATATATATATATATGGGATGTGTATAATATGTTTGTATATTATAATATTGTCTACCTGACTATCCATATATATCTATCTATCTATTCGTATATTTATGTATGTATGCATGTATCTCTCTCTCTCTCTCTCTCTCTATATATATATATATATATATATATATATATATATATATATATATATTCTGACAAATATATAGTAGCTATAAGTTATGTTGAATTACATATTACTGCTTTATTATTTTCTATCAATCTGGCTATAACACTTGAATATAATAGAAGAAATGTTCCTGTTATATATATACACT
>CM063504.1:93274924-93299924 GCA_032207245.1 Pardosa pseudoannulata | reverse complement strand
GGGTAGAGGGTCCACAAAACATTAAGAACCTCTGCTTTAGATCGAGAGAGGAAAAAGCAGGGGAAAGAGTAGTATGTTGGGGTGGTGATAAATTCAACTGTGCGGGGGGGGGATGTCACTAAAGAGAAGCAAAAATGCTCTGCGATGATGTCCACACTGCAATATAATGTATGCAATATACAATAAAGAAGGATTATTGTGTGCATAAAACATACATCATTTATCGAGCGCATAGAATTATTTTGAAAATGATTATCTGAGAGACGTCCGCTTCTCAGAGTGGATAACAAAGGCAACCCTATGTAAAGGGACTGGGAATTTCAAAAATATCGTCTCTGAAGGCAGGTGCCATCGTATATTTCTATTCATCAAGGAAATATGTATCAAATGTTCTAATGTCTAATGCTATGAAAACTGGTATACATAAGAACTTTTAAAATAGTATTGTATAAATGCTCAGCAAAAATTGTTTCAAACTCTTTATTTATTAATTTACTATAAGAAAAATAATTTTTTCTACATATTAATTACATTGTATTTGATTTTCATTGTATATTATACTGGAAGTTAGTTATGTATAATCTTTAATACTTTTTGATGATTTCTTTTCCTTCATATGGATGTGTAAGGAACGGGTGATGTTTTTCCACGTGCGAGAGTCTTCGCACAGGCACTCAAGTAATTCTTTGTTTTCAATTGTCGTTCTCAAAACAGAAAAAAAAATTGTTAAGTACACCCCAGTTTTAGTTATTTTGAACGCGCTTTTAGTTAGATTCTATGCTAATGTTAACATTTGGATTCGGTATTCCCATTTGTCAGCGGGTCGATTTGGAACATAATAGGTTTTACGTGTCCTAATATGGCTGTTTTGTTAAAATCCACTCTAAATATCTACATTAAAAATCAGTTACGTGCTACATGTCCTAATATCTGGGCAAATGCCAAGGGCGGCATTTAAGTAGAGCAATCCTTCGAGATTTAATTTTTGATTATAATGGAATATCTCTCTCACACATAATTTTTTTAATTACCTTGGCCCATTATAAAAGTGAACCAAAGAAAAAAAATACGGAATCACAGGGATTTTTCGTTTGGTATGGAGGACTCAATATTTTTACTCCCACTTACTGGCGAATCGGTTCCAAAAATAGGTTACAGGTTACTGGAAGTTTCTTGAATATAAAACTCACTGAAAACAATGGAAAACGCTTCTGGTTATAAGATACGAATTAGACAGCAGAGGGCTAGTCAAAGACCAGAACAGAATTCGCTAGTAATTGTATGAAGGGTATTTCACATCCCAACAGGGAAAATAAATATATACTGGATGCTTAACCCCTTCCAGTATGATTTAATAATGAAAAACTGTGCATAAAATAACCATTTAATTTTTATTTAAAAAACTTGTTTCATTTTACAATTCTTACATATTCTTAATTAAAATCCACTTTTTACATAGTGTTAAATAATATCAGAAACAGTAAAATTAAGAAAATATCAAAGCAAAACATTAATAAGGTATACAGATAATAGTCTTCAAGCTAGTGGTGCTTTTCAAAACAAAGTGCAAAGGAATTCTTAATTGTTTACACCGCCAAGTAGTCTCATTTTTAATTTGATTCTTGTAACACACGACATTTCTTAGTAGGTTTTCTTTTACTCTGACTCATTAATTTGGCAATGACTTGTACCAAGAAATTCTAAGTAAACAATATGCAATAGTGACTTGTGATTTTCACAAGTGATAAAAGTGTTGCCAAATTCAGTACACTAGCAATTTTAAACTAAATTAATTATCATATTTAACAATAACTTTAATCGCATGACGAGAGTAGCTCGTCATTGTGCGGTATGGAATGAAAAACTAATGACGAGCTAGACTCGTCATTTTACCGGAAGGGGTTAAATATAAGCAAAATCAGCAATATAAGGATCTCTTATTGATTTTGGGCTCGATATTTTGTAGGCAATTTTTTATCAGACGTCTAGATGATGAGGAATTTTAACTTTCTTTTTTTTCTTTCTGTTTTTTACATATTCATTTTGATTAACAAATTATTTGGAGGTTTTCTGCATATGGTATGGTTATTATGTAATAATTATTTATGTCAGTTGAAGAGGAATTGTTTCTAACGATTTTATGCAGTGGGTAACTAAAAATCAGTAATTTATATATTAAACCATTGGACAATCCCTTTAAGAGAAATTTACTACGGAAGTTACAGTATATGGTTATGCCATGAACTTTTGCATCTAATGATGGATTTTTACTGACACTGTCGAATTAAGGCAACCATGAAGTCTTAAAATTAGACTTTAACATTTTAAGCTTTTGATAAAATAAATGAAGATTTCATTGAAAATATAGTTATGTGAAAGTGGTTAAAATAAAAGAGTAAAATATTGATTATTTTTAGAGCTATTAGTCATTGTTTGAAAATGAGCTTTGAGGAAAATACTCCATGCAAAAATTCTTCATTGCGTAATATGGTAGTTTTTATTTATAACATAAATTTTACATCATATAATAAAACTTAGCTATTACCATGAGTATTCCAAGAAAATGTAAAGAGAAAAGAAATAACAGTGAACATATTCCTTTTTCGTATACATTGCTCTAAAAGTTCTTACAAGTACAGAATGCATGAATTAAGCGCTTCGAAACATTATGTGTTGCGGCTTTCGCGTCAGTGTGACGTCATTCATTTTTGGGGACTTGAGCTGTTGAATATTTTCATTGAATTTCCCCATCCTTTTTCATCATGAACTCCAGTTTTAGCATCCTTAATTTATATTTTATATTTTCACCTGAATTTATATTTTATGATTTGATTCATTCACCTGAATTTATATTATGTCACGTGGTGAAAGGAAGTGAATGTAAGTGACGTGGTATGTGCTATAAAAGAGCAGTAGTGTAAATGTTATGCTTTTTGATTTGAATTAAAGTTGTTGTTTCGATAATATTAGTGAGATTTATTGCGTACTTGTTCAAACATTGACAACCGTTAAGCATCGGGTACATGTACCGAGCCCCTATTTTAGGAAAAGAGTTTGTTTAAAAATATTTACAACATTATGTTTGAAATATCAATAAAATACAAAACTTTTGTTTAAAATCATTTGAAATTATTGTTAGTAATAACTTAATTATATAATTTGGCTATAATTATATTCATTATAGAATAATAAATGTTATAAGAACCCTTTTTGCATATTATTCTTAGTTGCCTTTCATAATTCAATGAGATTGAAATACCAAATTTTCGCTGCATTCAACTAATAGCCCACTGTCACCTAAAGTTACTTATAGGACTTTTCTTCAAGAAAATAATAAATATATATATACCAGCGTCATAAAATGGACTCTTCTATACCATAAATTGAAAATTAGGTCACAATAGTATTTAAATAAATTTGATGCCTAGCCCAGACGGTAGAAGCTTAATTTGGTCTCATTGAGCAGCATTAAAAATGCAGTCCTCGAAGAGGGAGTGGCAAACAGCTAATGCAGTAACTTCCGGTTTTGACCGTTCACATGCGATTGTTTCATTGCATAGGATACGCTTGTTACCTGACTAAAATGAAATGAAAAGCTATCGAGAAATTTAGGTTACACGTAATTTTGTGATTTCTACTTCCTTCCCACAGTAATATTTTTGTATGAACTGTAATGAATCAACTTGTGAAAAACCAGAGAAATTTCCTAAAATATTCTTTCTACATATATAATAACCACAAAGCAAGATGGAAACTGCCATGGAAATTGCCATGGTCCCCAAAGAGAGGCAGAAAGCTTAATTAATTCCTATTGGAAAGATTATGATTACATCCTAGTACCTAATTGTTATACATTTTTCTCCCAGTAGACTTTTTAAGTTACGAAATTTTTCTTTTTAAAAAAATTCTTTTAAAAAATTTAGCAACTATTAGGACTAAAAGATCCAGAACATTCAATTTTTCAATATAAATCTGATGCAAAAGTTTTAAGGTAACTGCCTACGTTAAATACGCCCATTTGGCAGAAAAAATTTTGAAAATTGTTTTATTATTTCCATTTTATGAAACGAATTTTTAAGATTCTGTATATACTTTATCTTTATTTATGCGATAGTTAAAATAGAAGTTACATTTAAATATTTAAAACGAAAAAGCCTTTGGGAAAAAAACCAACTTGATATTGGCAATCGAAGGTGTAAAAGAATTTTTTTCTCTTCAGAAATAAAAAAGATTTATTAGTAATTATTCTTAGCGTATTTACCAGAGCCGAGGTGGCTCAGTCAGCGAAGACGTCGATGTCATTTCTGGAGTGTTATTGGTTCGAAGCTCGAGCTGGCGAAAGATCCGCCATGTTCTTTAATGGTCGCTGGGGGCACGTAAAATAGGTTCACTGTCCCAATATCCTCCAAGTTTAAGCGATACTTTTGGAAGTGGCGGGTAAATCCTGTGAGTCTTCTGCTGCTATATTACGAGAACCCACTTTGCCGGCATAAAGTCCTAAAAAAAACCTTCCTTCATTCGCGTAGCATATGACTCACGTGCTTTGTTTGTCCAAGTGGAATTAGAAACAACAACAACATATATTTATAAGCATTTCTACAAATAACAATATAATAGAGTAGCAAAGTTTGTTTCAGCTAATCGTATTTTAAATCATCCATTCATCTACACTGACGTACCACTGAATGAGGGATACCTACCTAGTAATGAGTTGTGCCTCCTCGGGTCTTGATAACGGAGCCACATGATAATGATGCCACACGACGAGGCATAGATTCAACAAGTTTGTAGAAGCTTTCCACGGAATGGATTGCCAAATATTGGCTAAAGCTGTTCATGATTCAGTAAGGTTCGTTGGTGGTGTGTGATGGGCTTTCACGCCTTGTTCCAAAACATCCCAAAGATGCTCAATAGCATTTAAGTCTGGATTTCTAGGTGGCCAATTTATGACAGAAAAGTCAGATGAATGCTTATTCAACCAGCCAGTAGCCAACCGGAACTCGTGAGAGGTACAGTTATTTTGTTGAAAAACTCCATTAACGTACGGATAATAGAACAGCATAAACGGATGGAGGTGATCACTCAGCAACTCTACGCACTGAATTTTATTGAGGGAAGTTGGTACACGCACCGAAGATCACGAGTATTGCAACGAAAAAACACCCGAGATCATGATTGAGACACCATGTCTTTGAACACTTCCAACCTGGCATGCAGGATTCATGGCTTCATGAGCATGACACCATATTCTCAGCCTCCGTCGGCGTTAAGTAGTCGGAATCGAGACTCATCACCCCATCAAAATGAATATTAAATTTATATATTTGTGTGTTTGTGTTTAAATATATTTGCGCGCGAGTGTATGTGTACATCAGTATGCATACGACAGTATCAAGCAGCAAGGCTCCCTTCGATCTAGTGTTAAATATTCACAGTCGAAATCCTCTGGTGTACTGTCTGTGGCCAGCTAACAACTGTAGATACCAATCATATGTACATTCGTGAAACAGTACCCACAATGCTATAGATGAGCAATTTCAAAACGGTACTTAAAAAAAAAACAAAAAAAAAACACATGCTATTTTAATACGAGCAGTATAGTTTGCCTTACATCATAATAAAAGCAATTTTTAAAAAAAAATTTCAATTTCTTAATTCTTTAGTTTTTTTTCAAGCTTCAAAATGTCAGATAACTTCAGAATTTTGATTTACAGAATGAAAAAATATATATTATTTGGATTTGATATGAAAATTTAGTTTCTACTATATACAACATTTCAAAAGTTATCTTAAAGGGTAAGTAAATATCCTTCTATTCATTTGAGGTATAGATTTTGTTATTAAAAATATACTTCTCAAAACCAGGAAAGTAAACGGTTTTTTAAAGCTAAACATTATTAAAGTACTTGTAAAAATTCATTTTAAAAGTAGTCAAAAGAGTTCTTTTCGGTGAATCGAAAAGTTTGTTATTTTAAATGAAATTAAATCTTGAAAAGTACTATAATCACTTCATAAATCAATATTATTTGTAGTGAATTTACGAATTAAATATTATATTTCTAAAGTAAGGTTGCTCAATGAAAATCTTATATTTAATTATTGTATCATATTTGATGAATTCACATACTGTACCTCGCCGAACGATGGCAGAATAGTTAGGGTGCTGGCCTTCGGAACCGGAGTTCGTGGTTTCAAATGGATGTTCGTAGCAGTTCGAAATTGGCTTTAAGCTATATGTCCCGGTCTCATTAACCCTCTTGTTGCAAAAAGTAGACCGTAGTGCTCCTAACCACCAATCATACTTTCTTTCAAAAGTCAGCGTGTACATTTACACTTTATGTAATGTTAATCAGAACAAATGAAATAGGAATGTGAATGTTCCTCTTACAATAATTTTTAAATACTACATATACAGAATAATAACTTCTATTAATTGATTTAGCTTCGGCTTAGTACAATGTATGCTAGAATTATGCATTATTTTTAATGGTGTTTTTAGAAGTATTTACATCGTTATTAATTTTCTAGTAGCTTCAAAACTGTTACAATATTTTTATTTATTATTTTTTGTTTATTTATTTGATACGTTATATTGACATATTAATTTGCAATATATATTGCACTTATATGTTTTGCTGTTATTCTAAATAACGTCCGCTCCCAAACTGAAGCTTTTATTCTTTTGAGACTAGTGACTTTGGAAAAAGGACACAATTTTTAAAGCACAATATCGTTAAGTTGACAAATTTAATGATATATAGCCAAATTAGGTGCCAAAATTTAGTCGGTAAATTTTGCTTTCTGCTTATGAAACAAAAGTAATATAAAGGAAAAGGAAGAAAAAACATATATTTGGAATAAGGATGTCTACTTATATTTTTTAGTTCACTTAGTCTAAAATGACATAGCCAGTTACATCCTTCTTTTTATATACAGAGTGGTAAAATTCTGGGTAGCCCCCATCTCTGTAGACTAAATATATATAGAGAGAGAAATACAAGAAGAATGAAGTATATTCCTGTCTGTCTATTCTATAAACAGATACATAAGTATTGTTTATCCTCTCGATGTCCAGTTATTAAAATGCCTTATCTAAAGATACTGGTGTTTTAATTATTGTGTGACCTTATAATAACTGTTATTCTTAATTAATTAATCTCACACTGAACAAGTTCTAAATGAATTAATCAATGAATATAACGAATAAAATTAATAGATTTAAAACAACATGGTCTCGAAGATTGTTAAGCATGCACACTTGTTAAATTACAGTGAAAAACTTCACATCAAAAAAAGTCTGCGTACTTTAGAAATAATCGCTAGGTTTTAGAAATCATGAGCAGCATACCTTGTTCCAGATGCATAATCGGATACAATATTTTTATCAATATATAGATATATTACTTTTTCGCAAACGGTTACATTTATAGCGCTTTTTTGCTTTTTCTGCTATCTATTTTTTCTCCCGGGTTTAGATGGATAGTGTTTGTAAATGGCTCGAATTGATCTCCTAGATCACATCTTCAAGGACGATTCTTTCATTTGATGATAATGTCTGCTGTGTTGAAGACAAGGTAATGTCATTAGAGGTAAACCTTTTTGCGGGGTTTGTGTTCATGTTTCATGTGATCGTGAAACATGAACACAAACTACCCCGAGGTCGAGGTTTTCCCGCCTTTCGGATTTTTAATAACAGTCGACTCTTAATATCTTCAAGTCCTCGAGACGGAGGAAAATATTCAGAATAACTAAAATTGAAAGTTTATATATATATATATATATATATATATATATATATATATATATATATATTCTTTTATTCTAAGGTATTGTTTTCATACTTATGGAAAAATATGTTTTACAGCATAACAAAGCAATATACTTATATGTTTTCTGATAGGCTCATAAATTGATCATTAAGATAATAACAGAAGTGGCATAATAAAATCTAATAATACATATGAATAAAATGTTTTTACCATACTTGAATTAGGAACAAAGTACTAGATAATTTGTAAACTTATTTTAAGATCAATTTTAGTTATGTATGAAATCATTAGTTTATTTATAAAGCGCATGTATTTTTAGATATGTTTTACCGGCTTTCAGTTAAACAGTAAATACTTATATTGCATAACAAATATCAGCATTTGCTAACGCATTATTATCTATAACAATTAAGAAATCCTCTCCTAGATTGTGTTTTATTGACGAGTTATTTCTGTTATAACGTCTCCATTTCAGTGTTCATTGCCGGAGTTAAGTTTTGAATGTACATCTTTTAAGTCCAAAAGTTATACTAAATATCCTTCAAACAAATTCATTTCAGGGACTTTCCTTCGAGGGATTTTTGAACAATCAATTCTCTAAAGGCCCCTCCACACTATGGTCCCCTGCAAGCCATTACCACCGTCTGGAGGGGTTATGGCTCATCGAGGTTGACTGTGGCAGACGATAAAATAGCCTTGCCAGAGGATGGCTTCGAAAGCGGTTTTTCTACAAAGATCAAAGGCAGCCAGATGCGCAATTAAAGTGCGCAGTAGACCCTTTGGACAAATACACGCGCTCGGCTCATTTAGTGTGTGGATGCAACCCGTAAACCATCGTCCAAAGTCACCATCAGGAAGTGGGGAACAATTGGCCATAGTGGGGAGGCTACATAAGAATTGATTGTTCAAAAATCCCTCAACCTCGAAATAGGCACAATATATAGGAAAAAAAATCTACATTGTACAAAACAATCACAAAATATTCCTATGTCAATACCATATCACCAAGCACTAAAAATCATTCGTTCATCTTGCAAAACATAAAGGGAATCATAGTCTCAGAACTCTTTTCAATTATTCATTCATCTTATTGTTTTTAATTGCGTTTGAAGTAATGAAGCAATTTTTGTATTAAATTTACAAGTAAACGATAACGAAACCTATCTGGAAAATTTAAAAAAATGTAAATATGTAGATATTATGAAATGAATGGGGTATTTTTCTTTATTAGTAACATACTTCGTCGATGTGAACTCTCTGAAGTAGAAAAGCGAAAAGTTGGTTCTATATCGAAAAAGAAAAAAAAATCTACACTTGAAATAAGTAAGACTGTTAACATTTCTAAAGCTGATATAAATTTATTTTTAGTAAAAATGAATATTATGGAATGAAAAAAATATGGCGGAAAAAACAATATACTATTAGATGAAAAAGCTGGTGAAAATAGGTAAGTTTAGATCTTGAAACGAAAAAAATATAAGTCGACCGGCAAAAATAATACAACAGGCAAATCAACAAATGTCTCACTTAACTGTATTAAAGTCATTTAAAGTTAAATGCTTGTGTCAGTCTTCTAAAAGAAAAAAAAATCACTACTAATGAAACACTTTAAAGAAGAATATCTGAGTTTGTCAAGGAATTTCCTGTCCTGGAACATTAGATGGAAAAATATATTGTTTTCGGATGAGAAAATTAACTTAGTTGATCTTCATGGTCATACTCAATATTGTCGATACTAAAATAATTTCAAGACTATCATGGCATACTATTCCCAAAATCAAAATTCCCTCATAAAATTTGGCACAAGTACTTCAAAAGCAAACGTTCTTTATGTTTTGAGTATTTCAGACAAGAAACACTTGCAGAAAATAATTCTAAATAATTTTATACTGTATCACTCCCTACAGCAGCAATTTTTAGCAAGCGGGTGTCAAGACAAATGTAATACCACTTATTTCAAATTTAACTTCGAATACAAATGTTGCCATCTGTCAACAGTAATAACAATGATAACTATGCAATGATTAATTAAAAAAAACTTACGGGAGACAATTTGTTTTCTTTCAAAAAATTTAAACTCAAAATGACAAAAGCTTTAATTGTGTCCATAATAATTTGACCACCCACTGGGTGGGTATATATATTAATAACTATGTCATTTGTATACTCTTCTGAATTACAAAAATTGTGTAACGGGAGTGTCACGTGACTTGAAATGATGCCATAATATCAATCTCAATGTCGCTAAGTTGACAAATTTAAAGATATATCGCCAAATTAGGTAGCAAAATTTAGTCGGTAAATTTCGCTTTCTGTCGGTGAAACAAAAGGATTATAAAGGAAAAGGATAAAAACACATATTTGGAATATATATGTCTACTTATATTTTTAGTTCCCTTAGTCTAAAATGACATAGCCAGTTAAATCCTTCTTTTTTATATACAGTGTAACGATCCGTTACATGACCCTAAAGAACGAGGAGCCCGAAGGGGACCTTTCGCCGCGGACACTTACGATTAGCGGCAAGTAGAAACAGGTGGTCTAAGCTACACGTGGATACTTAATTGAAACGTTCCGTGTGGTGGAGCCAACGCGTCTGTGGCTTTGTGAGAATGTTGAATGGAAAGGCTCTGTGAAAAGATTGTAAATAATTACAGTGCACATTGTCGCCCATTAGCGGTAGTGAAAAAGGCTATTAAGTTGTTTGGGTCGGCTGATCTGACGGCTTTCGGGCCACATATGGAAACGAAACAGCTGATTCAGGCGGGAGGTGACCGCAAGATTGCATCATCCTGGTTCTGGAAGTTTCCCGAAGAATCGCGTAAGGGGAACCGGGGGCCGCTATAAAAGAAGAGTGACGGGGCCAAAACGAGGCTTTTTCTTCTTGAGGCTTCTTCCTGATAGAGCCTTCGTAGCTCGAGAAGAACCGCTCGTATCTCCGATTCTGGAGTTTGCTTGATTAGAGACCGCCAGCGTCTCTGTTTGCTAAGAAGTCGACCTTCGACTTGGGAATTCCATTCCCGTTATTTTGCTAACTTTTTTCTTTACTTCGTGCATAGAAGTAGATAGTCGAGAGTGACCTTTGCTCTCAATTTGGATCGTCTTGCATCCCGAGATTTCCTTCACGAACCCCAGCGTGATACGCACTCTGAACTTTCGAACCTTGGTGGGAAAGCCGACTGTACAAATCGTCAGTCCGGAGGTGAAAGTGTCAGCGTTTATTACCGGCACTAATTAGCGAACAATTCCAGTGATTAGAAGCCTTAGCCATACTGTATCCGGTATCCCACGCATTCTTATTGTGTGAATGTCATCTCAGCACGAGATCTCAGAATATTTAGAAATCTACTAAATCTGTACATAGCTGTACATAATTTATTCGCCTGAATACAATATTTAATCTAGATTAAACAGTTTTCTAGCCTGTTTCATTGACGGCTTCGCCTACCATATTTCCAGTACGTTACAACAGAGTATTAAAAAAGTCTAGGTATCCCCCGTACCTGCAGCCCTATATATATATAGAGAGAGAAATACAAGAAGAATGAAGTATATTCCTGTCTGTCCACCCTATAAAGATATACATAAGTATTCTTTATCCTCTCGATGTCCAGTTATTAAAATGCCTTATCTAAAGAAACTGATGTTTTAATTATTGTGTGACTTTATAATAACTGTTATTCTTAATTAATTAATTTCATCCCGAACAAGTTCTAAATAAATTAATCAATCAATAGAACGAATAAAATTAATAGATTTAAAACAACACGGTCTCGAAGATTGTTACGCATGCACACTTGTTAAATTACATTGAAAATCTTGAAAAAAAAAAGACTGCGTACTTTAGAAATAATCGTTAGGTTTTAGAAATCATGAGCAGCATACTTTGTTCCAGATGCATAATCGAATACAATATTTTTATCAGTTAACCTCGACGTTATTTCCACCCTCTGCTGTTAGTGTCACTATCAAATGTGATGGATGCTTCATGCTAGATATTGCTAGAAGCAGCTGATATCTTATTTATATCCTGAAATTACACCAGTTCGAATATAAAACTGTACCGGCCTTCTGTATTGTAGATTACCAGTAATGAAATACAAGCTGTGAATTCTTTATAATACAGAGATGGTAATAAATTTTTTATATGTGTCCTAATAAAAGAGCGTACATACACTCCAATTCACAATAAGATTTAAAGTGATTTATTAATAAGCTTCTACATATTTCTAAATCAGAGAACTAAAATCCAGGAAGTGCTCGGAAGAAGTGGAGTAGAAAGTATTAATTGGTTGATTGGTTGGTTGATTTTTTGACAGCTGTGGTCAATTTTTCGTATCAAGGCTAAATAGACCGGTATTTAAGAGAATCTTCGAAATAAGTTACAAATAGGTATTAACGTTGTCTGTTATAAATATTTTACAGTGATTTTAAAAAAAATATTCTATGGGCATAATCATTTTTAATATATTTATAGTAGCATTTCCATATTGTTCAGTCATATTTATACTAGCAAAATATTACTGGTAACTTATTAATCAATCATGAAATACAGCATTAAGAAGAGTCTATATTGAAATAAACATTTTTTAAATGCCAAATAACAGCCAAAAAATTACGGAGCTTCCTTTGTATACCGGAGTATATAACTGAATATGATACTCCTAAAAGGAATGTTCATATCTGTTCAGAATTTTCCTTAGCCAGTAATCTGAAACCAGCAATTAGCAGATGTGAAGTGAAAAGTTGGCAGTTAAACCGATGGAAAATCCGACCAAGATGTTTCTGGAATAATTACCATTACCAACCGTACCGTTGATGGTACTGCACCAACCCAACTATACACTGGTAAAACGTCTATCACTCATATAGTAAGTAGTGGAACCAACTCATCTTCGAATATAGCCTTTAAAGTTCATACGACTTCATTAAATGGTCGTTATACTGGAACAGAAGCCTCAAAGCTATAAGTGGTCATACGTTATAGGTTCAGGTAATATCTCACGATTTTGATCCTTTTAGCCTTTGGACAATAAATGTTAAGAATGTGACTTCATGCATTATCACCATATATGTCAACCATATACATGTGATTCACAGTATTTTTCATTGGTTATGTCCAGTATTAATTTTCTATTAAAATAAAACACAATCTTCCTTAAACTGTTTGAAGAACTGAAATATTTTTGGTTATGGTAATCCATTTTCCTTATATTATTGTTGCAGTATTCCGTATTCTTTCTGCTGAACGATGGCCGATTGGTTAGGGTTGTGACCTTCGGTACCCAAGTTCGTGAGTTCGAATCCCACTATGGCATGGATATTCGTAACCGTTCGGAATCGGCTTTAAACTGTAGGTCCCGGTCTCATTAGCCCTCGTGTTGCAAAAAGTAGACCGTAGCACTCCAAAGCAAACCAAACCGTATTCATTTTTTAAAGTCGTCTTTCACCAAATAAATGCAAATTTTCTAGACTACCCTGCAGCAGAAAAAGAACAATGCTAGTTTTTCCCCGCATTTGAGAAAAAAATTCCTCTTTTATTTTTTCAGGTTTACTTACGATTTTTACGCAAATAGAAGTTATCCAAGCTGTACAAGACTCAAAATATATTTTTCCTCATTCTGTTCCAACAAGCCCTGACTTACAATTTACTTGCTAAATGAAGTAATATTTACGGCTGTACAATATTTTTTATCTTCCAATTCTTAGAGAAAATTTCTTGATCCCCCACGAGTTTTACAAAAAAAGGAAAATAAAAAAACACCTAAGTTGAAACGAATTAATAATACAAAAAATTTAAATAGTACAAAATATTTTAATAGTACAAAACAGTACAAAATATTTTAATATTATAAAACAGTACAAAATATTTTAATGTGAAAATTTTTTCCAAGCTTTCAAAGAGGGAATTCAGTTATAATAAATTGAACTTTCTTGAAATTTTAGATAGTTTTGTGGAATTGAGATTCTGATGGATAACTTCATCTGTATCTCTCATGTTAGAAAACAGCATGAGTATATTCTCCTATCACGTGGAATCCAACAGAACTCAAATTACTTTTCATTTTTCTTTTTCTGCGCAAGTTCGGGGATATTAGTTAAATTACTTTTAGTCGCCTCAAACCTCTTTTATATGGTCAACTTCACTGCAAACTAAATGCCCACAAATATATCCGAATGGGAATTTCCAAACTCATATGTGCTTAGTATGTTTAATGAGAGAACGTGTACATTTTGAAACCTTCTATTCACATGTTAATTCAAATTAATCCCCAAACAACAAGTCTTTAAATATTTTGACCACCAGTGGTTTAACAATAAATAGTATGAAAGCATTGCATTGGATATATTTTATCAAAAACTAGGCACCAAAGAGTGTTTTGTATTCATGGAATAATGCATTACATAGAATTTTTTCTTTAAGTGTGTAGGCGTCTGAATAAGTACATTAACAAATTGTGATTTCATAAAAAAGCATAATTATACGAAGCATAGTTCACATTTATTTCTTTCAAAAATGGGTTGGGTTTTATCGTGAACATAGGAACCCGTTGAAAATAACAGTTGCCAGGATTTGATTCCCTCGGGTACATTGTGAGAATGAAAATCCATTAGAATTAGGCAACAACAAACAAGAAAAAAAAAATAACTGCATCTACTTTACAAATGAATCTTTTATTCGAAATCTTTTAAACTTGCCTGCTGCAATTATCTTAATCTTCGTTCTTAATACAACTATACTGCACATTTTAAAAACTACTTAATGAACTTAAGTTTCTATGTTTTACGTTGTAATACATTTTCGGATATTCATTTTCGTTTTTTGGATATTTAATTTGATAACTCGAAACCGGCTGCCTATCTTGCAGGGTGTAAGACGATCGTCATGACATGCTGGTAAAAGAGTATGGAGATCACGAAGTCTTACTATCATCAAATTTTCAATATTTTTAATGTGAGTTTTCGATGTAAACCGTTTGCCTATTGTCATTCTGAAATATTTTACGTAACTTTCCCAGCAAATCACATCGACATTATGCTATTACTACGGCTGAATTTTATAAGCTTGACAGAAGAACATTGATGAAAATCTTATATACCATTTTGATGTGTTAATTTTGATTTTTCATTTTGTGAGCCATGGAGTCATAGGGTTAAGATGATGTTGAATGTGGATCAAAGCATAACTTACATATGGTTTTGAAATGGCCCTATCGTTCGTGTATAAAGCTATGTAGGGATCATATGTGGCAGATATATTATTAATATAAATACTAAAAAGGGTGAGGGTAAAGATTATACTCCTGTTGGACTCCAGCAGTGATGTTCTTAAGTTTACAGAATTTGTTTTGGATACGATCTGTGAACTAACTGTTGCTAAGGTACCGATGTATGAAGTAAATCCTTGCATCATGCAGATATATTATTAATATAATACTAAAAAGTTTGGAAGCTAAGAATATATTCCTGTTTGACTCCAGCAGGGATGTTCTTAAGTTTAGAAAATTCTGTTAGTTTAGGAAATTTGTGAACTAAATGTTGCTAAGGTAGCGACGTATGAAGTAAATCCTTGCATCATGCAGATATATTATTAATATAAATACTAAAAAGGATGGGGGCCAAGAATATACTCCTGTTGGACTCCAGCAATGATGTTCTTAAGTTTAGAGAATTTGTTTTGGATACGATCTGTGAACTAACTGTTGCAAAGGTAGCGATGTATGAAGTAAATCCTTGCATTATTCAACTGGGGCTGAATTAATTTCAATGTAAATCCGTAGTGCATTGTGCTAAGTTTTTTAAATGTTAAAAAATATGCCAACAGTTGTCCTGATCTGCAGACCCTACGATCGAAGCAGCTAGTGAGTAGTGTCATGAAAGCTTTTACAGCCAAATTGCCCTAGAATAAGTACATTGTTAAATAATTGTTAAATATCCCTGTTTAGTGATTTCGAAACATGTGAGTATTATTAGAGATGCTCAGTACTAGCTTGCATATGCAAATGTTTATGACAAGGATGAATAGTCATAAAAATGTTGGAAAGAGACCCCTCAGTCCTTGTCCAAAAGACGTAAAGGAGGTTCACCATCAACTAAGATCGTGGTCGGCGTCATCTGTATTGGGACTCTCCTGTTCTTAAAATGACAGAAATCTCCACCCGAGGTTCGTTTTAACCGATTTCGGTACGCACCGCATTGTAGCGGAAGGGATTACGTAGTTGAATGCCTGAGAAATCTCTCATTTATACCTGAAATGACAGAACTATTTTGCTGTAAAGACTAAAGGGTCCAAAAGAGACTTATATAATGGTTATGGGTTTAGATGAATCACTCTACACCTTTTTCAACTCTAGTGGATGATGTTGGTTATGGTGAAAACCTCACGAAGCCAAAAACCAACTTTAAATTGTTTGAACTGATCAAGGGAGTATCCTGGTGCGAGGCGTATTCTGCTGGTGAGGTGGTGATAAATCGGTGAAAGCTGGTGCTAACAAAATTTGAATATAATTTCGATTGCAAAGAGTTAAAACGTCTAAAAATCTCGGCGAACATAGTTGTACGTGACTTTTTCGTCGAGTGTTACTGAAGAAAACACCTAAAGGATGAAAAAATTAGCCCTCTGAAGATTTTAATTAATATCTCTGTTAATTTATGTCCCTGAAAAATTAAAGTAGATAGTGACCTTCTCTTAATAAAGAAGATCTAGCGAGCAAAATTTTGCCGAGATCAGAACAAAACTATAAACGAAGTTATACAGACACTTTTTTTTATTATATGATTTCAAATATCTTATTAAAAAATTGTGTAACTACTTCTTCAAATATACTTGTAAAAATAAGGGTGTTGCAAAATATTGGTTTTGTATAGATTGCTAATATTAAAGAAATTGTTAATAGTTGTATTTCCAGGGATATATAAATATCATCCATTTTTTAATATACTGATTGCACATTTATGAAATAATGAATAGTTAAAAAAATCTTTTTTTCATTTTACTGTTGATATTTTATTGCCTCCTCTGTTCAGAGGTTATGCAAATAAGGTAATACATTCTTTGAATAAACTATAGGACGGGTCTGCCACGGAAATTCTGGTTAGCCGAACGATGGCCGAATGGTTAGGGTGCTGGCCTTTGGAACCGGAGTTCGTGGGTTCGGATCCCACTATGGCATGGATGTTCGTAGCCGTTCGGGATCGGCGTTAAGCAGTAGGTCCTGGTTTCATTAGCCCTCGTGTTGCAAAAAAGTAGACCGTAACACTCCAAACCAAACCAAGCCACAGAAATTCTGGAGCAAAATCATGGCTGCGGTATGACTGAAAGGGAATAAGATTTTTCTATTATCTTTTCCCTATAGCTTATGCCAGAGGAGAGTGGTATTTCGGTTTCTTATCCTTATAAAAAACCACACTATATTTACTTTGTTTACAAAAATTAATTTTTAATTTAATTAAAATTATATAAATTCTTAAGTGCTTTATAAAATAAGCAAAAACATACTATAAATTAAAGAAAGAATTTTATAAAATAGTTATTTAAGAATGTTTTTGATAAAAAAAATAAAATAAATTACACATGTGTTGATAAAATTTAAATTTTAATTAACACCTTTGCTAAAATCTTCGAAATTTGGCTTAAAATTTGTTAAAGCTCCCCGTAGATATTCTGCAAGATAATTATTGGTCAACTGTAACGGGTATTTCGATTTAACAAAATTCATTATGAAGTACAAATATTCACACCAGTAAGTTGGACCAAAAACTGAAATTAGACTGCAAGCAGCTGTCTATAAGTGCGATATTTTGATTCTGGCATGAGTTTCCGAAGTTCAATTATTGAAGTGAAGTGTCACAAATATCAGTTCTAACAGTAACTGTTTTTCAAAAATTGAAATTGATATGATAGCACAGTACAAAAGATATTAGATACTAGATGATCTAGATGATGTTCCTTCAATTATACGGTGAAAGATAGTTTTACATACAAGAATTGTTATTTTGAGAAATAAAAGTTTTTAGTACAAAATATTAGTCTCTTAATGTAAACATGCGTAAACTTTGCTTTCAAAAATACTAGTGTCATTGGTAAATATTTGGTTGAAAAAGATATTAGAAGATACTAGATGATACTAGATGATGTGTCCTTCAAAGTATACGGTGAATAGATACGTTTTTACAATACAAGAATTGTTATTTTGAGAAATAAAAGATCCATTTCAGTACAAAAGGGTATTAGTCTCTTATTGTACACCACATGCGTAAACTTTGCATTTGCGACAACAATACTAGTGTCAGTTGGTAAAAGTATCGGTTGGTTGAAATTGGTAAAATATGCATCGCAGCAGTAATGAGCTAGAAGATACTAGATGATGTGTCCTTCAAAGTGTACGGTGAATAGATAAGATAAGATCCAAGAATTGTTATTTTGAGAAATAAACGATCCATTTCAGTACAAAAGGGTATTAGTCTCTTATTGTACACCACATGCGTAAACTTTGCATGCATTTACGACAAACGATACTAGTATCAGTTGGTAAAAGTATGAGTTGGTTGGTTGAAATTGGGAAAATATTCATAGCAACAGTACTGATCTAGAAGATACTAGATGATGTGTCCTTCAAAGTATACGGTGAATAGATAAGATACGGTCGAAGAATTGTTATTTTGAGAAATAAATAATCAATTTCAATACAAAAGGGTATTAGTCTCTTATTGTACACCACATGCGTAAACTTTGCATTCATTGCGACAACAATACTAGTATCAGTTGGTTGGTTGAAATTGGTAAAATATTCATAGCAGCAGTACTGAGCTAGAAGATACTATATGATGTGTCCTTCAACGTATACGGTGAATAGATAAGATACGATCCAAGAATTGTTATTTTGAGAAATAAATTATCCATTTCAGTACAAAAGGGTATTAGTCTCTTGTACACCACATGCGTAAACTTTGCACGCATTTGCGACAACAATGCTAGTATCAGTTATTTAGATAAAACAATACATAACGAGTTAGTACACTCAGTTTTACTAACGAGTATTCTTGTATATTACAGCTAATGACTTTCAAATAATTTACAGTTTATTTGTAATAACTTTATAGTTGAATATCCATTATAAATTCCAAAATTTCACGCATCACAGTAACTAATTATGTAATAAAAAGACCTCGAAAATATTCTATTTTACTCCAGCATTCAACCGAAAATTACACTTTATTTAATATTTATGATTTGCTATTAAAAATGGATAAGAGGCATACCGGTAATAGTTTCACGGTGTTAACCCACCGTAAAACTATTACGAGTTAATTTCCTTATAAATATTTCATTCCTTATTAACCCTAAAGGGTAATCAGTAAGATGAAGTCCAGGTGAAGTTAATGTTTTTTATTAATTATAGCGCATAACGCAAAGTGATTTGGTAGATCATTTGTTTCGCTTCACTTTTGTTTTTTGGCTGATAATTAATCAGATATATATTTACTGTTTAAGCTAAATATTGGAAGGTAATGTCTGGACTGGAATGTAGAATTATGAAAATATGCGTGAGCAAAGTATCATTTCACCCCTCATTACGCAGGGAACAGTATTAGTTAAAATGCCATTTGAGATTGCAAATTGAGAAACAGATGGGAATTATGACTTAATTTGGGTTTTTCAAAGGTGTTAAAAATAGTCGTTGTAGTTTCAGATTTTAAAGCAAAGGCTAAAAGTCATTGACACCCTAAAGAACTTTATTGCTTCAAAAAGTCGAGTGATGAATGAAATTTTCTGCTGTCATCTGTTACAATGGTTACGATAAAGCTAAATAATAACATAGTGGTTTAATATTTAAAAGAGTTAGTCCCTTGCAATTATTTCTTTCTCAATAGCTGTAATCTAACAGTTTAGCAGTTAAGTTTATAGCCTTCGATAAAATATTCATTTTGTTTCTAATTTTTAGTGTCTTTTTTTTTAAACTTTTACGGGTAATTATTAATAAAGATTAATATTTTGAACGACCAACAGAGTTCGGGGACTGTATAGAAATTATGCAAATATTCTTATAGGAACAATTCACAATGGTTTAGCATATGTTTTCTTCTATCATTATTAACCCTTTAAGGTGCACGTTTGAGTTAACTCGAGCGCGCTAAACTGGTCAAACTCTGAGCACTCGAGATAATTCGAGTTGCGTTGTACTTTATGTTGCTATAATTTTTCACACTCGAATGCAATCGAGAATTGAAAATAACAATGTGAAAGAAAAAAAAATAATTATATTGATATTTATCATTTACATGGGATTGTAAGCTATAACACTTACTTATTCAAGTATAAAATATATATTTCTTTTTTCTAAATTCAACGTTCTAAATTGTGTTTTTTACATTAAAAAATTGATTTTTTTGGCCGGCCTTTTTAAAAAAAACTGTGCATTAAGGGGTTAATCTTTTGTAACTCATATTTGTATTATTTCTTCTGTATTTCCCAGAAACTGTAATGTTACTTTATGAAAAAAGGATATGTGAAATTAAGTAATTCATAATAAGGTCTTACCTAGATTTAATATATCCGAGATACATCAGATTATATCAGAGAAGTCCTATTTTGCCATGGTAAACTCATAATACTTTTTCTATTACGAGTTAAACCCAACTGTGGGTGCTGGCACAGTTTCTGAGAGCTTTACTTGCTTTCTATTTTTAATTTAATTTAAAAAAAATCTATTTTATTATGTGCTAAGTTCTAGCATTTTAACTGACTAGCTTTTATCGTTCTAGTATAAGCTCAATGTACTTCAGCTGATTTTATCAATTTATTGCCTATTGTACTGACCTGTATTCAGCTATTGTGTGAATTTTTATCGCCTAAACTCAAGCATTTTCTCTCCTTTTTTCCCCCGTACCCTTATTTTAACTTTTTGTAAATGTCATGCCAACTAATACTCTGAGACTGAAGCATTGCCAGCATAGCTACTCCAGTACCAACGCTTGGACCAGGAAGTACTGTTGCGAAATCTTCCTGTGAGATCCTGTGAGATTCAAATACATAATCTATTTTTAAAATTTAAATCTGTTTTATAAATTGGATAAGTTTATTTGCTTTCAATCGGAAACAAAGTATTCTTAGAAGTAGTTATAAAAAAAAACATTCCTATATAGTACACTCTAATATATTTCATAAATATAGTATTAGAAACAAAATTACCTTTAATTCTTAAATAAAAGGGTACAAAATAGTTAGTACCTAATGTAACTGAAGTTAATAAGTCAGGTAATTAAATAAAAACCCATCCTATGTATTTTAAAATTAATAAAACCAATTGCAAAACTGTATACTCTTTTTATATTTCACATAATTTTATTAGCGATGTGCAAACTTAGCTTTACATCACAAGAGAAATTCAGCTATATAAATTAAAGGAAGACATTTTGCTTGAAAAGAAAATCTTCATAAAGTCACACAAGAATTTTATTTTTTATTCAGCAAGTTCTGACAAGCATTGATAAGCTAACAGAATCATTAACACTTCTCACTTCTAAAATAACAACGGTGTAAGGGAATTTCGTTGTCAGATGAAGACAAAATTCAATTTAGTGTTGAAATGAAGGAACAGAAAATAATATTAACAAAAAGTATACATTGTCCTCAAAACTTTCAAGTCCTCTACCATTTTCAGAGGACGAGAATCATTTAATATTCTTGTTGAAGGAGAGAATTGCAGGGGAAATTCATCAACACATGTCCGCAGTTTTCCAATTACTGCAAAATAAAGTTGCAACAGAGATTAACTTCAGAACTTCATTAAAAGTTTCATCGCCACACCCTTTCCAGCTACCCGTGTTCGTGCTAATATTACCACGGTGGCTCATACTTGTTGAATGAAATAGCGTCGACGATAACTCAAGGATTTTTTTTTTATTATTATTATTATTTAACGAAAAAGTTTTAAATAAGAGAAGTTGGGGATTTTGCTTTAAAGTTAAAAGTATGACTCATTAGCGTTAATGTAACTTTTGGACTAGACTGTTTTATTCGAGAGTAACTTAAGATATGGCGTGATCAATTCGAGACTGTGGAAATTACACGAGGGATTTGACGTATATACATGCACACACGAAAAATTTAAACTGAAAAGAAACAGAATATAAAGAGCGTAAACACACATAACTACCTATTTTTCCCCTTTTCTAAGAAAGAAAACGTTGAACTGGATTAAATTTATATGATGAAAAATTCTTTGTGTTGTTTAATCCTTTATATCTCAACAATCTCCAATCAAAAAAACATTTATGTAATAACATATAATTTATAAAATATTAAAGCGTAAAAAATAAGAATTTTTTGACAAATAAAGGGCTTTCTTCCTAACAAAAAATATTTCGGGAAGAACAGATACCTCTGACACCCCTATAAATGTGTCTTCAATTAGTGTCATATTGATGTTACATGTTGTTATGCATATATGCAGTTATATGAGTTGAGTGATATTTTCTGCATGGGTAACAGGTGATACTTTCAAATATTTAAATGTAGAATCACCACAGTGGAACAGCCGAACGATAGCCGATTGGTTAGGGTGCTGGCCTTCGGATCCGGAGTTCGTGGGTTCGAATCCCTCGATGGCACGGATGTTCATAGCCGTTCGGAATCGGCTTTAAGCAGTAGGTCCCGGTCTCATTAACCCTCTTGTTTCAAAAAGTAGACCTTAGCGCTCCAAACAAAAAATTGAGGTTTTCTTATTAATATTTTAAACTATTTTGCTCAAAAAGCATTTTTACGCATAAAAAATTTGAAACTCTATCTGAGATACCTACTTTTAGCGTCTCTACATTTTTGCTTTTTTTTTTGTACGAAGTAACGGATAGAGGGTTATATCGGCTTTCACCACGAGAATTTAAACCAGTGTTCCGAACGGGTTTTAAGCATTTTTGACTAGTTTTGACCACTGAAATTCACAATTCATTTTATTGAATATTAATTAAATATATTTTAATAGCATTAGTTAAAATTAAGTTAACATTTATTAAAAATGTCATAATATAAATGACATAACACCAGCAAACACCAAATTAAATCAATTACCATAACATAACTAACACAGCAAAAAGATGTAACACAAATGTTTTAATTATATTTTTGACAACCACTTTTATGTAATTTGTGTTGAATTTTAAAAAATAATTACAAGTAGCAAGTTTTGTGGTTGTTTCTAAATTTAGACGGTTCCGTAATGTATTTTGGATTATTCCAAACTTAGGAAATAATCTTTATGTTGGTTGAGAGCTGGCACAATGATTCATGAGGTGAGGGCGGGTGGGTATAATGCCACTTGGTCATACCAAGCCCGAATAAGCGTTGCTCTTTCCAATTAAGGCAGATATGTGCGCCTTTCGTTGTTAACGAGCACCGTTAAGGTGAAAGTACGACTTAGCTCGAACACACACGACACAACCTTTTTAGGGGCCGGTCGAACTCATTCATGCAATCATTCATCCTTCCACAAGTCAGAATTTAGATCCAAACCAGAGACCGACTCATCCATGATTCAACACCCCCAGAGGTAAAACTTGTTATGGGAACTTGGAAGACTTTGCAGTCACGACGTGCCCCAACTGCCATTAGCAACACGGCGGTCTTTGGCCGATACGAAGACAGAACTCGCCACCTTTCGGTTACGAGACTGACGCTCTACCAACCAGGCTACCGTGGCCCAGGTAGAATGTGAACTTATACAACTCTTATCTTATATTTTAGCTCCAACTAGTTTATATTTTTACAATTTTTACAATACGTGGTCCATTTGCAAATCTGTAGCATTCTTACATAAGTACATTTTATTAATCACCATCAGAAATTTGTCAGGGTGTTCTTTTTCATAGTGCACTGCTACTGTAATTACTTATTAAATTACTTGAAAAACGATTAATTAAAATTAAAACTTTTAATCAGCATCTTGATTAAAATAAGTTTTGGCCTGTTAAAATTACCCCGAAAGGAAGTGTTATAATCTCGAAAAATTTTAATGTTCATAAGATTGGTGCCGTATCAATCTAGACGTTATTTGACTTCTCATGTAAAGATGGTTGTCACCGCCTCGAGAGGTTGGAATTCTATAAAGGCCTTATCGTATGTCAACAGGTGCATGTTAAGAAAGCAACAAATTCAGTCTAGAGATTAATTTATTAATTTCCTGAAGCAGAACACGCGGATTTCTCATGTAATAGTGGAAAATTTTCAACCGATTAAAAATTTAAATATTCGTCAATCTGAACCAACAGAAATCGACAACTTTTCCCTGGCACATTAGAAATCCTCTAAATTTCTACAGGGAAAAATTATAAAATGAATTTTTAAAAAAAGTACAAGTTGACGTGCGGTAACGCCAAAAAGATGGATTCACAGAATCTGAAAGCAGAGACAAAACTGAAGAACCATCATCTGGTTTCATCTGCCCCTTCTAGATTAATCGTATCGCACTGTTTCAACGTGGAGGACATTGCGACGATGATCCATGTACACCAGCCACCATCAGCAAAGATAACAGTCTTTGGACGGCTCGGGATATGAATTCACAACAAGACTTTGCTGACTGAACCACCACGGGTAAATTGTTCAGATTTCAACGGAAATATGAACATGCCTGTAATACTAGACTCAAGACTCGAGTTGGTGTTACATGGGCACCTTTTTTTTTCTGTGGCCGAAGACGGACACCCCGAGAGAGGGTAGACAAGCCCTGATCCAGGGAGGTGAAAGTTCAACAGGAGGGGGCGAGAGATGCCACCCCCACCCGCGCCAGCTGCGGAGAAGGATTTTTTTTTCAGGGAGGCTAAAGCTTGCCCAAGATTTTTCAATTTTAAAGAATAAATTATCTACATTAAAATTGTAAAGTCTTTTGATTTACATTTAGTGGATGAATAATATAATTTTGTCTAGCATTTAACATAGTTCTTTTGATCAGATAACAATCAAGAACAGTTCCGTAATTTCGCTTGTTTTATTTTATAGGTATGTAAACTTCACTTCATAAATTCTGATTTTGAGAAACATGTGTCAGTCTATGACGGAAATACTAGAAAATATATTTATGTGCCTTTGAAAGTAGAAGACTTAAATACACAAATGTCTCTACAATTTTTGCAAACTATCCTCCATCATATTACAAAAGTATCTGCAAGAGAAGGATCAGAACGTAGAAGAATTCAGAAAGAAATGGATAATTTAAATACAGAGATTCAGCTAA
>CM063504.1:93257424-93267424 GCA_032207245.1 Pardosa pseudoannulata | reverse complement strand
AAAATCTATTATTTGAAGAGAATAATTTAGAATTTTACTATTTATTACTACCTGGTACTACGATGGCTAAACCAACAATGATGAAAGTTATAATTTTTTTTTGAGATTAATTATGCCATTGATGAAGCCCAATTGAGAACTTATAGGGAGCAGTTCACATTTATAATGCTAAATTATAATAATCTTTTAGAAGCTATAACTTTCGAAGAAGTATTTCATACTGAACAAAATGATACAAAAATTGTAAGTATAAAATAGTTATTTACTAATCTATCAATACACAAAGTGAGCATCATTATTCAGTTACCTGTTTAAATTCCTGATGAATCTTTAAGATTTAATTCTGAGCACGTAAAATAAATTCATGGGCATAATGTCCTCTACATTTCAACGAAACCTCTACAGCTGACAGGTTAAGCCAGTCATTCACCTTTCTACGAAACAATAAACAAATTATTTTTCCTGTTCCAGGAAGAATTTTATGTATAAAACGAAATGGGGTAACCACGTTTTCACCACATTAAAAATATAATGACTGAGAAACTACTTTTACAGGCAAGTGCAGAGCCATTTTAACCGTTTCAAAACTGAATTCGAAAACATTTTCCATGTTAAATGTTAGAATATATCAAATCAAGCATGTAAGATTAAATGAACAAAAGTTATACTTTTATTAATAGGGTTTAGATTTCGTTCGAAATCCAAGGGTATCCTTTCACGTAGAATTTCTCGCCCGAATGGTCCTGGCAACTATTAACAGTTCGTTGTCCACGTTAGTTACAGGAACAACTTAGTGATTTCTCGAATTGCTCATCGAAGAGAAGACAAACGTGATTTTCGAACTTAAACAAAAACAATTTATTGAAGATTTTAAATAATATCATTAAAGCATAACCGCCTCCAAAAGTTAAAAAAAATTATTAGAAAACAACTCCTTGTCTAAGTCAGGCAACATATTAAAATAGTGTTTAGATCAGTAACGAGATTCATTCATGTCATTTACACATATAATTCTGCTTTTCCAATTTGTCCTTGGACCTTCTCACATATCTCAAAGACACTTCCGTCCGGAAATCTCAAAATTCTTTGTTCCACTTATGTCAGCCCGTCCGCTCATCAGCTAGTCAATTTCATTGCAATGCAGTACGCTGCTTGAGGTCTCTCGAACTCCTTCACACTGGTCTTCAGTGTTACAGACAGCTTTGAAATATTCATTCCCCTCTATTTTGGTCTCTCTTACGAATACCCATTTTTTGTGACTGCACAAACACTCAAAGTTCCGAATATCAAAGGAGATCGTTAATTGGTCAATGATAGCTTCTTCGGATCATTCATACATTGAGTGAATCGACGTCCTATGTGTCATAGTTGGCGTCACCAGTTCTCCATCTCCAGATGATTTAATGAGATCTTTCTTTTGGCACTTATACTACAAAGTATGCAAGACCATAGCTAGATTTAGTCGGGGGGGGGGAATTAAATGACTGAGTCCCGTGAGGAAAGCCCCAGAGAAATTCATTTTAAAATTTTGGTCTGTACAAAATACATGATCAGCTGTGTGTGTGTGTGGGGGGGGGGTTTCCTCAACATAAGTCAGATCCCATAAACAGAGTCGAAGCCTAGGACTTAGAGAAATAATGTATATAGTTTGTGCATAAGTTAGGTTCTTTGTTTCCCGAAAGCCAGAAGGTCAATTTGGATGATTTTTGGTGGACATAAAGGTTCGAATAGAGTTTTTTCGACCAGGTCAGTTCGCCTCTTGATAGTGGGGGAAGGGTAAGTTTGTGGATATCAAACAGTGATATATGTAGTGGGAGACACCCCTCGATTCTCATATATACATTTATATCTAGATATTATGTTCAATATTGCTAAGTAAGCTGGAAACAGACCAGGGCCTATTAAAAGACAGCTAAAATAGAGAGAATCAAAAAGTGTAGTAAGATAAACTTTACGGCGGTAGTGATAAACTTTACGGAGGTAGTATAAACTTTACGGACGTAAGATCCTGATATGAGTTAACTGAATCTCAGAGGTATTATAAAGGTATTGCAATGATAAAAATTTTGATTTAAAATATCTTGAGTTGTTTCTGAGAAGGGTAAATTTACTTCTAATGGTCTATCAGAAGAATTTTTAGCTAGTTTAAGTGCGAGTTCGCATCCCTCGGGGTCTGCATTTACCATGATCCATTTGATAGTCAGATGAGTTTTATAATTGATTTTAAAAATAAGATCTGTATTTAGTGAATCTACGGATTTAATTAAAAAATTATATTGCCTTAAAGCTATATTCACTGTCATTATATAGTAAGTACTTACTGATCAAAACCGATTTCTAACGATTACGAACATCTATTCCAGCAGCGGTATTCACACACAAGGACTGTACCATTCAGTCATTGGCAAAACTTTGATATCGAAAATAAACAAAAATACACTATCAAATATGAACAAACTGTGTGAATTTCATTGCTTCAGGATATCAACAATCAACGAAACAGTACTTTTAAACTCTTTATGAAAATGATATTAATATCCGCTTTGGAACTGGCAAATAGTTTTCAAATCTTGAAGTTCAATTTCGGAAAACCCAACAGTAAAATTTCTTTGGCATACACGCCCCCTCAAACACATACACACAGAGACATATATATAGAGAGAGAGGCATAAACCCGACGCAGGGTATTTTTCTTGTGTACGAAAAAAATATGTAAGGCATTAAAAAAAATTTAAAAACTAATTTATTATTAAATATGCAGAATTTTACATGGGAATGGAGTTTGGCAAATAAAAATTCTTTATTATTTATAAAAAAATATATTGTAAAAATGGACTCGCCGAGCTTTACATTTTGTGAATTTTTCAAGCACTTTATCGATATTTATCGATTGTGCAGTATCATTTTCTATTGATACCATTGTCAAGCCATTCAACTTCTCTCGGCTCCTTACCGCAGATAATTTTTTATTAATTTCAATTTTTAAAAATTAATTCAATATTTTTCTTTTCTGAATCCCGTCTCTGGTTCACCTGGAGTTCGAATCGATTCTATGTTACGTCGCCTTTGCCATACAGTGGCTCTTGCACCACACACTTCGCACACGCCACGAGCCGGCCTTGCATATGCATGTGTGTACGTGTGTGTGTAAAATCGATTCTGTAAGATGGAATTTCGGAATTTATTTTATTTTTTCCTGTTTAATTTCAGTGAATAAAAAATACGTTTTTATTATTCTATATCTTTAGACATATTTCCTTCATAAAAAATAAGCTATATAAATCCAGACACTTTTAATAGCATTCAACAAAAAGAATTCTTAGAAATTCGATTCTACTTATAAACTTATAATTTGAGCACCAAATTATTATTCCAGAAATATTAACTGCAAGGCCTGTCCTGCCAGCTTTTATAGTAGTTGCTGGGTTAGTAGGTCTGTTGGTGCTTTCTCTCCACTCCCTGTTAAAAGGTTTTTCTGTTAAAATGTAATAAATCATAACGAAATATATTCACCGACCGAGCCAATTCGGAATCTTGGAGGGAAATATCTACAATTTCCGTTGCTAAAAGCAGCACTCTCTTTAACCCGTTATTTCGTCGGAGAAAATATTAAAAAACGTTTATCGCATTCAAGTCATGAACGGCCAAGAGAATAAAGTCTCATTAAAGCAACAGAAAGAGACTGGGGCTTTTATTAAAGTGCGACATGAATTTTAAATATTTTGTTATTAATGAGTCAAAACGAGAAGACAAACATGTCATGTGATCCAAATCGCCATAATGTCATACGACAACATTACGCTTTTGAGTCACGTATGTTCACCCCTCCTTCCTCCGATAGCACGGTCTCAAATTATACGGTACTTATTATTTATTTCAGTTTTAAATGGTTCAGAAGTATTTCGGCTGAGGGACGTTCATGCAGGTTGGGCACCATTTCTAAAAGTCTGACTTTCAATTATTGTTGCGTGCTGAAAACAGAAGTTTTCGAAGCGCATATTAATTTGATTTTCGTCAACTGGTTTAAACTTTAATGTCCTCTAGAAACATTAAAAGTCTTGAGTTTACAGAACGGGAAATTAAATGTGTCAAATCAAGAGAATAAACTTTAAAGAAGTTATTAGTATTCAGTTTTCATGCACTATAGAGTCAAGGAACAAATAGTGGGGAAGTACCATTCGTATGAACTCATTTATAAAGTCTTTAATACGATTCTGAATCACGGGTAGCATTTTAATGTAAATTGTATTGTGTTCGTAAAGCAAGTGTAAAGAGTCGGTAAGGCATATTACTCTAAATTTTCAAACTTTATGTTAGATATGATTTGAACCATTGTATTTTTCCCTTAGGAACTTTTATTTTATGTATTTATTCATTGCCTATTAGAACTTACCAATTCAGAATACTAGAACACTTTTAAAGTAGCGCTAGAGTTCAGTTATAAATTGGAAGATAATTAATTTGATGCATGTTAATACGTTGGTTGTTGTATATTTAAATTCTTTTAACCCTTTGTTGGATTTGTAAATTCCAGTCTTTGAACCTTCGGTACATTAAAAAAAAGTTTATAACTTATTTGAAAATTATAAGTGATTCTACTTAATCAAAAATTATTATATGTAAACTCATAATAAATAACAAAATAAAACAACTAAAAATTATTTCCAATTACGTATAGGATGTTATATAAATGTTTAAGAGATAAGAATTATCGTGATTCGTCTAAAATGCTTAGGAGAAAATAACGAGATTGCTCTCCGTATACAGCATGTCCCCACTTGGTTTAATAAAGAAAATGATTTATTAAGGCTCAAATAATCAAAACGTAAGTAGCCCCGAAAAACTTGACGAGGATATAATAACAACAGAAAGATTATCATCCTATACTAGCTACTCACTAATCCAAAGTACACAAAGTGAAATCTAAAAGATTCATTTCACTCAAGATATAAGTTACATATTATAAAGATGAGAATCATCACCCCATGTTATAAGATCAATTGATGCTTGTTACCGGCTGTAAGAAATTGATTAATTAGTTGGTTTGAGGGGGCTATAATACTAATAGCAATGTTAGTTAGTAGCAATGTTAGTTAGGTAGCCCCGAAAAACTTGACGAGGATATAATAACAACAGACAGATTATCCCCCTATACTAGCTGCTAAGCCAAAATACACTAAGTGAAATCTAAAAGAGTAATTTCACTCAAGATAAATATTATGAAGATGCTCCATAAAAAAGCTCCATATTAAAAAGATGAGAACCATTCCCACATGTTATAAATTCAATTGATGCATGTTGCCAGCTGTAAGAAATTCATTAATTAGTTGATTTGAGATGGCTATGATGCTAATATTATGTTACGTCTTAAGTAGTAGAAGGCTGAGACTTTGTCAATGTAGAAACTTATTCTGATCTTCTACAAATGTCCATGAATATAAAGAGACTTAAGTTTTTACTAATAAGGACAAAACACATTGAGAAACGAAAAAGATATTTTGTGTTTAAAACTAAATATTTAAAGAAAGACACACAAGACGATACAACAGAAAGACAAAAGTAAGGTTTTCACACAAAATAAAGAGAACAGAATACACAAATTGATACCCCAAAATCTCTTTTTAACAACGCATTACTTCTCTTTGTTTCGTTTTTAGATTATTTTAGTTTTACACGTTTTCTTGAGTAAGAAGATATCAAGTGGTTATCGCGCCTTTGTTAGCAATTTGGGATTTTAAGATCAGAAAAACTTGGTTCGTCTAGATCAGGGATGGACAAACTTTTTCGCCCGCGGGATAAAAATCGGAAGAAAATAAGTTTGGCGGGCCAAGATATATTTTTCTAAAATTTTAAAAGCAATATACAAGTACCTAACGGTTTAAATATGTTAATGAGATGAATGAAATTGCGATTTCATTTTTAAAAGTTCCTTATACTGAGGTTCGGAGTGAGATGTACTGATTTTAAGGAACGATGTTAAATGCTCATCTGTCAGTCTACTTCTGAAATTATTCTTTCTGAGGTTCAAAGTTGAAAACACTTGTTCACATATAAGAAGCAAATATACCGCTGATCTTCTGGACGTGAGATAATAAATTTGGGATATAATATTTAAGCAAAGTAGAAAAACAGATGGATATATAATGTATATATATATATATATATATATATATATATATATATATATATATATATATATATATTTCTTTTAATTTGCCTCGGACCGGCAACTTAAAATTGTATCTGTGGGCCGGATAAAACCTTCCGGCGGGCCGGAGTTGGCCTGAGGGCCGTAGTTTGCCCATTCCTGGTTTAGATGGACAGGTTTTATGATACCGATAAATGTCTTTATGATGTCATAGATGAAGAATTATAAAAAGAAATGCAAACTTTTTTAGACCTATAGGACCAAACAGTATACTCGAGATGCACTTTATAGAGACAAATAAAATGGTCAAAAATCACCTAGAGACACAATCTAGACGATTTTAAATCTTGAAAACTAGGAATAATACGTTATACTGCCTTATCTGTGCAGAATCCACATGTAGATTTTAACCCTTTAAAGCACGAGTTTAGTTTAGAAAAAATTATAAAATATGACATATTTTCTTCACAGAAAAAGGATATATAGGTACAATGTAAGTTATTTTTTGCAATTTCAGTTTTGGGGGTGACTAGGGAGCTTGAAAGAGTAAAAAGTATATAAAAAAAATTGTTATACAAACAAAGTGTAAACGATTTTATTACATGCTTAATTTGAATTTCGCCCGTGTCAGACACGGGTAAATGCGTTAAGAGGTTAAAGCTGTTCTAAATAGCTTTAAGATCTAAATCTCTAAGCTATAAGTAGTAAGAACAACGGAATGATGACCAAATAGATAAGGTGCTTCTATTCGAGTGCAGAATCTACGAGTTTGAATTACGCTGTGGCATGGATGTTCGAAATCAACTTTGAGAAACAAGTCCCTAAATAATCAGCAGAACATTAACTGTAGTTATCCAAACGAAACTTAAATAGTGGTCCACAGTACTTGTAGATTTGAAAAACTGATTTCTCTATTCACAGCAAAAACTTTGGTTTGGTTTGGAGCACTACGGTCTATTTTTTTACAACACGAGGGCTAATGAGACCGGGACCTACTGCTTAAAGCCGATTTCGAACGGCTACGAACATCCATGCCACAATGGGATCCGAACCCACGAACCCCGGTTCCGAAGGCCAGCATCCTAACCATTAGGCCATCGTTCGGCACAAAAAAAAACCTTTGGTAAGAAAACGTAATGCAGGCATAAAGTGAGAAGGTGTAATTAATATTTGGTAAGTCATAGGCTTGTTGTATAAGTAGGGTGGAATGAAGAAAACATCTCATAAAAATAGAATAATATCAACAAATTATAAATAATATTTAGCCGCTTTGGCAACAATGTAATCTTTAAAAATATTTTCTTTTGATATATCGTATTTCTTCTGTAAAGAAATTTTCATACAAAATCTAGTGACACATTTTTTTTTCTTTGGGAATAAAAGAAATTCTACAGTAGCCAGAAAATGTGTATCATACGAAACCGCTCGATAAATAACCGCCATTACTTTGATTAAAATGTAGGACGTCCCTGACAGAAAAATGTCTCCCTCAGATTGCATAGGCCATTCTCTACTGTCTCTAGGGATGATATCAGAAAGGCAGAAAATAACACTAATGTTACCTACATGTAAGAGAACCTTCATGCCAACCTTCACGCGACACCATGTCTCCCCAAAATTACACGCAATATTCATTTACTCATTTAATATCATCAGAATATGCTTCCCAACAAAGTAAAGGGAAAATAATATTTTATACGTAATATGATATATACAATGCAATGAAGTTGCTTTTTGTTGCTGGTGATATAATCAACAGGATTGTTCGAAAAAAAGAAAAATTCAAGGTTTTATCATTTCGTATAATAAATGGTTTAATTTTCCCGAGATTTCTAGTTGCGTTTGTAAATGGATTTTTTCTAAATACCTCTTTGAATTAATGAATTTTCCTTGTTGCACCGGTTCCCGTGTTCTGTATTATCTATGTTCTTAATCTGTTCGGGATTTTTCTTTTTCATTATTTTCCAGGTAATTCTACATAGTGAACATAGTTTTTTTTAACTTCACAGACATTATGATAACTATTTAATTAGATGAAACTCATTTACCAGTGACGCAATGGAGAAAGGAGTATGATTACTTGAGGAAAGTTGGCCTTCAGAATTCTGTTCACTTTAATTTAATATTTTTGAAGAAGCACAAAGCCTTTGAGATTTTTAAAACGATTATTTTAAAGAACTTAATCTCATATAATATGAACACAAAAAATTTGATTCCGTACCATGCTTAAAGCAAATACACTACACTACAAAAAATTACGGACCCTTTTAATTTTAGCCATTTTGTCGAATATTTAGAAAACTTCTTGGTAAATTATCATAAAACTTCAATTTTGGGCAGCTTATTAGACACCATATATTTCAGCAAAGGTTTTGTGAGAATTTAAAACAGTGAACCAGAAATCAAGCTTAGATAAACGATAATTTTGGAGATCACCCTGTAAAAAAAATAATTTTAGAAATACTGCAGAAACTTTAGAAAAACTGCCGAGCGGTTTGCGATGTTTCTATTTCCGATTGTAAATCATAACCTAGTCATTTGGATATGATTTCGCATGGGTCTCATATAAGGAGCATGCATGGAGGCGAAAAAATCAGCCGTATATGATTTCAAAATTAACAACTGTTCATTTATTTACAAAAAAATAGCATTTAAAGAAATATTAAAGTGTATAAGTAAAGTTGTCCAGAGAGGAGATTACTCTAGACCAGTGTTTCTCAACCTTTTAGTATTCACGGCCCAATTTTCAATCATAATTTTCATCGCGCCCCCCTCCCCACCGCGTACAATAAAATGTATACAATAATAATGTATTTTGAGCATTATGGCGCTAAACCTGCACTACAACCTTAATTTTAAACTTTGCAAATTACCAAGAATACGGAAATTTATTGACATTTTGCAACACTGATACTCAGCATTGAAAAAACAATAATCCTATGCCTTTTTATTGCTCTTGCGTCCCGCCATGTCGGGCATTCTCACGGTTTCGCGAGAAGTTTCGATTTGTCTGGAATTTATCTGGTCAGCTTAAAAGTTAAGTTAGGAGCGTGCGCAGATGTGAACAAATGTTTTCTCATAGGGAGAAGGAGAAAGTTCTATGACGCCAATTTCAATTCCAGACAATCTCATTCGAGTCGATCCTTCTTATCGCTATTGAATCTATTCTTAATGTGTATGTTATATATATTTTCGTGTAATTGCAATTCACGGTATTAAATATTCATTAAATATTCATTAAATTACTTAGAAGGTTTTAAATATTTTAGCATGTTTTACAAGAAAAAGAGTAATACTTCAGATTTTATGTTATAGAATAGCTAAAGATAATATTTACAAAATGGAGGGAAAAAAAGTTAAAAAACAAAACATCATATGTATACCCTACATTGACTTAAAATCAATTTGACTGGTTTAAAACCTTTCTAAGGCTGACATAAATCACCATGCAAAATTTAATCAATATCGGTCTTGCTATTTAGGAATGGTTAGCAAACATACGCACATGCAAGGAATTTTATATTAGAAGGAGAAAATTCACCATCTAAATGCACTGATGATTTTTCTCATTTTTTAAAATATGCATGAACCTGCAGCTTCTTTCTTCCCATACAATGTCATTCAAGCCTCATATCAGACACTTTTGAATTTTTCTCAATGTGATTGGGTTCCGGCCATTGTGGATTGCTCTAGCTCCATGTTAACCAATGGGGAAAACTTTTTTACTTCTGCTCGGTTTGCATTTAAAAAACTCTTCAAATAAATTTCCCAATGAGATAGAGCAGAAAATTCTCCAGAGCTTTGTGTGACTAATTTTTTTAAGAGTGAGAAAAATATATCTAATTTTGAATT
>CM063504.1:93247424-93252424 GCA_032207245.1 Pardosa pseudoannulata | reverse complement strand
CACAATTTTCTAATAAAAGTGTGGCTAAAAATGATATAATAATCAATAAACACACACACACACACATATATATATGTGTGTGTGTAATGATATTATGTGTGTATATATATATATATATATATATATATATATATATATATATATATATATATATATATATATATATATATATATATAAACATATGTTACTGTGAATGCCCGAAATTGGAGAATGTCGACATACACCAAATACCTCGGTAAAAGACCGAATATTTTATTATATACTTATATATTCGGACTATCGCCGGTGTATGTCGACAATCACCATGCTCTGAGGGTGACTGCTGAAAAAAATATTTTTGTTATGTTTTTAAATCATACTTTATTATTAAAACATGTAATGATGTATGTCAAAGTAGAACATACCATGAATGAATACTCCAAAGCCCCTGTGTCCATTCCAAAGAAAAATATCAAAGAGGAGGTTCAACCTACTACACCTTTTATCAAGCACTGATAAACAGAAGTTTATTTCTATTAAAAGAACGGTCGCTAAAGATAATCTTCTAATGCAAGCAACGAAAATGTTACAAAACTCAAAAACAATTTCCTCCTCAAATTGATGACACTGTGCGAATACCAGTCCCTGGTGTCGCACCGTCCGTGGCTCCGTACCAGTCCGTGGCCGTACAGATGCTCGAAATGTATTGACGGTTGTTATTGGAATAGAAGATTCCGACCTTTATAAATTAGTAAATAAAAATGGTGCCCTCAAACAGCTTTATACCCGTAATCAGTTTATATTTTGTAAAGAAAAGTTACTCTCCATAGATGAGATTTCTTCTCAAGAAATGTCGCTGAGAGAAGCCGCTGCAGCTAATTCGAGAAGTGGAGGACATGTCTTTAAACGCTGTCATTGCAAAAAGAAATGTTTCATTACTAAATGCCATTGTAAATGTAAGGGACTCTTGCGCAATTCAAAATGCTATAACAGTTTAAATTGTTGCAAGAAATAAGATAGTATAAGGTCAATCAGATAATTAAGTTAATTATTGATGTGATTTTCTGTTCTAAGAGTGTTCGGTTTGTTTCAAGTTCAACAGTTGCATGTGCTAGTCCTATAGATTTGACTGAATTACAGAGAAGACAATATAAATATCCGACATGTTCAACATTCACCATAAGTCCATGGTGAATGTCTACATTTACCGGTGTAAGTCAGAAATAAGGGTATTTAGCAAATATTTCGGCCATACATCAAACGACTACGTGAATGTTGACATTCACCGGTGAAAGTCGACATTCTCCAGTTTTCGTTCTTTCACCGTAACATATATATCCAAGCATAAATATAATATATTTACTTGCCATTATGATCTGTTAAAGTAACAGAATTATTTATTTGCGATCAAATGGTGTAAATTTTAATATCGACATTTTTTTAAGAATTTTAAAATTGTAACTACGAATTTGTTACGTTTTATAAAGAACAAACATGTATACACACAAGCGTACATATATGTACCCAATTTTTTATGGATAGATATATTGCATAAACTGTATGAAAGACAATAGGACAAGTTTGTTCACTAAATTCAGTTTACCATAAAGAAAATAAAAACCAGCCTTTTATTTAAACCATTTTTTCAATCAGCGCAGTCTTGCTAACATGCACTCCTGGCACTTTTTATTTCCCGGCACAATTTCTTTTTCTCTAATAAATCCTCACGCATACTTACATACCCACATATTATCTATCTCTCCTTTTACTCTAAAAATTTTTGGAAAAAAAAAGGGAAAATTTATATTTTATGATTTTTTAGTAAAACGCGACTATCTTTAACAAAGAAATAAATCGAAGTGAAAGGGTTAATCACTCGTGTAAAAAAAAAACCAGGAACTGAAACACACGTCAATAAAAGATTCCCAAACTAATCAGAAGACAAAAGAAAAAATAAATAAAGGTACAGGGGTACATTTGAAACTCCAAAGTGATAAGTTCCTTCATTGATCATCTCATTCAGTACTTTTGAAGGACGTAACTGGCTTATGAAATAAATCAAAATAATATCTATTTCTAGAAAAATGTATATATATATATCGGTACGACACGACACGTGTGAAGCGTATTAAAGTAGGGTATTTTAGGAAATAATGTAGGTTGAGGTTATAAAAAGATATATTGTAACTACGAAATTACGTTTCAACTCTAAGTTAAGGGGCCAAGGGACTTAAATCTCTATTTTTAAAATATTCAACTCTTTATTGTTTTCTTTATAAGAATATAAATAATGATTTTCAACAAAATGTGTATAAGGTGCTAAGTTTTACCAGAAAAAAGTTTCTCATATAAAACTCATAATAAATGTTCAGAAACACTAAAATTTCAATTAGATTAAGGGATCTCAGCACACTTAACGAGAGATCGAAGAATAATTATCAGTAGTATAAGGAGATCAAAAAGTAGGATTACAAAGCCTGCAGTGAAACGTGTACATTTTATTTCACACAACCACTACAACCGACTAATAGTACATACATAAGTTATTTCTCGCCTTAGTTTCCGTATCGGTTTAAGCACTTGCCGATTCATGGGAAGAGTTTCAATATTTCCTGCAGGTGAAAATCCTGCCTATGTATGTTCTGCCAAGTTGGCGCTTACTGTTTCACCTCTGAAACGAATCGACAGCAGCTGAGGTGCTCGTTCAAGTAAGGAAAAGAATGAAAGTCACTTGGAGCGAGGTTCGGGTTGTTTTCACTCCAATACAATGGGGATTCGTAGCCATGAAGGCCACAGCTGGAAGAGAAAAGAACCTCACCACTCATCAGCGTAAACCTACCCAGAGCAACAGACCCGCACAAAACAACGGGACTTATGAAAAACTTTCACCTTAAGAATACAACCAAGAAAATTGAAATTAACAAAGTGCCTGAAGGAAGTATAACAAAATGTTTCTTAATCTCAAATAGTTATATATTTAAATCCAAATTTATTTAAAGGACAGCTTTGGCATTGTATTTCCAATGTTATTTCTTAATAAACTTGCTTAGGAACATTTTAACCCCTTAACGTGCATGCTCGAGTTAACTCGAGCGGGCTAAACTGAGTTTGATAAAACTGTTCATTAAAGGTTTAAACACAGTATTACTATAGTCACATTCTTATAGTTACATAAACTTTTATATAATAATTGTTCATTCTATTTTTGTTACAACCAGAATATATATCATCTATATATTTAGTTGCAATGGAAAAAATTCCGACGAGGTAGGGAGATTGGTCGATGATGCCTCAGTAGTCGTCGGGATGCACTTTTTTACCGCCACCAACTGTCGACACCAATCTGTGACATGCTGACGAGACATTACCACCTCTCCGTAAACCTCTACTAGCTACCAGTGAATTTCAGCTGCGGTTACATATTGCAACACAGAAATCAAATAACTGAGTGGATTTCTTCGGGAAACCAGTTTTCCAAACGAGTAGCAATTTATATTGAGTTTACAACTAGGGCAGTAGGAGACGTGTGGCTGAAATTCTGAACAGTAACCGAACTGGATGGGCTTGTCACATCTCCCTAAATATAAATTGAATGAATGAAGTTTTATTAAAATAAGTATAAAATAATGTTATTGAATACACAGCCAATAGAGAAATTAGTGAAATGTAATGAAAAATATATACTCATTTTTTAAATAGATAGTTAAATTTGGTTACAGCAGCCGGGAAATATTCATAACCACATTTAACATGATATATGGAACATTTATTTGATGAGGAACACGAAGATAAGACACTAATTAATAAAGATGAAATAACTAAAATGTTTTGATTGGGCATCAACGCTCGTTGTAATCCAACTTTTTTCTCTCGAATCTCAAAATGATGTACAATCTATAATGAGGAGAGCCTATCAAGCGGTACGTACTGAAGAACTTTAATTTTGACCTAAATAATAATAATAAAGCGGATTTTGAGTATCTGAGAAGGTATTAAAAAATTGTCCTTTAGCCCAGAATTGTTTATATTTAGGTTGCAACTGAAACTCTTAAACGATTTTACAAACTAAAACATTTCTTAACAGTGCATGGTTTGGTTTGGAACGATTTGCTGTTTTGCTCACTAGGTCTAATGAGACCGGGATCTACTGCTTAAAACCGATTCCGAACGGCTACGAGCAACCAAGCCAGCAGCGGTATTCGAACCTGCGAACTCCGACACCGAAGAGCAGAGTTCTATTATTCCACCATCGTTCGGTATACAGCTCATCCATTTTAAGAATACCCGTGAATGAAAACTTTAAAAAAGCCAACGTTTTGAGAAAAATTACTTTTAAATTTTTTTACCTTGTAATTTCTATGAATCAGCAGACACATTTTCTAATGTATATAATTATACAGTAGGATTTATTTTCAATATTTTTTTTTATGTACAAACACAATTATCCTTTCTTTGTATATGTTTCATTGAAAGATAGATATTTTGAGAGGTATTTGATCAATCCAAAGGTGTTCAAACAGCTTGCGAGCAGTTTACATAAAATTCTTTTTTGAATTTCTACAATACTTTAGAACAGAGCTTTAAAACTTATCAACCATGGAGAGCCACTTCGTGTGGTAGGACATAGGAGCGGGCTGTCCTTGGTTTCGTATAGACGGATTTATGTGCCAAAGGGAGGGAATTACATTTTTTCTTCCATGTAAACTATATCCACAACAGGTAAAAATTGGATTATACTTTTTAAATGATTCAACGTTGAATGTTTTCAGTTGTATGTATGAATTGATATATATATTTCGAGTATTTAAAAAATAAAATATATTTTATTAAATAAAACACTATGACTCATACAATTTTCAGCCAATTTTATTAACTCTTTTTAAGTTTTACAGATGAATAATTAAATTGAAAAACTGAATTAAAAATAAAAATATATAATTTTTTTTTTCGTTTTTTTTTATTTTGTAAAAGAAAATTCAAAGAAAAATAATGAAGACATGTTGCTCAGCAATTGTGTTTT
>CM063504.1:93182424-93242424 GCA_032207245.1 Pardosa pseudoannulata | reverse complement strand
TAAAAGGGTCAAAATAGGTACTCAGTATGAGTCAAATGTTACAAATAGATAGTATAGCTCTAAGTCGTATTAAATGCATTATACAGATTCTAGATAATTAAAATGGGTGACATTGAAATAAAAAGACTTAATTTACTTATTCTAATTGTCCAGTAAAGTAAATGTTTTGTTGAAGGATTACTGTAGAAAAAAAGTAGCGGAAAATAAACGTAAAATTTAGAGATAGCTAAGAGTGCTGATCTTCAGTAACGAAGTTCGAAGAATTTAAATCCCATAGTGGCATGGATGCCCGTAGCTTTTCCAAATCGGCTTTAAGCAGTAGGTGCTGGCTTCGTTAGCCCTCGTGATACAAAAAAGTAGACAGTACTGCTACAAAACTAACCAAACCAAAATAACTCTAGTTACAAATGGAGTGGGATTCAATGTTGTGATAACAAATAGATAGTGTGGGGTGTAACACGTAATAAATGCAATATAACCTAAAACACAATTTAATTCTGTAAATGAGCAAAACAAATTGGGTTGAATTGAAATAAAAAAGGTTTTATTTAACATTTATCAAATTTGTCCAGGAAAATATATATTTTGCTGAAGGATTACTGAAAAAATAGGCTGCAGTAAATAATTTAGAGAAGTTCTCTGCTATTTAAAATAGTTCTAGTCACAAACGGATGTTGGGATGAAGTGTTACAAATAGATAGTAATTCGTATGAAAGGCCATACATAAAACATAGATATAGGTTAATTCCATAAATTGGAAAAACATATTGATTGAAATTGAGATAAAAGGACTTTTTGCATTAAATAAATTTATCCAATAAAATAAATGTTTTGCTAAAGAAACACTGTATATATATAAAAAAGTTTTAAATAAATGTATAATTTAGGCCAATTTAGTTTATTAAAGATTTCGAATATTTGTTCGTAGTAAGTCAAAAAGCAAGACAGATAAGGTTTTAACCTGGTATCTATGTTAAGTAATATATAAATACACGGGAGCAAAACTATTATTTACTGTGATTGGACAGTTTGGTATCTAATGTATAATAATTATAAAGTCTAACATCTAGAAAATAGGTTAATTTTGAAAATATGAGGGAGGAGGCGGGGAAACTGGGTCTTCTCGGATAGTGTACTGAAACTGATTTGCAAACTTCATTTACTTGAATGTGGCAGTAGTTCACCAGATCTTTCAACTTTTCAGACAAAGACCTTTTATTATTACAGTTTCCAATACATTATTCCAGGGAGACGATTACTCGGAAAGTAAAAAAGAATTTCGCATAAGTTTTCGCGACACCGTTTTAGAGAACTACGCACTTGCACGGCCCAAGAATATTGGACTTTCGTGCGAAGAAAGTGGAAACATGCCAGGCGAAAATTCTCAATTCTAGCGCGATGGAACACGCAACGTCCACATCTTAGGTCTCCTCCAGCTATTGGTTCAATTTCCGTCTCCGTTGTCAGCACGCAGGTGTGCAAAAGGTAAAACAAAATAATAAAGAAATAAAGGAAAGCAACAAAACTTCCATCCAAAGATTAGAATTACTTTTTGGTGCAGCTACGCACGCCATTTTGGGGTATGTATGTCGGTCGGTTAAGAAAAACATTATGGTGGATGATGTATTGCCATCCGCTCAAGAAATACGAGTTTTTAAAAAGGACACCAGGAGGAAGCAAATTTCAACTAGAACGCCGTCACTGCACGGAAAGAATTCCAGAACACGACGAATAATTATGTTAAAATCTTCCAAGAATAAAAAAATAATATATTTATACTTATACATAAAATTTCTTCAGAGAAACATTCGTTATTTCCCTACTTCAAGTCTCATAAATAAAATACACCTTGTATCTGGGACTCATTATGAATGAAATATTTACTCAGTAATTCAGTTTTTTTCTCTTTCGCAATAAGCAGATGTTGGAAGACCTTGATTTACGTCCATATTTAATGTAACTTATAGTCATTCCAGAAGATATATTATCCATAAGGCTCTGTCTTTTTATGAACATCTGTAGAGAAGAAACATGGGAAAAAAATTACTCTTCCAAAGAAATTATTTTACATGCAGTGATACAAACTACTAGATACACTAAAGTAAATTATATTTCTTTGCATACAAATTTCTTTTAGTTTTTACGATTCAGTATAATAAATCAAACCTGACGAGTAGTACTCTGTTGTTTTCTTTCTGTGCTTCTTTTTATAGCCATAATAGAACTGTTAATTGTTACTTCTACTGCTCCCTAAAATATCCCTATTTATTAAACTCTATTTGGGTTGAGTTAATCCAAGTCCAATCTTTTGATACACAAAACCTATTACTCACTTACTTCAATCTAAAAAGTTCTAATTAAAGTAATAAAAAAATAGTTTAAAATAACTTTTCAACATACTTTTATCTTCAGTGACACCTCTTACACATGGTTTGGAGTACTACGGTCTACTTTTTGCAACACGATGGCTAATGAGACCGGGACCTACAGCTTAAAGTCGATTCCGAATGGCTACGAACATCCATGCCACAGTGGGATTCGAACCCACGAATTCCGGTACAGAAAGCCAGCATTCTAACCAACCGGCCATCGTCCGGCCTTTCCTTATACACATGTGGACCTTATCTGCGAAAAGCATAAGCATATAACAGCATAATCCTGAAAACTTGCAGTCTCACATTTGTTGAAATGAATACAGAAATAAAAGTTTTTTTTTAACTTTTGCCTCTTAGCTAATACTAATGTTTGAATAATATTTATAGAAATAAAAAATTTTAATGTAAGCATGAGTATCAAACAAAAAGTAAGTTTCCTTCATCATCGAAAGATGACTGCAAAACACATGACACAAGGTTGCACAAGTCGGGTATATAATGGATGCAGCAGTTGTAATTTCCCAATTACTAACATTAACATCGTTGTACTGCGCTAAGTTGTCAGTTCTCTTTTATCCTTCTGCCGCCAGTTTTTAACGCAGAAAAGTTCAAAATCTATCGTTGGTTGTGTTTAGTGAATAGATTATATGTGAGGAGCAAATATCCAGTCTATTCACTATATGAATGGACCGTTATAGGTGTGGGGATTGCCCATAAAGTATGCAAAATGTTTAGCTTGGGTTTGCCATCTGTTATAGATAGCAAACTTCCACCCTACGATCTCGATCTTGTTCCCTGCGACTTCCATATATATCTGAAAAAATTATTGTACAGTCACTACAGACAATTGTGACACACTGGCTCTATGCTAGACGATACACTTCTATGACACTGGACCATTAAAACTTGTTCCACAGTATGAGAAGTATTACAATTCCCCTGGTTATCATGCTGAGAAGTAAGAAGCAGCTGAAATACTGCTGTATCTTTTACGATAAACCTGTCTATGCTACTTTTTACGCCTTTGGGAAAATTACTTTCTGGATAACTCTTAAAAAATTTCTTTTTTTTTCCAATGTGGGGGTACACTGTTCTTTAAATACTCACCCATGCAGCTCTCTTGTTGGCACACTACTAAAGGAACACCACATCTGTGTCTAACACCGCTCCGTACAAAGAAGTTTGGTTTGGTACGAAGCGTTACGGTCTTCATTTTTGTCCCACGGGGGCTAATAAGACAGTGGCCTACTTCTTAAAGCCGATTCCGAACGGCTGCGAATAACCATTCTAACAGTGGGATTCGAATATACGAATTTCGGTAGTGCAGCGCCTACCCACTCCGCCATCATTCTTCCTATCAAAAGACAACCAAGCCTTATACGAAATTTGAACCCATTTCCTCCAGCATTTCAGGCGAATGCGATAACTACTATGTCTACCGGAAGGCAAATTCACCATCTAAATCACAGGTGGGCAAAAGTCGGCCCTTTTGTTTACTTTTTCCGTCCAGTACACTCGGTACTAAGGAATTCTACAAGTAATTTGGATCCAAATTTTGAAGAAATAATATCAAATGAACATTCCAGATTTCACGTTTCGCATTAACTAAAACTATTCTATTTTAACGTTTGATATTTATCTTTTCTTTTTATAATTCTATTCACTATTACATTTACAAAATGTAATATAAATATAAAAATGTAATAACTATGATCAAAATAAAATAATTTGTATCGTTAAGATATAAATAAATATCAAAATAAAATCTTTCATTAACTGATTTATTTAATGACCACTAATTTAATATAATGGATCACATCTTTTAAAAAATTACGTGACATATTTTAATGGGCACAAATTGTTCGCATATCCACCTAAGAAAGACAGTTTATTATTACCATTATCTTTTATTAACAGTCAAATTTCTCTGTCCAAATGCTTTAAAATGATACTTTTAGTGTTTTTGTGAAAAAAATTTCTTGGGCAGAAAAAACAACTCCACCCAAAACATTCGCGTGTGCACAGCGTACGCGGTATAGTCTTCCGGCCCGGGAGACATTTTGAAAATTTTATTTTGGCCCGCGCTTAAAAGTATTTGCTCACCCCTGATCTAAATGCACGATGGATAGGGTAATTGGACACCCTGGGTCGGTATTTCGCCTTCAACCATATCTTAACTGGAGAATGAGCATAATTTTAAAACAGTTACTTTAAAAAACTGAAAAAAAATGTTTTCCGAGATCATGAACTTAGGAAAGGAGTACTTACAAATTAAATATAATTTCAATCTAAATATACTCCTTGAATTTTAAAAGTATGAGCTTTCACCAGTACTAAGGCCTAAGGCCAGTACCAGGACTAAAGCCTAGGCAACTACGTGCCTAGTGCCCGTAATTTTTGGGGCCCGAAAATTAGGTTTTTAATTTTCATTATTTAACAGAAAAACGCGATATTCATAATTATTGCTGAAACGTATCCAAATTATGCCGAATCGTGTATTGATAAAGTATGGACGAGAGTTAACGTGCTTATGCATCCAAGCCCGCGAGTGTCGATTTGTGTAAAGACGATCGAGCCTCGCTCTTATCAAGCCTTTACTATGCACGTGTTTAAAAAGTCAAATGTAGCTATTAAAAATCAGTGCCTCTTGAACGTATTAGATCTTATGTGAAATTCCAGAACATGAAATAAAATTCAGTGGCAAAAAAAATTTAAAAATTCATATATATATATATATATATATATATATATATATATATATATATATATATATATATATATATATATATATATATATATATATATATATATTTTATATATATATATATATATATATATATATATATATATATTTATATATATATATATATATATAATATATATATATATATATATATATATATATATATATATATATATATATATATATATATATATATATATATATATATATATATATTATATATATATATATATATATAATATATATATATATATATATATTATATATATATATATAATATATATATATAATATATATATAATATATATATATATATATATATATATATATATATATATATATATATATATATATATATATATATATATATATATATATATATATATTTAATGCGATTCTTTGCATTAAAAAAGATCTGAGAGATATAAAACTATTAGCAATAAATTCAAAACAATATTTCATGATAGTGATGTTAGTGACTCTTCAATAGAGGAATTAAAATGTTATGAATAAGATTTAAACCTAGCAGAACTGAAAAATGAAGTATTACAATTTATTACTTTTATAAGTAAAGAAAATATTATTTCGCCAGTATCCATGTGGTTATTTATTCAGAAAAACAATATTATTGCAACATTCTCTAATTTAAACAGAATACTGAGAATTTATTTAACCCTTCCAAAAAGCAATGCAAGCGATGAAAGATCATTCTCAGTAATGGTCAGAACAAAAAAATTTTTAACCCCTTCCGGTATGATTTAATAATGAAAAACTGTGCATGAAATAACCATTTAATTTTTATTTAAATAACTTGTTTCATTTTACAATTCTTACATATTCTTAATTAAAATCCACTTTTTACATAGTGTTAAATAATATCAGAAACAGTAAAATTAAGAAAATATCAAAGTAAAACATTAATAAGGTATACAGATAATAGTCTTCAAGCTAGTGGTACTTTTCAAAACAAAGTGCAAAGGAATTCTTAATTGTTTACACCGCCAAGTAGTCTCACTTTTAATTTGATTCTTGTAACACACACGGCATTTCTTAGTAGGTTTTCTTTTATTCTGACTCATTAATTTGGCAGTGACTTGTACCAAGAAATTCTAAGTAAACAATATGCAATAGTGACTTGTGATTTTCACAAGCGATAAAAGTGTTGCCAAATTCAGTACACTAGAAATTTTAAACTAAATTAATTATCATATTTAACAGTAACTTTAATCGCATGACGAGTGTAGCTCGTCATTGTGCGGTATGGAATAAAAAACTAATGACGAGCTAGACTCGTCATTTTACCGGAAGGGGTTAAGATCTACATTAGGCCAACAAAAATTAAACAGTATATCATTACTTTATGAAGAAAAAGTGTAATAACTCTATTAATTGTGACAAACTAATTGACGTGTTTGCAGAATTAAAAGTGAGAAAAAAAGGTAGTATAACTAATCAATCTGGATATAATTGTAAAAGAATTATTGTTTGTTTTAACCCATAATTTGGCTAAGTCTGGCAGCTACACCGGACATGTATATTTATAACTACTATATAACATAATTGTCGGTGTTCGCCACAGCGGACATTAATTATCTCAAAAATGGATGATATAATATATATTGGTTTATTTTACAGAGATCCTAATGTCTATACAGACATGGGAAAAGAACAAATTAAAAAATATTTGAAAAAACATCTTGTCAAATTAAGGGTTAATACATTTTGTTTATGTTTGTTTTAATAAATTATGTTTATTTAATTTTGTACATGCATATTATTATTTTTTCCCTTAGATTCCGATAATTAAATAGAACTACATACTATATGCTTTAAAACCAAACTACCAAACGCAAAGTATGTGTCATGACTGAAAAATAGGCCCGGAATTACAATGTTGCCTAGGGCCTGCTTTAGGCTTAGCCCGCCACTGGCTTTCACCTTACCTAGAATCGTCAATTGCTGTGAAATTGACTGTTTAATGAATGAAATACAATTTTAAATTGCAAATGTTCCATGCTACTTTGAAATACTCTTAATTATTTTAATTATATCTTTTAAGAACTCCTATAAAGATTACTTTCTTCTCAGACACAGATATTTTTAAATAAAACATGCACTGCCATTATATGTGAAGCAGCCCAAACAAAATATTTTAAGCGTCATCTGGTCAACTAACTACATAAACTTCCCCTTCATTATAGAACTCTACTGTTTCATTGAAACTTTTTTTTCTTGTTTCGTGCTTTTACATTTGGATGCTAGAAGTCTTAAAGTAGAATACTTTTATTCCTTTCACACTCAAAAACTGTCAATACAGATTTTCATTCTTTATAGTAAAATAATTACATAGACCCGGGATTTTGATTTTCTGAAACCACTGCTCGTAAAGTTCAAGTTTATATCAAACATTTAAAATTTCGTATATAATTTGTGTGGCTTATTCGACGTATTCTGTATAGGTAAATGTAAACTTACACTTGACTTTGGAAATAATTGCTCATACTCAACTACATTTCTCATACCTTAGCTTATAGGAAATAGCCAATATATCTGTAAATTTATTCCAAATACATTCAAGTATGTCCAAATATTCCAATACAATGTTATATAGATATTTCGTCCTGAACCGACATTTTTCACAATTACAGTTCTCTGTTCAAATAAAAGTTCAAAATTATTTTCTGCAAATAATTTTTCTTAAAAATGGACTTGAGAAAAGCAGTTTCAACGGTTTTAAAAGTATTGTTACAACTGCATATGAATGCGTTGAGTTGCTTTGTTGAATATTGGTTGTACTAATATCCGAAGAGATTTTTCGTTACACAGAATGCAATAAAAAATGAAGGTGCATAACCAGATATGATAACAGTCCCATATATAAAATGTAATGACTTTACGTCTAATCGTTTTTGAGATATGCCCGGCAGCGTTAATTCCTGAGTTATAGCGTTAATAGTTGAGATTTTTTGCTATTTAGAGAACAGATTGCAATCAAAAGGGGTTGGATACAACTAGATGAACCCCACCCCTTTAGATACAACCCTTAAATACAAAATTTCAACCTTCATATAGGTAATCAACCTTGAGTTATGCGGCATATATACGTTCGCAAGACGACTCCAGCGTCGGGCAAACTGAACCCTTGTTCGGGACGGCAGTGAGTCTCGAATATGTTAAATACTTTATTATTAGAAATTAAATGTATACAATATTTTAAAAATTATTTAATTCTTTATAGCTTGGAACACAATTATACTATATTTTATTAATTGGAATGTCAATCAGTGCATTTTTTCCCCCTTCTTTCAATAAATGAATCGTACAACATAAAAAAAATAAAGATTTAATTAAGAAAGCAATTATTTTCAATGTTTATATAATACATATAATTTAAAAGATAGCCTTAAAATACGGTAAACACAAAAGATTTGAGAGCAGAGTGAGCAGTGAGAACAAAGACCGACGGAGAAGCAGGAGATATAAGCGTTTTTGATCAGGCTGAAAAAAAGTGTGTTTAGATTTTGTACCAAATCTTGCTACTGTTTTAACCATCTTGCTTTCTTTCAATATAAATGGAGCAAAGGAAGAGATCTCAAAAAATATATTCGATTCTAAAAACAGTTTACTATTTTAAAAGTAATTTTCATAATTAGAAAGTTGACAGTATTTTCATCTTTGTCAAGGGCGGCAAAGCACTACAGCCGTTTCTGTACGTATGTACAGACATGTCAGTACAAAACTAATAAAAATGCACTCAAAATGAACAATTGCTTTACCTATGTACAGACGTATGTACATATGTACACACATAACACTGAAGCTTGTAAAATTTAATTCAAATAGTCAACTCAGAATTTCTATTGAAATCTCCACACTGTAATTTTTCGATTACAATATACCCTTTACTTTTTACAAAGCAGTAAGTTAGCTTTAAAGAAAAATAAGTAAATAACAACAGATCATTTATTTCATACAAGCACAAGAAAAATTATCTCAAATATACTGCTTTTTAAATCTCTTCCTATGAATACAGGAGGGTACGAGGAGTGTGAAGAGGCAGTACCAAAATTCTACTCAAATTTTAAACCATTAATGAGTTACTGAGTAACAGCCAATATCTCAAGACTAAACAGCAAAAATTTGAAATGACAGTTTCACTTGAAAGTAAAATTTGTGTTTAATGCTTATATATTTTGTCCATTGAGAATTTAATAATTTTTTTCTTTTTGGGTTACAAGGTAGTTTTTACGTTACTTTTTTATAATAATTTACTGTATTCATATCGTTGAATTTGATATTTTTAACATTTTGATACTAAACAAAGCCTTGTATAGCATGCACCTGTCACCAAAATTAATTCTAGGGAAATACTTCTTCAAGTAACAAGTACATGGAGCTAAGTCTCCATGGAGTTTTTTTATTTTCAAATATTAATCCCTGATTTGAATAGTAAACATATGCGAAAATTAATCCTAATTCTTTCAGTTAATACCTGTGCACCCTATTCTAGTAATTAAAAAGTATTCAAGTATATTTGGTAAGCCTCTCTTAAAATACTGAATTGAGTCACGAGAGGGGAAAATGGCTGGTATGATACAAAACAACTCTTGAATTTTAAAATTACCTTCGTTTTTAAACCCCAAATCTGAATCTTAAGGTCTTACATATCACACATCAACATGTACGATTTGAAAATGCAAGACTAAGTTTACAATTTTTCTCTGTTGAAGAAAATTTTTTTTAGTTAAGTGTATTTATTTTGATTTGGTTTTGGATTTATTTTGGTTAGGTGTAAAGTACAACTTAGCTTTAATCAGTTGAAAAGTTTTCGCTCTAAGATGAGAAACCCACTAATTTTTTTGTGGGATGAGGAATCCTAAACTAAATATGTTGCTTTTCAACATGTACATGTTAATATGTGATCTGACTTTTATGGATTCTACTAACGATATCTAAATGTTGTGAATTAAAAAAAAAAGTTTTCATAGTTTAGTGTCAGCATATTTAGATATCTATTTTTGTGAATTCAAAATGCATTTACTTTTATTTGTTTATCAAGGAAGAGGATTTGCCAAATACTGAAATAATTTCAGCTCCACAGCAATTGAACCACAACTAGATTTTTCTAACCTGTTGCTTAAGTTTGTGTTACATATTATAAAAGTAGTTAATGTGAAAATTGTTAAGCTAAGGTATGCATATGCTTACATAACAAATATTTGTATCTAATACATTTAAGAAAGGGAAGTCAGTGAACTTAACTGAAGTTAAACTGGGAAACCCAGTTTCATTTTGTAACCATACACATTTTAAATATGTAATTAGACATGAAAATATGTATAACTACCTAAGTAATATTAAAATAGTTAAGAAATGACTTTCCTTCATATCAAAAATGTTTAAACAATACAGAATATTACAGCCTTTCAACAGCTATTTTAACACTTTTGAATACCAAGTTACCCACTTTCAGACATTACTCTTTGGCTCTATTACTCGTATAATATGAATCTCTCATTAAAACTAAAAATTGATAGCCTCCCTTTTAGAGGACATAAACTTGAGGAAAAATAAAACCTGAAAACCAGAATTAGTAAATTTATCTAGTTTCAGCATGTTTACTACATAGATGATCAAAAATTTAGAGAAAATTTACCATATTCTACAGTAATTGTCAAAACGTTTACAACATTTAAACCAGCATCATTAAATATAAAAATTTCCTTTAAACTGGAAATATTTCTGCACATTTTGATACAGCCACTATTTTGTTCATGTTTTATAAAAAAAAAAATTTAAAACATTTTATCCAAGTTTTTCCATTTTTAAGTTTGTTGTCACTACTTACAAAATACTCTTAACCACATCATTAAATTTCATGAATGTAGATTATGCATTGACAATCATACCTCAATATATATAATGTAAAAATATAGTAATAGTTTATTATTATCCACTTTAAATATCAGGATCTTAATTATTGATACTGACATTTAGTCATCTAAAAAAAAAAAATCATTTGGTTTTAAGTAACAGTTGCTTAGCAACATTAAAATTTTTTTATAAGCTGCTATTTTTAAACTGTATGTAACATTAATATTATTTCAGTTTTGATACTTTTTAAAAAGGTTATATTAAAAAAAGCAATTTGTAGATGTTCCTATTTTTACATCAATTAGCAAAAATCTTAATTTGTGTCAAAATAATTGAAATAATGAAAAACAACATTTGGAAGAGTTATTTTATTTAAAAAACAACATGGTCCCTTTAATCAAACAGACCTATAAAAGAAAAAAAACATTAGAGCAATGCAATGAATGTAAAGAAACAAATGCTAATAAAATGTTTAAATTACAAATTTACTCAATATACCAAAATAGTTATATTCTGGATAAAACGTTTATTTTCTGCATGGTAAAACAATTTTGGTATTGTTTTTATACTGTCATCTACAATGTACACACAGAATAAAAAAATTTCTGAATATGACCAAATTAAAAACAAAGTAAAAATAGATTTCAAAGAGGGGGGGGGGGGAAATCTCAGTTCCAGACAAATCTGCAGTGACAATTGCTAATGTGAAAATGTCACAGCTATAATATAGGAAAGTACTCCTAAACTCAGTTTGTTCATAAATTATTCAGTCTTGTTCCATAAAACAATGTTGGTAAGCATGCCTTCTAAAGTTCCTTCTCACAATATTTTTAAATTATACACATTTCCAGTCTTTAATCTTTCTCAGAATATAAAGATTTCATATTCTAATTGAACGTGAATGTGGCATTTTAATGATCAAATGGGTTTATGGCTAAAAGTGTCACAATAAGGGGCAACATTGGCATTTGTGCTTTATGTGAGTATTCCCATTTTTAATACACAATTTCAGTCGAGACTTCTATCAGCATGTTGGTAGGAGGTTCAAGTGTATCTTTAGAGATATGTTAATGTCATGTAATTATTACCTTAAGAAGTTAAAAAATGGGAGATTGGGAAGGGGAAATAAAATAAGGTTTCAGTCAAGAATTAGAGCAAGCAGTATGCTGAAGACTTTGCCAAATTTCTTAGTTATTTCCTGCTGGATTTAGAACTGTTTATCCCAAAAGAAATAACTTTTCATGTGGAAGAAGTTTACAAACATGACATGTTGTTCAAGAATTACTTTAGGACAGCTTTAGAGATATAAAATGCAGTCTTGTGTTAGTTTAGGAGATGCATTTGGACCATGGGACTACCTTCCAGATGGTGGCAAAAACAAAACACTTCCTAAAGCTAAACAAATGCTCTCACCCCCGCAGTTTCCAAACATACATGCCACAGTGGATTTAAAACACTCCAAAGACCAGTGCCTAAACCATTCAGCTGAACATGGCAGTGGGAAGAGAAGTGTCGAGTTTATTCTGAGAGTAAAGTTATGAAATTTTCCCCAAAATTTAGAAAAATCTTTAATATAAAATGAATGTCCTTGGTATTGTAGCATCTAATTGTGATCACAAAATTATCACTAGATTGCCCAAGGCAGTCATCGACTTTTTAAATTTCAATTAGAAAAACAATTATGAAATATGACATAATTTCTTAGAATTTGGTGACTTTTTCTATAACATATAAATAGGTTTATGAATAATTGTAGTTACTTCCACCCTCCTTTATTATATAATATTAAAAATTTTAAACAAATTTCTTTACATATTTATTTTTTCACAATGCAGTCATTTTGACTGTTTTGGTTTGGTTTTGGAGTGCTACGGTCTACTTTTTGCAACATGAGGGCTAATGAGACTGGGACCTACAGTTTAACGCCGATTCCGAATGGCTACAAACATCCATGCCTCAGTGAGGTTTGAACCCACGAACTCTGGTTTCGAAGGCCAGCACCCTAACCAATTGGTCATCGTTCGGCTTGACTGTTTTGGGACAATATAGGTATACAAGAGATCTCAGGCAATCAAATTTGATTCAAATATACTGTGCTGTGTCGACCATGTTTTGCACTTATGAAAAAGTGAAAAAAATATTTATTCTAGAGAAATTTTCTAGGAAACTTAGCAGTGCAGTAATTTCTAACAACCATGTAATTAATACAAGTTCACTTAAAAGAAATACATACCAAAACCCATGTCGTCATCAGATACATCGGATTCTTCTTTCTTTTCTTCCTTCTTACTCTCTTTCTCTGCTGCTGGGGCTGCAGCAGCCGCTGCAGGAGCAGCACCACCAGCAGGTGCTGCTCCTACTCCAGATCCCACATTTGTAATTAAAGTTTTAACATCAATTCCCTCCAAGCAGCGAGCAAACAAACCTATCAAAACAAAACAATGTTTTCAATATCAATTTACAATACTTTAAATCAACTTTCTAAAAGAAAAACTATAAAATTTTTTTTAAATACAGCCAATACATTTTCGCTATTACATTTCAATATGAATGTTTTAAATTGAAGCAATTTCTCCACCTTCTGACAAACTTCTACTTCTACAGTGTTCTTTTCTTAAGAAAAGCTATTTTAGAGACAGTTTCTAAGTTTTCAAACAAATGTTTCATAAAAGTTTTAATACTTTGTGATTCCATACTATATTATTTTTTTAAAAATGTATGGGAAAACAGATCATAAAAACTACTCTTATATCCATGGATGCTCTTTAACAGATAATATTAATTTCAACAACATTCTCTATAAATTTCAGAATAAAACTGAAAAAATAATTCACACTTTACCGTCTAGCTATTTGAGACTGAAGGAGAATGGAAACACTAGCTAAACATGTTTAATATCATGGCTCCTTATGTAAGTGTTTCTGGACAGAATTATTTTACATTTAAAAAAAAAAGACAGGAAGAGGACTGCAGTTTACTAGAACTGGTTATTGAGTAAATACAGAACATGCTGGTTAGCAATTCCTATTAACCCTGTTCACTAAGGTCAATGAAGAGTAACTTAAAAAAAGGATTTGTTATTTAATTATTAAGGAGTAACCAGACCTTAATTTATGAAAAAGAAATCATAGAAGAAATTCAACAATTAACAAAGCTAATCCTTGAAATATCTTTGAATTTCTTTTCCTTGAATTCCTGTTCCTTAAATATTCTTAACAAATTTTGGTAAAACTTTTAAATGTTATAGATATTTTTACATTCTTAAAATAACTCCTCTTTTGTCTGATAAGATATAATCAAACAGTTTAAGCATTTTAATATAGCTTTGAAACAAATAGTTTTTATATTTTAGACACTTCTTTTAATGCTTACCAACAATTATGTGCGCCCCTTAATTTGAGGCCATAAAGTAAATATACCAAATTCAGGATAGCTAGAAATATTCATAATATTGAATATGTAGTTCTGCACTGATACAGCAGAAAATAACTGCATTTTTACAAAAAGCCTTAATAAGCATTGTCTCTATAAAAATAATTCATAGAAATATGCATTTTAATAAAACTATAAAATATTAAATTGAAGCATATCAATTACCTGGCCAGTATGATTCAACATCTACATTAGCAGCCTTCAGTAGAGTGGAAATTTTTTCAGGCTAAAATACAATAAAAATATTAATATTTTATTAGTATATTAACTGAGCAATCAATTTTAATTTTTTAAATAAATATCTAAAAATAAACTTCAGTTACCACATAGGCAGAATTAATTCCATACATAAGTCTTAAGCATGTTATTTCCATTTTCCATAAAACTTAATAAGGTTCATCAGACTCATTAAATCAGTCAAACCTTCATCTATTAAATCAGGTTAATTTTGTCATCATATGAACCAGACAAAAATATACTTTTGCCCAAAGGGTACAAGATGCAAGACTTTATCCTTTAATCTGGCATTACAGAAAACTATGAAAAGAGCACTACACCTTGATAAATCAATATACATAGTTTTGAATATTTCAAATGAACTATTAGTACTACCGAAGAACAGGGTGCCCCTTTGATAATTTAGTGAAATTATTGGCAACCTTTACTAAAAGACAAAGGTATTTCCCCCGAACAAATACCATCCTATATTGGCAACTAATGGATGTAGATTGTGCCATTGTAACAGAATTATATACATTTAATAAATTAACCGAAACCACCGAGAAAGTGGGTACTTACATTTATGGGCAATTAATCCCCTAACAGTTTACAAAGCCAACAGCTCCAAATTAATAAAAATTAGCCATAGTGAACTTTTAATGGTTCCTTATATAATTTTTTTAAAAATTACACACAGTTAAGCAATATAAAAGAAATGGGTTCCACAAGAAAAGCTGGATACAAATATAATAGAAATTTATAGAAAGATTATTTGGACATTGCGAGATCAGAGGAAAGTGTTAGGCTATCATGCTCAGATCTTCATCATCTAGTTTGCAGGGCACAATGTTCTTCAGCGAAGCAGAACTATTTACAGAAACTTATTTACTTAAAACTAAATTTTCCAAGTCCATCAGACTCATTAAATCAGTCAAACCTTCAGATATCACATCAGGTAAATTTTGTCATCAAATGAACATGAAACTAAGATTAGGTTAATCTTATAACTATAATATAACAAAGCAAGACTCTCCCCCCCAAAAAAATGACGCGATTTCATCTCATTAAATCAGTCAGACTTGCAGTTTCTACAATGAGTAAATACTGTCATTGGATGAACTTATATAACATTAAATTGTAGTACAAAGATTCTACCTACATATGATATAGATTTTAGTTTATGCGTTAAATCTAATCACTGCAATATATAATTTTAACATGCATCACATGACATTTGTTGTAAAATTCTGTACTAAAGCATGGGTTAAAACTGCATAATCTACGAACTACGATGATAATAAATATTAAAGTCTAAAACTAAAATTTTTAAATAAAGAGTAAAAATGATGAATAGAAAAACAGCGAATGAAGACTGAACGTCAACGTGACAAATCAGTTTGGAAATTTTTTGAACCACGTGGTCAAAAAGCATTAGGGTTAACAAGATAAAAAGCCAACAATTATTCACAGCACAGATAACTATTGTAGAAGTAATACACTATTTTATACCAAATTAATTAGTTTTAAATCTTTTGCTTAAAAGAATTTGAAATTTACGCAGCGAAAAGAAATTAATAAATTATTCATGCTACGAATGAAGATCAAGTGAATACGAGAGCACAATACTTACTGTTACTGCAATTTCATCATCTTGCAAGATCAAGGCGCTGTAAACGCAAGCTAATTCGTCTGTTCCAACCATTTTGTTTTATAAAATGAGGATGGGATGGTGCAAGTCGCTAAAATAAAAGCCTTAGCCCAAAGGGGAACAAGCACCTGGCGAGTTTCAGGAATGATAGTCGAAATGCGTGCAACCGCTTGCTTTCGCAAAAACGTGGATTGCAATAAGATGAATATTGTTGCCATCCGAAGATTATAAATTTTATCAACGTGATAAAATCACTAGTACGAAAACACCGTTATAATATATTTGCTTCATAAAGTGTTGCCCATTATTTTCATGTAATAAATGGCAATGTCTAGAATCGAAACATTTTGAAATGAAAACTTTTTGTCTTCTCTTTTCCTTATCGGCAGTGTTCAAAATTGTATTTTGATAAGCTATCTAGATAGCAAATTAATTTTCTCTTTGAGTATGTTAGGACTTTTTCAAGCTTAAATTTTAATTCATTATAGAATTATTTGTACCGCATTTAGATTTATTTAACTATTTGAACATGCAAAGAGAAAAATCTTTAATTTATAAAGGAAAGAGACATATTCCTCTTCCTTCAGGACCTTACAGCGTTGGATGTTCTGATATTATGACTTCATATTTAAAATTTGGAATTTTTGTGAGGTTGTATTATCCATCTAAAGAGCGTGGGATTTTAGTAAGTAATAATTATTTAGTAAGATTTTTAAATGTGTCTTTTTTAGCTTATATTATTTTTTAAGGCATTGGAACAAAAATTAAGAAATTATGATAGTCCATTAGTAAACATGACACAAATTTTTAGAATATCTCTTTTAAACTGTTTGACTTAATATAATTAGTTTCATTTGATGTAATATTCTGAAGTAGCATGGTTGAAATACAGCTGGTTATCATGTTTGTATAATATATTTTTATTTGAAAAATAAATTTTTTAAATTCAGTTTTTTTTCATTTCATGTGTTAACCTGTTCTTGTGCTTCATATATTTTTTTTTTCATATAACTCATATTTGTTTACAGAATCATTTTCTTTCCAATAAGTAATTCGAGAAAAAATGTTTTGATTTCACTGGTTTCCCAAATATCATATATTCTAAAAGTAAAGTAGTTTGATGAATAAAAGTGAAATTGAATATATCAGTTATTGATGGCTGTGATGCTATGCAGGCTGATTTTTGAGATTTATTTAAAACATCTCTGAACCTTGCAAGAGGGTTAAAAATGATGACAGTATATTTTATTTATTTGTGCATATGTGTTGTAAAGTTTAGAAGGACTGTGATTTGTCATTACATAACTTTAAATCTTACCGATTTTTTCTGAGCTTGTAAAAGAAAAATATCTAAATGTAATGCATAAAAAATGTAAGAAAATAGATGATAAAATAAACTTAATTTTTCCATGTAGGAGAAAGCAAGATTTTTCCCATGCATTTAACAAAAAAAAAAACTTTTGTAATATATTCTTTATTTACTGTATTACATCCTTTATATCCTACACATCTTACATGTTTACTTATTATATTAGTATATGTATGTATTTTAGGAGAGACATTTGCAATGGCCACAGTGGGTTCCTCATAAGCAATACATTAATGGATATGCTGAAAGAACTGGTATACCACCATATATTTACAGGAAAATACATAGAATGTTGGTTGGTATGTTATTAAAATAAGTCGTTTTCAATCTGGGATTTTTAATTACGAGGTTGTTTATAATATTTTAAAATATTTAAATTATTCCTTTGATAAATTAGTCATTTATTTCTCTTTTGATTACTGGTAAGTTTTGTAGTTCTTTTACCAACAAGTTTAAATAGAATTGAACCATTCTTTTAATTTTATTAAAAGAAATTATAAATACAATTTATTAATAAAAATTTTACTAAATTGTATTAATTTAAAAGATCTTTTCTTCAATTTAAATATTATTTTTTTTAAATTATAAATTTTTCTGTGTACCCTTTGATTTGTACATAATATATAGACATTATAGTAATCCACTCTTCTTTTCTAGGAGATCTATATATTCCAGTCATATGCAATGCAGAATTAAAGCCAACTGACGACAAATATCCAGTTATTGTGTTTTCTCATGGTCTCAGTGGTTGGCGTTGTACTTATTCAGCAATATGTTTAGAATTAGCTTCTCGTGGTTTTGTTGTTGCAGCACTAGAACATAGGTACAGTAAAGTATTTTTCTGTAATTAGTACTTTATTAATTTGATATCAGTTATATTTTTTCAAAGTTTTCCAAAAAATAAAATTTCAGTTTTGTTACTTTTAATTTTAAATTGGCTGCATTTCATCATAATATTTATGCTGATTAAATATAATATCTTTAGTTTTATTTTATTTTATTTTTTTTCTATTTTTAAAAACTAAAATATGTGGCTATATGAAAGTGGCCTATAAGAGAATACATACTGGGTGATCTTTGAAAGAAAGTACTAAATATGTAGATTTATTCAGGTATTTAAAATTTTTCCCACTGATTTAAAATTACCACTTTATGTAGGTACATAAACATGGTATGAAGGGCTAAATTTAGTTCATGACAAATCGCAAGAAAATTTTGTGTATAAATGATAGTTTACAGTATTCTTTTTAAAAATTTTCTTCTCCTGAAGACAGGTGTTCCCGTTCCTGCACCCACCATCATTACACGACAGCAGAAGTATGGGTATAGGTAAGGGGAAGTTTGGGGGATCTTTAATCTCCTATTGGTTGATCTATGAGTGAAGCTACTAAAAGTGTAGATATGTATAGACATTTAAAAACTGTCTCACTGACTTAAAAATATTACTTTATGTAGGTATGTAAACATAGTATATACAGCAAAATTTAGTTTGGGACAAATCACAAAAAAAGTATGGACATTTTGTGTATAAAATGTTAGTTTACAGTATTGTTTTTAAAATGGTAGGTGTAAAATGTACAAAGCTACAAAATAAAAGGTTGTAAGAGTTGGCTTTGAGTAACTTTAGATAGTTTAAAATATTATTTCCAAATGTCAAATTAAAAAGTTTTCTTCTCCTAGGACGAAGTTCTTTTCTTGGTCCCTTCATGCATAATATACATGTTATATGTTTTTACATACACATAGAAAAGAAAAAAAATAACCATCTTAGGAAAACTAAATCAATGCCCATGAATACAAGTAAGTTGAGACACATTTGTAAAAGAAAAAGTAGAAAATATAGAAGCTGGCCACTGTAATATCAAGAACTGCAGTCAAAATAAGAAAAATCATTTAATAGAATTATAGTATTTAATAGTGTGTATTCAATTTTTAATTAGTGTTTTAAAATTTATTTAAGTTTTTAAAATTTAATGTCTCTTCAAATTGTTCTAAAAACCAGCCCTTAGAAGTTTGACTTTGTTTTCTGATATTCACACCATACTTAGTTAAATTATTCATTTTAATTATGTAAAATATTGAATATGTAGTTGAAATATCACGTAAAGTGCTAACGGTTTTAAAATGTGTGTATCAGTGTCTTATTCCTCTCACCTTTTTCAAGTTGAAAGATTCTGATCTTCTTCAAAGGGAATTTACTTTATTTGAAAGTTATCCAAGCATGTGATTGAAAGAAAATTATCACTTTCTTAAATTTAAATTTTTATTTATTGACCTTTAATTCAAAACAGCTTTTTTTTTGCCTGAATTGTGGTTAAATTTATAGTTTCTTGATTCCTAAGTTTGTATAATGTTAATTGAAATGAGGTGTTTGTGCCTTTTTTTTTAATAAAAGATTTATTAATTAAATACATAAATGTTGCATTTTTCATATAAAAAATATTGTATTATAATCTTAAGTATCGACTTGTAATGTTCTTTTTACTAGAAAATATTCTGTTGTCAACACCAGCATCTGTTCTAAAACAATTGCATCAAAATTATATTCTTTTTTTAAGCTGCAGATAAAAAATTTTAAGAATTTAATCTTTCAGAGCAAAATAGAAATAAGAAAGCTTATGTTAATGTTAAGGTTCTGATATTTCAAAATATTCTTGGACCCAGTTTTTTGATAATACTTACCTATTTGAGTTTGCTATAGATTGGAAGTCATAATTGTTTAGCTATAATTGTTTAGGAAGTCATAATTGTTAAGTTATCATATATTAAACCATTAAATGTTACATCATTTGAAATCATTTCAATAAGTACAGCCAATGTTCTAGTTTTTTTTAAAAATAAGAAAAAACTTTTTCCTTTTTATTACATTTTTTAAATTTTTGGTGAAAATTATCAATGAGAATTTTACTGTAATGTTTTGAATGTAAAATTTTGTTGTACAGAGTTATAATATGGAATCAAATTTAAGATAAAATAATTTTTTTCTTGTGTTTACCTTAATATAGTCAAAACTATCACTAAAAATTAGTCAATCAAATCTGAAAATTACTATCATTATTTATCAAAGTGTAAATCGTTTATCCAACTTGTTTGTTTCAAGCTTCTAAGAAATCTACTGCAAATAAACAAACATATATTTATGTCTAATTAGGAATAAAGAAACTTGTTCACAGTATAAGCTATTTAAAAATCATGATATTGTCTCATATAAAATTTCAGTTTCTCTTTGACATGTAAAATTTAATGGCATTAAAATCATTACTTACAATAAATATAGTTATATTAATTATGCTGTATTTAAATGATTAATCATAAAGCTAAACAAAGTTGGGATGAAAATAAATAAAAACTAATTTGAAGTTTTCATTAATTTTGTTAGTATTAATACAAATTCTGTAGTTTTATCTTAAATAGATAAAACTACAGAATTTGTATTAAATTACAAATTTTTGACTATATTAAGGTAAATTGTAAAAAAACTACAGAATTGTTATTATTTATATAATTTTAACTTATTCAGAAAGCTACTAAAAGTGATTTTAGAAAATTATAGTTAATTGTTTTCCCTGATCATGGTTCATGCTTCTTTTTTTTAAATAAGAATATTTAAAAAGATTTTAAAAAAACTCTCTTTTGAAAAATTTTCTTATTGTTGAAATTATAAATTATGATAAGGATTCACATGTTCTAAAAGCATTTGAATTAATTCATGTTCTAAGAGTATTTGAATTCACATGTTCTAGGAGCATTTGAATTAAAACTTATGAAACTTTATTTCATAAGTTTAACAATTTAAAACTCTCATCAACAGTTTCCTTCTTTTGTATTTATTCATGTCTATTTATAGGAAAGGATTTAACTTTATAAAAGAAAATTACTTTTAATTTTCATCACAGAAAAATTAACTTTTAGTTACATTGATTTCACCAGAAATTAACAGTCTTAATTGCAAATATAATAAAAAGATTTTGATACATTTATAATGCATTATGCTTTCATGAAAATTGAAAATATTATTATAATTATTTTTTCTCTTATTTTACCCTTTAATTTTCATTTCTCATTAGAGATCATTCAGCATCAGCAAGTTTCTATAAAAAACAAGTACGTATGTCAATCATAGGTTCAAAGCCTGCTTCAAATCTTTCTGAAATAGAGGGTTCATACAATTTTTCCTCAGATTTTGAGTGTGAAGATGCAATTGATAGCAAATGGATTCCTGATCGCCGTTTTCAAGAAATTGGACCTTTTTCTCAAACAAAAGAATGGATGCTGTATCAAAATCCTTCAAAGGAGAATGAAATGAACCTACGAACTCGACAGGTAGCTGTTTACAAAATATACCAATTAAATATATTATTAGATTCAAATTAGCTGGAAATTTTTACTGAGAAAGAATGAAATAATTTTAATAAGGGTAGTTGGAAAAAATATTTTGTATTCTGTTCTTAAATTTATTTTTTGTACTTTTTTTAATAGAATATATTATATTCCAGTATTTAATTATAAAATTCATGAAAGATTTGATAAAATTTATTCCAAAAAGATTGAAATATTGTAAGGCTTTTTTAAGGTATGCATTACCAAATTTAATTTCTATTATTTTTCATAAAATTTAAAGCATATATGTAAGGTTTATTTCTAAAAGCAAACACATCTAGTACAAAACTTGATATAGCAGAATTTTTCTACCATATGTAGTTCACCTCCTAGGTGACACAGGTTGAGGGTCTTGTGTCTCTTGACATTTAAATTCTGAATAAATAGCTGAGCTGCCTTTCGGCATTCCTTACCTAGCCTAGAGAAAGAGGGGAAAAAGAATGCAGACTGATGGATCATTTAAAGGGATATGGATATTGATTTTTGTAATATTAGACTCAAGACTCGAGTTGGTGTTACATGGACACCTGCATTTTTTTACGGCGTTAAGGAGCGAAGACAGACACATTATGAGAGGGTAGACAATCAAGCACCAACCGAGCCCATATAGCCGTGAGGCCCAAGAAAGGGTAGCACTACTCCAGTGAGGTGGAAAGTTCACCAGGAGGGGGAAGGATGCCATCCCCACCCGGGCCAGCTGCGAAAAAGGACATTTTTCCCATGGAGGCGAAAGCCTGACCAAGAGGGGGGGGATTCCACCCCGGCCGTTGCGAACAGCAGTGGAGGGAGATACTCGCTCAGAATAAGAGAGAATGGACATTTTTCTTGAAGGAGAGCTGAGACCGAGAGAGGTGCTTTCCGCTAGGCACTATTTGGTTATTTTCAGGGTTTTCAACTATGTTTTGTGGTTAACGATTGTTCAATGTACATATCTTGAAAAATTTGTAAATAATAAATATATAGTCTAGGACTTTGTCGTTGTAATAATTAATTGTCGGCAAGATAAGCTATCCTCGAACCCACGATACCTGCTCCAGTAACAATAGGCGAGCAGGTACGGAAACAAGGCATGTGGTCATCCATAAAGACAGCCACAGATGTATACCTTTATGTAATAATTTTGATGGAGGTGATTGTATGATAAGAGATTCACTTACATGGTTAGGGATCATTTTTTTTCCATGCTAACATTCAAGAATTATTGTTTGCAGTTTGCCTGGAAAATGCACACCCAAATTATATATATTTCATCTCCATTTTGATTAATAACAGCATTTTAACCAAGAAATAAACCTGTAAAATTTAAAAATTTTATTGTCTTGTTTCAATTAAATCAGTTTTGTTAGAAATTTGAAAACAATTTGACATTTATTAGAATTTATTTGACTTTTATTGTTTCCTGTTTGCTTTTACTGTTTTGAAGTAAGAAAATACCATGATTTAGTGTTACTAATAAAATAGTTTCAAATGCATCATTTTAATTTAATTCCTTTTTTAGCTCAGGTATCGGGCCAGAGAATGTTGTGAAGCTGTTGATCTGCTAGAAGATCTCAGCCTTGGACGTTATGTTTCTAATATCCTTAATGTCAACTTTAATTCATTAATGTTTAAAGACAAGTTAGATTTATCAAAATGCTTTTTTATTGGTCACTCCTTTGGAGGTGCGACTGGAATTTTATCCCTTTCTACAGAACTACGTTTTAGGTAATTTTTAATGTAGTTTATCTGTTCCTTAGATGCTACTTTTTCTATTAGTATGACTATATGTTGTTTGTAACTTAGTATATTTAAATTATAAGTCGAATTTCATGGAAACTTAATTTTTAATATTCTAAATATCAACTTCTACTCAATGTGTAAAAACAAACTAGATTTATTGAAAGTTTTATTGAATTTTAAATCAAAATGTAAAAATGTAATTTCTGATAGAGAATTACTTACTGTAAAATATGTTTTCAGTACTTATATTATTAAAATTTAAGTTATTTGCTATGATGCTTAATATTAATTTTTGAGTACAATTTTGAAACTAGTTTTGCATTATTTAGGAACACTATATATGTACTGTCAAATATGGTACTTTTATATTTAGAGTACACTAATAAAATGTTGATCCCTAGTGTGCAACTCTATATAATAAATAATCATTATAAAAATAAGTAATAGTTATTTATCAACATTTAGTTTCTGAGATTGATTTGTAAAAATCATGTAATTGTGATGTTTTCTACATTATACTGTCACACATGCCAATTTACAATGCAGATTAAATCACAGTTTTAAGATTTTAGAATATGACAGATTAATCACGAAAAGTTATGTTATGTGATTGAATGCCTATAGCACCACTTTATAGGCATACAGTCATGTATAAAAAAAATTATATTAATTATATATGAGAGAGTAACAGTCATATATAAGAAAATATTTTATAAGCATACAGTCATATATAAGAGAAAAAGAGAACAACTACTTTCTTGATTAATGGAAAAACAAGTTTATATAATTCATAAATTTGTACTTGCTAAAATTTTTATTCCATGATAGTATATATTTTTATCAATATTGTTGAAAATATATACTATAATTTTCATAGAATTCAGCTGTTTACTTATCACTTAGAAATATTTTGTTAGAAAAAAGTGAAGATGTATTAATTTCATACCCAGAGCTTTTGGTATATTACTAAAAGTTTATATATGTCATAAGGTGAAGTGTACAATGGGAGGGGGATGCAGTAATGACTAGTTGGTGTGATAAAGCAATACACCATTTCAGTTGTGGAAAATATTTATTCCTGCAGTGTCAGTTAGATGGGTTTCCACTTTGTCATAGGGATGGGACAAACAGTAAAATCAACTGATACACATAATTGACACTGTAAGAGTAAGACAAATGTCTGATTTTTCTTAAATTAAAAAAGAAATTATTATTTTACACATATGTTATCAAAGTATCAGAATTTTCTCTTTTTTTTTTAGTACTTGTGTTAAAATATTTTTTATATATATTTTTATAAATATTTTATATTATTATAAATATTTTTAAAATAAATTCTTTTCTGTGCTATGAATATACAGTACAAAACATTTTGTTTTCTTATTTGTGAAGAGCTGGAATATTTTTGGATCCATGGATGTTTCCGTTTTTTGAAGATCAAAGTTGTTTTTCCATGCTGTCACAACCGTTTCAGTGTTTGTTAATAAAAAGTTTTCAGACTGAAGAAGCGTTGTCTATTCTTAGGAAACTTCAACGTGTTAATAAGAATGCTGAATTCATAGTTCTAAAGTAAGTTATTTTATATATGAGCAACAGTAATTTCAGTGAATAATTTTATAACAAATTAGTGTTCTTGTTTTGATTTGATTATTAGATGCAAACTTAATGTTAAGCCTACCCTATAATTCAGATACAACACAATTTAGTCTTATAAGATAATGGAAATATTATAAAAAATATAAAATGGATATATAAAGAAAATTCTTTTATTTAAAATTTCATTGTGTATGACAAGAATATCATATTTTAAATTTATGGTTTAGTTGATTGATATTTACATTATGCAAATTAAATTTTAGATAAAACATTCTAATGCTTTCATTTATATATATATATATATATATATATGTAACAAAATATTTATTCTATTTATTTTCACAGAAAAGCACAACATCGAGATGTAAGTGATGTACCCTTTGTGCCAAAGTTTTCATTTTCTTTATCTACTAAATTGGGTCTAAGGCTTGAAAGATTTTCTGCATTAGATATCACAGTTGATCTTATTTTGAGATTCCTTGGCTCACAGTTAGGTAAGATAGAAATCTATATCATATTAATTTATTTTTAAAAGTGGAATTTAGTCTAACAATCTTATAAGTGTAGCATAAATTTCAACTCATATGTGCCATAAAACTACCATAAAACATTTATTTGAATATGCTAAACAATGATTGAAATGGCAACTAGGGCTTTTCAGTTATACCTTCATCAGTATTTTCTTGAATCTACACCTTATTTAACAATGAATGTACCATCCTTTCCCATTCAAACTCTAAGAATATTTAATGTCTATGTTCATGCTGTGAATTTAATTATATGAATGTTTATTACAGAAAGAATATCTTACTACACAACATAGCATTTTATCTGCTAGGCCAACAGATCAGCAGATCATTGCATACTAATAAAACCAAATATGTTAACTTCTTTCACCACCTATAAACATTTCTGTACTTTTGTGAGAGATTTAGTGCAGACTTTGCATATTCTAAAATAAAGTAGTAAATTATGGGTATAAATATAAAAATTCTGCATTTTTTCTTATTATTAGACCAAATATTAATAATGTGCACATTTGTGCTTATACACCAAATAATTAGAATAAGCAAAGACATGCTTTGATTTAGCCCCTTCTCTTTCTTTCACTCCTTAGAATGTTTTGGGGGTAAAGATTATATAATGTCCCCTGGGAAAGATACAGATTATAAGTTACTTTAAAATTATGTTCCTTTCAGAATATATAAACATGAAAGTAAAACCAACATGATTAAAGCATAAAAATAAGTAAAAAATTCAGCAATTGTTTTCAATTATATGTTTATATTATTATTATTTTTTATTCTTCCTGATGATTGTCCCTATTTTTGGTTTTTATTTTGGCTGTACCCATGACTTTATGGCAGAAAACAAAATGTTTCTATTAAAAGTATGGTTATACTTATATAACATTAACATTGTATGTTGTTTTGTTATTGTTACTACATTACTACCGAAAACATAGTGCTTTATCTTTCATAATGAAATCAAATCCCATATTTGTATGGTTGTAGTCGATGAAAATGGATGTAGTAAATGAGAATTGCTTTTAAGCATTTCCCAGTCTGAAAAAACAAATTAAACTGTAGCACCCTAAACAAACAATCCTTTTCCGTAAGTGTGAAATATAGTTGTCTGTTCAAATTAATCTATTTGGATTTTGTAAGAGGCTCTATATATTTTTCAGTTTCATCATATTTTTAAATATCTTCACAGATTGTAGGGGGTAAAAGGTACTTTTATATCATCATAGCAAATAAGTGTAATATAAGCAAACACTGTATAAAATATCCTTTATGGATGTTGTTTCAGCAATTGGTTGAAAAATAAAAATCCTTATAATATTAATTCTGAACACTGATCTTTAATTTTTTATAAAGAAAAATATTTACTCTCAGGAATCAAATACTTCGTTTTGTTTGCTAGAAAATAAAATAATTTTGTTTTGCATGATTTCTTTTCTCTTTTGACATAATCTCATATATCTACTATTTAAGGAGGCTGCTGGCAACCGGGAAGTTCTAAGCTGGAAATACTGAAACAGAGGTTTCTTTCTGAGGAAGATTTCAGCTCTTTAGAAATAGAATGAATATTTATTTTTGGGTTGCTCAGAAGTCAATGCAATTGTTATATCTTCTGATTTTGTCAATTTGAATGGAATACTGAATATTGATTATTAATTTTTTAATAATCAAAAAATTTAAAGTATTAATGTATTAAATGGCCTTTATTTTAGCAAAAAATAATTTTTTTTCTGAAATCAATGATTAGCTTTTGAGGGACTTATTTATGTTCTCTATTACTAATGTAAACTACTGGAATTAATTATGTAGCATTAGTGTATATATACATATGTACTTAAAACTAAACTAAATTAAGAATATTTTTGTATTAACACACATTTTGATATACATAATCATAAAGTTGTTATATGTAATTATTTATATTATGTAAATTTTTAATTTACTATCAATGCCAAATATATTTTGTTATAAAGTTATATAATACATACTATTGGCTAAACTCTAAAATATTTTCTATCCTGTAAATAGTGTTAAAACTGTGATCTTCTACCTTTTTTTTAATTACTATTTTTAAAAAAAATCTTTGTAAATATGTTTTCAGAATAATATATTTCATATTTGATCAGAATGTTTAAAAATTGGACTTTTTACATAAATGTTTACATATTGTTGTGTTTTTGGTATTTTCTTTATATTTAAACCTTTTAACTATGAATGGAATTCATGAAATTGCTGCTATCAAATAGCATGTTTACTGTTTAACAATGGTACTGGGATAAATGACAGACATGACAACTACTCCGGATTTGCCAGAGATATGGTAAAAATTGATGACTCCGGAAAATAAAACTTTTAAACAGGTAAATAAATATAATGCAGCAATTTAAATACAAAGTTTTGCAAAAAGTAAGGCTGAATATTACCCTTTTCACTCAGTAATACTGCATGTTAAAAGTTTTCAGTTCTGTGACAAAAACTTATACAAACTGAATTTAGGTCAAATTTGAGTAGACTAACTCTAGAATCCCTGATGAAAGAAGAATGGAAATATTTTAATTAGGGTCAATGTTGCTATCAAAAACACTGTTCTGAAAAAAAAGTTAAAAAATATATTTTTAAATGCATAAATTTTAATTTACCTTTTACAATTTACTGTGTAAATATTTTAATTTTAATTCAGAAACCATTAAGATATGTACTTATGTGTAATCTATGATTAACATGTTAAAATTTCAAACCATGCTGTAGCTCCTGTCACAAGTGCCTGAATGTTGGCATGTCTGATATGATACTGGAGTATTGGTGAGTCTTATGCTGCTCTTGGCATTGAAATTTGTCTTTTAAGTTAAACCACTGTAATTGAATACCAGTAGTAGAGAGGAATATAATGAAATCTAGATAATCACAACTCCATGTAACACAGTAAACAAAGGGTGTATGAGACTTTTTCTAAAAATCCATTTTATAGTTACAATATTAAACAGTATTTATATACATATTGTAAAAGTTAAAGCAATTCTTACTTTTGAACGAACTTTTATTTGTTCAAAAAATTGGAATATTTAACTAATTCATCAACTTTTCTCTTAGTTACTACCCTGAAATGAAACCAGTACTATACAATACCAATATCAATAATAGAGGGGTATAAATAATGTCTTAACAATGGTGACATAATGTTAGAGTATTCTAATTAACGGAAAACTATTTTTAAGCGTGTAATAAAGAGTTACACTTCTACAACGTGAGGACCTCAACATATTGCAATATAATTGAGGTGAAGACCAATTGAGTGTCTAGGCCAGCTGCATGTATATGTGGAGTCCCTGTGATCAATTACAAATTTGAATGAGAACTAATTTCTCCTGCTGAATTTTTTTTATTTTAAATATAAATAAAGGTGAGAATAAGCAATAACAATGCAAATTATGCCATCATGGCAAACGGACCATACTCGATCAATGATCTGCTCAACATGGTATCTTGGTCTTAAAAAAGAAAATGGCGATAGAACTGCTGAAGATTTTAAGCTGCACACTCCTTCTTCCTTGCTCTCTGTCTGAGGGGGCCCACAGATTTTTCAAAAAAAAAAAGTCTGTTGGACAGCTTTGCCTGGGCCGAAGATGGCTAATCCGTGGTTTGCAAACCCTTTTGAGCAATGGGGTCGAAGGAGGGTCACTCACATCACTTTCGCCTTTAAGTCACTCTCTTGTGCTTGTGTTTTAAAACTGTAACTCTTTGTTACAAAGTACTTTTTTTTAAATTACACCCATATTTTTAAGTTACTGTAATATTTACTTCTACAATTCATTTGTGCCAAAGAAATTGGAACATTTAATTAAATCCTTTCAAAATAAACTATAATACTTCAATTTACCTTTGAAATCTTTAAATTTTAAAATGGATAATTAATCTAGAGTGTAGATATTGTGCATTTTTGTGTTCAATAAAAGTTATGAACAAATCTATTTAAAATAAAATACATAATTTGTTAACAAAAGTTTATTTCAAATACAAAAATAGTTTGCATTAAAAACAAATTAGTAAATAAATATATCACAATTATTCACATGTATTATTAAAATTAGATAGCTAGAATAATTCAAATAAAGCTCAAGGAAACATCTATAATGGTGATGTTAATGTAAATATTACAGTAACAATATCCTTGAATACTTTTCTATGTAAAGTCCCCAAATCCTAAAATCCTGTTAAAAGAAATATATACACAATGCCTCCACATAAAAATGTAACAAATAAAAAAATAAAACATATTAAAAGTATCAAGGGTAAAAAAAAAAGAATACTTCAAGATTTTCCTAATTTATAACAAGTACTTTAAAATAAGTACTGTACATTTAACTATACAAAAATCCACTTAAATTTTAAAAATGTTTGATTTTGCTCACAATGAATAGTGTCTCATCAAATATCTTTGACAGTGTGCTAAAAACACTACAGTTGCATTTAAATATATAACTCTTTGTAATTTTTAAAAATTTTAGTCATAACAATAGCAATAAAGTTTGATATGAGCTTCATATATATAAATACTTTGATTTATGAGCAAAACATTTCATGTACCATAATTTCCAGAAAAAAAAAAAACACAGAAGCATTTTACATGTTTGAAACGAACTTTTAGCAGGTAAAGGGTTTCTATTAATGTAATGCTTATGTGCAGTTTAGAAAAAGTACTATATATAAAACTGATTAATCATAACATTATTTCTTGTTCAAAACAGTATTTATGTCAGTTTGAATTACTACCATTTTCTCAATATCCTTTGGTATAAATATTTGTTAGTTTAGTTTGGAGTACTATGGTATATTCTTTTGCTAGATCAGGATCTACAGTTTAAAGCCGATTCTGAATGCTTTAAGCACTAAACCCATCTGCAGATTTGAATTCATGGACCCTAGAGCTCTACCATTCAGCAATTATTTAAGTACTTGCTGGCCATGTACAATCTAAGTTAGTGTGGTTTTCTGTGCAGCATTTATGCTAATGCTGCCTTTCTTCCAGAAATTATGGTAACTACTTAAATATACTTTAAAATTTAACCTTATAAGGTTAATATGTAAATTTATAGAATACAAATGTTTCAGTAAAATGTAAAATTGCAGCTATATAACAGTTTTGATACAACATATAAAAATACTGAAATACATCTGGTTTATAAATAATTTGGAAAATAAAATAACAACCATTCATGTTCATTGAAAACAATGTATAATAAAACCAAAATAAATTGGAAAATAAAATAACAACCATTCATGTTCATTGAGAACAATGTATAATAAAACCAACACATATCTTAAATTAGATTAACCGTAATTATTTATCAATGTGTCTGAACTGTTTACCAAAATAATTTCACTATCACAAACTTATAAATAAGAATATACAACCTATTTTATTGTTGTTGAAATACTATGAGGCATGTCCAGAGAGTAAAATATTGTATTTTTAAAAAATATAAAGGCAATATATTATTGAAAAATTAGGAAATTCATATATTTATGTCAAACACCATTTTTCAATGTATTGCTTTCATTATCAATACACTTTGTGAGTTGATGGATGAACTTTTTATAATTATATTAAAAATGATTCAACCCCAACTCTTTGGCTCATTGAACCTAATTGTCAGTCAAAAACTTTTCTTTCCTCTTAACTCTGAAGAGTTGCTGTACAGTGTTAACTTTGTCATAAAACAAATATACTAATAAGTTTCTTTCCTTCTGTATTGCCCATCAAAGTTATATATATATATATATATATATATATATATATATATATATATATATATTATATTTTATTTTATAAAGGATTTTGCTACCATGTGATATTAATTATTCCCCTTGGGGTAAAAATTTAAATTCCTAAAAAGAGAGGCCATGATTTTTAAGACCAAATCATTCATTCTGCCAACTTTAAATACCACTACTTATACACATTAGTTCATGACGCCTTGCCATAACATTCATTTTATTAAAAATCTGGAATGGCACATTTCCCTTCCCAAGAAGAAACCAAGTTATGCTCCTCAATTTACAACTGGCAGAATTTGGAATTAATAATTTTATCTCAACTTGGCTACTAGACCAAAAGTTTTCAACTGAGACGAAGTGAACTCACATTCTACTCTCTCTGGATATAATATACATATATGGAGAAAGCAAATATTAAAGCAAGAAAATCTCTCTTTGTAGTAAATGCTTTGTAAGTCTGATAACAAAAACACTTTTATTTAGATTAGACAATAAAAATTAATAAAGCTCTTTATTTTACATAACCGCTGAATATTTTTCTATCAAATTAACATTATTATTATTATAAACATTTTTTATTCCTTAGTTGTCTTGTTGTTATAAAAAATAAAAAAGTAAGTTTTATTTTCAGCCTCAGAATCAAAGAGAGAAATATATTACAACTAAAGAGATTATTTGTTTAGTTTGGTCTTGCAATAGAGGAATGTGTATCAATTCAATATTATCACATTTCATTTTTAATAAAAATTACAAATGTACAAAAATTAGTGAGCAATGAGACATGTTTCATGTACTTTTGTGCATGCTAGATTTCAAAATAATGGTGAGAGATTTATCTCAGTACCCATGAGTAAATTATGCATGTTTTTAATATGAATTTCTGCTGACATATCTATGTACTTAAAAATTACAATAAATTTGTATAAAATGATTTCTATGATTAAAGGTGTTTTAACTCTGTAGATGATTTTTGCCCATTGTATTGTTACACACATAAAATGGAGATCAGTAATATACAGTAAATCTGAAAATTCATATCAGGAAATTAATGAGTCAGCATTAAAAAATATTTCATAAAAATGTATATGTTACTACTTTTTCAAGATAAATATAATTGTCGTACACTTTAATAGATCTAAATCTTAAATTGACTATTACATCTTAAACCACTGACTATTATGTCTTGTATTGAGCAACACATTATAATAATATTCAGTTTAAAACCTACAAAAATTCTCTTAGAACATCTAGGATACCATCCATATTGATTAATAATGGTTTAAGTGAGACTATCATCTAAATGGATTGAGATATATTATTTTAAATATCAGCTTTTAAAACCTAGACTTTTTAGTTATATTGAGATTTTTAAAATCAGAAAAACAAAATTTTTCATTAGAACACCCTTTTTAAGGTAAGTCACGACTCGATCTACTGATATAAGATTATAAGGCACTGAAGGTGGAACAAAATAATCCTGTAAGAGGTAATATACAATGTTGCTTGTTATACAAACACAGAAAAGTAATCATGTTTTCCATTCCACGGGTTCTAACATCCATTGCTGAGAAGCTTTGCTATTGCATTCTTGCAGAGTTAAAGCTTCAGGTCTTGTGTTTGATGGCAAGTCAAGACATAAGTTAGACTTTACATGGATGAGTATTCGTTTCTAGAAAAAAGAAAGAAGATATTAAATCACATGAGATCACTAAAGAGAATTTTCAATAATTAATTTTAAAAGAGGGTGCTATTTACATACTGCTGTAATTAGATATTAATCAGTTGGTTAGGTAGTTGTTGTTTTTAAAACAACCATTGTTATTTTTAGTTAAGTGATGAAAATGTTGATGGAGTCTAAGGAGCTGACTTATTTTATCTAATATTTTTCATACTTTTTTTGCTATTTTTCTACATTGACCACTGGCTAATATTTTTAATTACTATCAACAGTTTAGAAAATTTTTTGGAGAACATGAAGCAGGTTTGAGAAGCTTAAATGTCTTCCAGGAATGGTTGGACAACTGAGACCTTTCATAGAATCTAAGTTGAAAGAGAAGGTGATTAGTCCTGGAATGTGAAAAGAATTTTTGACTGAAGAGCAGTGTTTTCAGCACAATGGATTAAGATTAGATTTGCAGAATTTTGATCATAAGACACCTTGTACTGAATCTGTTTAGGATAAATAACATAAGAATGATTGATGATAAAGAAATGAGTACACAAAAATTGTTCTATAAATAAATATGAAGCTGATATATGAAATAATGCAACCCTGCAGAAACAGTTCTACAGAATTTCCATTAATTTATACATTAGCTTTGTGTTATCATATAAAAATACCAAGTACTTTAGAGGATCTATGAAACTTTTTGAATAAATAACGACATGTAAAAATTTCCAAGATAGCAGTTTACATAAATCCACAAAAAGATTTTATGTGTATAAATGTCATCACCAGCACATTTGTTAAACAATATTATGTAATGATAACAGTGAGTAATTAAAAGTGGTAAAATTTAAATGTACTGATTTACTTATATTAATGCTTTATTCAAATAGAAATCTTTCAAAGTTATTGTTACTAAAAACATAAATTTACCCTTTAGTTATTTATTCAGACATGCCAACTACTCCAGATTAACCAGAGAAATGAGGAAAATCGATAACTCCGGAAATTCCTCAGATTGTTCAAGAAAATAAAACTTTGGAACAACTTAAAGATCACAATTTAACGATTAAATACAAAGTTTAGCCAAAAATAATGCTGAATACATTACACCTTCCACACAGTAATGCAAGTGAGAGAAGTACTGTGCAGAAAAATCAAACATAATTTAGGTCAAATTTGAGTAGGCAAACTCTAGAATCCATGATGATAGAAAAATATAAATATTTTAATCAGGGTCAATGTTGCTACAAGAAAAAGTTTTCTGAAAAATAAGTTGTTAAAGCTAAAAAAGCTACTTACACATTGTTAAATGCATAAATTTTAATTTGTCCTTTTCAATTTACTACTGTGTATTTATATTCAATTTAACTTGCTTTTTAAATTTATTTTTCATTTAGAAACCAATAAGATATCTAATAATCTGCTTTGTTTATTATGTATGTAAATATCACACACATGTAATTATCATGTTAAAATCTAAAACTACACTGTTTCTCCTGTCACAGGGGCCTGAATGATGGCATATCTGTTTATTTGACAAATGCCACCAATCCTTAATAAATAAAATAAAACTTTAAAAATCATTAGGCAAATAAATTAAGTTGACTCTAAAATGATGTTAAAAATACTGTTTAAATATTTATGTCATTATTTTCAAGCACAATAGAGAGATAAAGCATAAAATTCACCATTGGTTCAGATAGACATTTGTTAAAAATATATTACATAAAAGCACAATCATTTTTTGTGATGCACTTTCAAAACTTTAATCCCTTTTCAACTAATTTTTGTTAATGAAAACATTTTCTTCTTCTGTTTTTTAATTTCAAGATCTGTATTTACACAGGCTACTCCCCTCCTCACCCATTTCTTCTTTTCACAAGCCATCTGGTTCAATAAAATTTTAAGTTGTTTAAAATTTTCAATTTTATGATTGTACTAAATTCCTATTTTATCTTTTTCTCTAATTGGACCAAACATTTTTTTAAAGATTTTTTTTTTCAAATATAAATAGTCTATCCTTATCTTTTTCTAATAGTGGCAAACACTTATTAATATATTATATGATAGGTCAGATGAAGTTTTACATAAATTTATCTTTGCATTTGAATTTCAAAGCTTGTTTTAATTTTCAGCACCATAGGTTTTTTTTCCTTAATAGATGAGAGGTAGTTAGACCAGGATCTAATCTTAATGCCAAATCCAATTCTCAATTTTAAAGTAAAATCTAAGCATTTGCAAGCTCTTTTGGCCTTAACCAAAATGTATTAAGATCTTTCAAGTCAGTGGCATTTTCTTTTTAAAAAGTTAAAAACAATGTAAACATTACAAAACAGAAGGAAATAAATTCTAATTATTATGAAAACAAATATAACTGAATTAACTTTATTTATATATCCTTCCTTCATATTCAATAACGTCCAGATGATGAAAATTTGACAATCAAGTCAAGCTTATAATTAGTTGTCCTAAGGCGAATACAAGCATCTGAATTTTCCATATTTAAGCTGCTCCTGTTATTACTTAAACTGTATATGTTTAAATATATATATGTATATACACATTATACTTTTTTTTTCAAATCTCAAGTGAGTTACTTGAAATTATAAAATAGATTACCAGGTAACCTATGGATTATAGATTGCCAATGCCTGTTTATAACCAATGGGAATGATAGTACTGAAATATGTAAACATCCTTAAAAATATAGGTCTTACAGAAAACATTCACTTAAAATATTTTATAAAACTAGTAAATATAGCTTACAGCTGTATCATAGTGCCATTTCTGTCGCTTCAATTCATTACAAGCAAGCATAACCACATATGTATCTATAGCACCTTCAGGAGAATCTAAACAAATGCTTTCATCTGTCATAATAAAACCATTTTCTGTGTAAACAAACAGCTGTAGGAAGCAAAAAAAAAAATAATTAACTTAAACATTTGGTATATGGAGTTTTAAATAGAGTAATCTGAAGATAATTGTTTTTACACAAATGAACTTCTGTACTTTGTATGTAAATATCACTGAGTTGCTGAGGGGCCAATGCAGTTAAGTACATTTTTTGATATTTTTTGTTTTAATTTATGTAAACTTAAATAGAATAAAGCATATTTCTTAGTTATTTATGATAATTATTATTGTTGTTTATATTGTTAACGTTTTAGATAAACCAGATAGGTTAATCCTATCTAAACAACTCATGTGATACATCCTTCCTGAAAGGATTAAGTAAAATAATTTCCATTATTATGCTATGAATAAATTTTATTTAAAAAAATACCCTATTAGTTTAATCTCATACACAAATAATTATGCCTGTAAATTATCTGATTAAAACGTGTTATTAATACAAATGATATTCATTAATATATATATAACACATAATTGTACTATATAAATTCTTTAAAAAGTAATCTATTAACACATTGTATGTGGGACACATACTAGTATATTTTCTGACGATTGATACCTGAGTGCGGGTTGGTGCAACAACATGGTTTGTTTGTGGGTACAAAAATAACGGTATATACAGGAAAACGAAGCCGAATGTTTTTGTCTACTACTTAGATTCTGGAAAAATTTAGACAAATAAAAACTAGTTTTTACATTATTAGTTTTATGATTGCTCTTTTCATTTTTTTATAATGTAAAAATGTTTATATATAACAGAATTTGAAAAAAATTAAAACTATATACTACTATTTCTATTTGATTTTTCATATTTAAGATACTATTATAAATTTATCCACTAAAAAATATTTTTTTTGTTTACAAAAATCTTATGGTTGTTATTTATATATTTCTATTTATATATTTGTTTATATATTTCAATATAAAATACAAAAAGTTGGTTAAAAAATTAAATAATTTTCGATCTTTTGCTCGTTAACTGAATAACTAAATTTATGAGCAAAATGCCCCGCTCCCAGTACAATTCTGCTGCGAAATGTACCCACACACAGTGTGTTAAAAGAAAAAGTGAAAAAAGGAGACCAATGATAAAATGTTAACCTCTTTTTCTGTTTTTTTTTTTTTTTTTCATTCCTGAAGTACTGTTTTAATTCTTGCTATACTGATTGGAATACATAAATTGGGGGAGGGGATCTTACAATAGTTTTTAGACTAAATTTTCATGTATATTTCTAACAACTCATTATAGTCATACCTGGCGTGGATATACCTCGAACACACATGTAGCTAACTTTAGTTTTCCAAGTCCTTGATGAGAACCTGCTGATGTAACAGTCTTTTGTAAACATTTTCCATTTTTCAAATTTCGAACCTGAAATGAGAAAGAAGTATATACAAATGATTAGACATATAATTCACAACTCTTGGTAAAGCTCATAGTAATAAAGAGATATATTAGTTTTTTTCAATAATGGACATTAAGATAATTCAAAACTTTCTTTCACTGACAAATGTTTTAAAAAGAAACATTTGCTCTAAAAAATACAAAAAAAATTATCTACTATTAGGAATATATGAAGACATTTCTGCATTTGCCTAATTTTTCTCAAGTCCATTCACAGTAAAGGTGATAAAGCTAGATAAAAACAATAAGGAAAATTGAACCACTTCTTAACATGTAATGATTTATTATTTTATCAATATGAGGTTTGACATTCTGTACTATTTTGAAAAGGCCTTGTAAGCACTTATTAAAGGTTTAGCAATTTGGTATTATTAATTTTTTCTTTAGCCAGGGTGGTTAATTTATATCCTCTTTATTTAAAATCATTGATTTAAATCAAGAATACTTTTTTTAACACACCTGGTGAATTTTTAAATTGTGATTTTTTTGTGACATGACTAGAAAATATCACCACCAGCATTAAGTGCACAGTAACTCACACCTCAGTATTTACAAAGGAAATTTAAGATTTAAATATCTTTACTTTAAGTGATAAAATTTCTGGCCAATATCAGATTCCTGCAGAATTTTCTTTTTGAACCTGACACCATTTTAATAATATTTTTACTTTTACTTGCTTTACTGTTTACTTAAATACTAACGCTTTAAAAACTGATTTATTAAATAAATAATTTCATATCTGTAAATAATGAAAATACATGAACAGTCTATAAGAGGCTGTTGAGGAGGGTTAAAAAAAATTCTATTTCATGCATTTAATACATAATTTGTCATATGTAAATAGTATTGTACGGATTATAATTAACCTATTAAAGCTTAAGTCATTTCGACCAAATACATATTGATGAAATCTTAAATCTATGTTATTATTGATTGAACAGAGGAAAACAAATATGAAATTTAAGTGACTTTGAATGTTAAAGACTGTTCTCCTTAGTGATCAGCACAATTATTTAATCATCATAAGATACCATTCATTAAAAAAAACTCTGTAATAAGTATTTTTTTTTTTTCATATATGTAAGTACATCACTGTTAAGTGAAGCACTAAAATAGATAAATATTCATCGTAATTTCACTGAATGGACATGACTACAATAAAATGATGTGTAAGTTTTAAAATATCATAAAATGATGATCCAAATGATAAATTATAAATTTCCAATCAGGTACTCAAAAGTTCAATAGACAGTCTATAAGATTGTCATCTACCATCAGCAAAAAACAAAACTTGTTCTACATATAAAAATTCTACAGGCTATTTTTTACATGTACCTGAAAAGAGGTGCTATGCATTAATGGACAAGAAAATAAATAAGATAAAAGCTAAATTATTAATCATAATAAATTAATTTTAACTTAAATAATATTATTTGTAATGCTTAATTTGCCAAAAAAAAATAAAAGTACGATTAAAATCCCAAAACCTGATTTATATTTTAAAAAAAATTGATTGATATGACTTTTTTTTAAATATAAGGATATTTACCAATCCTGCTATTAGTCTATATGTGAAAAATTTTAAATAATTAGTACAGAATAAGGGTTTTGAATGTAATTAACCAACATTTAACCTTAAAAAATTTGGTGTTGGTTGTGGTTGAATCCATAGGAATATTAACCACAACACCAAATCATTTATATAACATTTAGGTACATAATAATAGAAAAAAAGCCAAGCATGCTAAAATGTTAAAAGCCAAGCTTTGCAAATACTACTTTTTTAAAATGATTATATTAACCTATATGATTTTTCACATGTCATTGTAATAATCTATGTAATTTATATTTTAAAAATACTTTTAAAAAAAGAAAAAACTTTGTCAAAACACCAACATTTTTATCATTTTAGTTAAGTTTTACATACATTCAGCAAGGGAATGAAAATGTAACAGTTTAAAAGTAAAATAAACATTACTTTTCCAAAGAATCTGTTATCAATTGGCAAAAAATGCTCCGGCCAAACATTTTCTAAATACCATCTAAAGCTTTTGCAGTTTAATTTCTCCCTTATCTTTAATCTGGCACTTACATCAATATTTCTGTTTAATTTTGCAGCCTCTATAAAAGGAATAAATAAATATAATTAGCTTTAATTTTTTTTTCATTAAAAAATACTGCAATATTTAACAAGTGAATCACAGCTTGAACATATTTAGAGGAGATACTTAGTATCACATAACAATTAAATAATATATATATATATATATATTAGCTGATTCGCACCCAGCCTTTGGTCTGGGTAATAAATATTTCCAAGTAAAGTTTTAAAACCACTAGTGTAGATAAATGCATTCATAAAAAATGCCAAGTAAACCTTGGGTGCTGCAGAATGGTGATGAATATGACAGTTTATTAACAACACACAAACCCTGTTATAAATATGTACATTCACTTTTTTGCCCGGGAACCACAGAATAAAGATGCTAAATTCCAAGACTTTCTCTTACCACCAGTCAAATGTCTTTATGTTATGGATATCATACTGCTAGTGTCTTTAATGTGAAAATTAATTTGAAATAGATTTTTATTCCTTAAATTTCATTTTTTATAAATTTTTTCATGATGTACTTAAAATGTAAAGGAATTTTTTGTTACATACATGATTTTACACTTCCTTTCTTTGGTGTATGGAAATGATGTTCCTTTTATGATGTACTGGAACACCAAGAAATAGGAAAAATGGAGTTTTTTCAAAGTCATTGATAAAGAATTCAGTTTTTATTTATCGCTATCATGTAGGTTTAAACTACATAAAACATTCAAAAACTTTATGTTAGTTACTCTATGTTATAGAACCGTTCAGTTACTGAAAGATATTGTGACTTATTAAAGGCTTAAGTCAATTTTGATTCTTAAAAAAATTGCAGAAAATATATTGTTATACTCGAATTTTAATTGGACAAATTATCCTTCTACGGGATAAGATTGAGAGGAAATTTTAATTTGTAAGTGAAAATTTGGAAACTACAGCAAACCATATGCATTTAAATAAGCAAAACAATCACAAACAGACACTGTTTAACGTATAGAGATAATATCAAGATGCAGCATAGGTTCTCATTGGTGGATTTTGAATTTTTGCACTTATTTCTTAATTTGCCGAAATTTATTTCAAATGTAAAGCTCGTTATAAATTTGTTTTTTCACTTCAAATTTCTTCTAAATTTAAGATTTTTGAAAAATTTTTATTTTTACTCTTAAATATTTTTATTGTTAATTTTGGAATTATTGACCTTCCTGTGTATTTATACCATTTCCTGTGTATTTATACCATACCATCTGTTTGCTGAGATATGCCTCAGCTTGTGGCCTTTTCTCTTAGGCACACTTAGGTCGTGTTTTGTTCTTGGGTTTGGGTACAATAGACCTCTGGTCGCAGTGCCCTGCTCTTGGGGAATCCCCCAAGGGCTGCCCTAAAGGTCATTCATTCATTTATACCATTTTGCTGATGTTTTGGTTGCCAAAACAATTGAATGAGGACCTATATAGTATTTCTATTTAACCTAAACTTCAGCTACTATATTAAAGTATAGTAGTATTGAAAAGATTAGGAAAAAGTAAACAGAATAAGAATACAGTATTTCTACATTCACTGAAAAAGTTAGAGCTTATAAATTCAATGTGAATTAATCTAATGGAGCTACTGCAAATTAAAAATAATCTCCTTTTAATTTTATTTACATTTCATACTTACGAATTGTTAAATGATAATTATTTTTTCCTCATTTGTCTATTGATCATTTTTTATATTAATGTTTTAAACACAAAATAATGAGGATTTAAATATCCATACTTATTAAAATGAGGAGGTTTTCATTAAAAAAATGTCAGAAGTATGAACAAATATGATAGAATATTTTAAGTTAATAATTATTGAAAATGTGCTTATTTATTTTCTACCATATTGAAATTTTAAATGAAAATCCAGTTCTAAATAACAAAAACTATGACAACAGTTTAATTTTAAGAAATGACAACTGTAAAATAAAGACAAAATTGATAGACCATGGAAAGCTTATAATTATTGGAGATACATAGATGAGATTTTTTTTTATCTCTCCGAGATGAAACAGATCACTCTGTTATCTGTCTAATATCATTCAAACTATTTGGAATATCGGAACACTAAGAGGTGAAATTACTTCCCTGGGTCGTTTCACGTCTTTTGGTACCTTCAGCACCCTTCTGCATCCAGCAGTTCGTGAGGAGATAGACGCACATAGATACATACAAACATACAAACATAGATAGTTACAGTCAGATTTCACCATATAAGAGAAAGAGAGAGAGAGATTAACCTGGATTTAGTTTAAAGTAGAAGTCTTTCCATTCATCCATCCATGTGGCTGCAGCTCTGGCAAGATTTTGATATAAAACAGCTCCTACACCTCCTGGCCTTGGAAATGTATACGGTGAAGATTTTCTAAAAACATGACCTACATGTGAGCAGGGAGCAATCTCAATAGATCCACCACACTGCCAAACCTATAAAAGCAGATCATTTGAAATAATTTTAAGAAAGAAACTAAAAATTATTTAATCATGCTACAGCAAAATTTACTTTATATGCAGTATATAAAAAATCTTCAAAATTTTCCCAATTCACATTCTATTTTTCTAATCTTAACTTTTCCAGCCACCGAAATTAAAACAAGGACATGTATAATTGAGATTGCATTCCTTCCATATTTTTTAAAACTAAAAACTGAATAACTGCTACATGTCCATTTTTTTCACTTTTTAGAAACCAGATGTGAAGGAAAAATTGAATATCATTGAGGTTGTAAGCTATCAATACAAATGTTTAATTGAAATTGGGAAACACAGAATAAATGAACTTGAATAATCCAAGAATAAACATTTAAGTTAGATATTCCCAATGTTTAAATTTTCCACATATCAAACAGAAGTACTCAGAGAGTAACAAAATCATGCTATTAGTGATCAGTTATAAAATATTAATTTTAATGGCATTTTTAAAAAAGTAACATTCATGGAAGGTTTTTTAAATTTCATACTTATAAAAAAATAGAGAGACAATAGTTGTGTGAGGCAATTTACTCCAGAACTCTTAGTCATTTATATGATAATGATCTTTTATATAATGAGTTTTTTATGTAATAAACTAAGGAAGTCCAAGCTCCATATAATTTGGTAATATATGACTGCAATAACATAAATGTTTTAATTTGTTCAATAAAACTAATATGCTATTTAAAACTTACAGTAACACAAACCATATATATTTTTAAAAAATGGTCTATTTTCTCATAGATAAAGTGACAAAGCATTTTAGCTATCTAAACCTGGTGGCATTGGGGTAACGCTTTGCGCTTCTAAGACACAGGTCAGATCCTTGACCTGGGGAAAGGTGATTCAGCCTTTCATCCCTTCAATGGGTAAATAAACTGAGAGCCAAGCAGGCTTGGAAATAAAATCTCAGGTTTCCACATACGATTGACTACCTAACATTCACATATACTTTGCTCCACAAGACAACTGATTTTTAAATGATTGACACAGTAGGCCATGTCCCCCAACTTGGGCAGTTACATCATGGAGTTTTACTAAAGTGAGTATGTAACCTGCTAAATTTTGTTGACAGTTGCATGGCAAATGCAGGATGTGGTGATATTAACCATCCCATAATCCCATAAATACACACATTATACATGTAAGGATTGTAGCATCAATTTTAAGATGTGATTAGAAGTGGGAGACTCCATGGAAAATTTCTCCCTATGCCTATGTTGGTCGATTTAAAAGTTTGATGAATATTTATGATAGCTGATATTATTTTATTCATTAAATGAAGGTGATGGAATAAAATAAAATTAATAAAGCAAAAATGGATAATTTAAAACATAAAAATGAAAATTTATTGGCAAAAAAGAGTGTGTTTTCTATACACAAAAAACCAAATCCTTATTATTTTATTATATGGATGAACAAATCGTGATATTATGAACAAATTGTGTTAAATGTAGTGCTGTAGGATAGCAACAATCAACAAATCTTCTTTTCAGGTCCCCTGTGTAAATGACATTAATTTTGATCTGCTACATGTTGATATAAAGGGTTAATATAAAGCTCACATTATAAGGAAAGAAATAAAAAAATACCTAATTTAAAAAATACATGATAAAAAAAATACATAATAAAAACCAAATTGCTTACTCTAAAAGACATCTCAATATTTTCACCTCCCCATATATCCATTTTTTCATCATAACGACCAATTTCTTCAAAATAAGACCTATCTATTGCAAATAAACCACCAGCCATTACAGGTGCCCTGAAATAAAAAATTGTTCACAAATAATGCTAAGTTTTGCAGAACTAATAAATTTGTATCATTAAAAGAAACTTTAAAATTTTATATATTAAATAAATCTTAAATATTTTTTAAAAATCACAATTTGTAATACTTTTAATACCTGTTAAAATGAGAAAATGTATGTATGTGTGTATATATATATATATATATACATATATATACATACACTGTAACATGCTTGATAAGTTTTCCAAAGAACCAAGAGTTTTTACCATAGTTTTAAGTAGGGAAACCTTCAACAGGAAAAATGAAATATATATATATATATATATATATTAATCTAAATTGTTACAGTAGCTAGTTTTATCACATTCAAACACAGTGCTATTTTACAGTCTATTAAAAAAATTAACATCTTATATATTTTTGTCCATCTCTAGTAAATTATAATATATTAAATTTTTAAAAAATCCAGCTATTTTGTGAAGGAGTTCATTTTGGTATGCGATTTGGTTTGGTTTACTTTGTAGTGTTTATGACCAACTTTTGCAATATGAAGGCTTACTAGACCAAGACCTATTCCTTAAAGAAGATTCCCATGAGATTTAAATTTAGAACACCAATATCAAATGACAACACCTACATTAGGGCATTGTCCAGCTATGATTCTCATGAAGGTACAATATTATTCCCTTTAAATATTAGTTATATACCAAAAAGGTTAATAAATATTGAATATATACCTAAAAGGTAAAGATGAGTCATTTCTCCTGCTCCTCAGCTCCTTCTCACCAACAGGATACCACCTAAAATGAAGTTCCCAGTTAAAGGCACCCCAGTGTAACTCAAAACTGCGAACATAAGCAAAGGTGTCATCATGGATAATATCTATAACAGGACACACAACTCGAGTTCTGTAAATAAATATTGTAATTTCATTCATTAGTCTAATTAAATAACTTTAGTTAATAACAAAGTGAATATTAATGAAATGATTAATATCTAAAGTTTAGAACAAGTGAAGTTGAAAATTTCTTGACAAAAGACAGTAAAAATATTTTAAACAAACTATTTATTTACCTTTATTTTACACAAAAAATTCTTTAATTTAAAAATAGTATAATAGTATTCTGAATGATATTTCTAAATGATGAACAGGGTTCCCACACTTTTTCCAGAACAAAAATTAAGGACTTTTTAAGGACTTTCTAAGGATTAAAGTAACTTTTTATAAGGACCTACTTGAAATACACGGCATTACGACATAAACCCTATTTCCTACAGAACATATTTTGATGATTATGAACCAGACAAGGCATGTTCAATAAATGCCCTACAATATTTCAGAATTAAGTTTTTAAAAATGCCTAAAAATTAGTAATAACATATCTATTTGACAAAAACTAATTATGAAAGAGTACATCTAAAACTTTTTGAGTGATCAAATTAGAAATAAATTGTGAATAAAATACATTATAAACAGTACTTTCTGGGGGTTTAAAAATGACTCTGATATATATATATATATATATATATATATATATATATATATATATATATATATATACTAGCTGATTATACCCAACGCTACCTGGGAAAGAAGAAAGCTTTAGACTTTTCTATCACATTCAATGCAAGGAAAATTAAACTTCCATAAGTAACTGAAATATATACACCCCACCCTCATCGTCCATGCTTCGTTTAATTAAAATCTGCATGACTGTTAGCTATTAGGAAAGGGCAGCTGACTTTATTCTTTAAACATTTTCAGTATGTAAAGGATTATTTGTCAAATAAGTTTTCTAGCTCATGACCATAAAAAGTGCTAATAAACTAAAAAAATAAACAATAAAAGTATTTTTATAATTTTTTAAGGATATCAAGGAAAGGAATTCTAAATTGCTACAATAATACACTGAAAACATATATGTATTTGAAGATTTTCTTTATTATTCATACTGCACTTTTGGCTAGAAAATGTAAAAGAATGTTATGAATATTAACAAATATTTTATATATTCTTGATATATATATTCTTTGAATAGTACGTATCACCTGTACTGCCGTTCTTAGAACTGGTTTTGGGCAAATATAACTCTGAACTTACAAAACTGGAAAATTAGGAGAATATGGCTAAAACTGACAGAAAGTGAAAAAAGCAGATTGCGCCAATGGAGAAATTGATTGCATTCCAATTTAAAAATTAAGGAGTTTTGAAGGACCTTTGACAGAAATTAAGTAGTTTTAAGGTCCCTTAAAAATGAAAGTTAAAATTAAGGAGTTCTTAAGGACTTTTAAGGATTGTGGGAACCCTGGATGAAAACATTTAAAATTAAGCTCTTTTTTTATTTTATTTTATTATTATTATTATTATTATTATTATTATTATTACTACTACTTTTTTTTTTTTTTGCATCAGGCAGTCACTATATAAACCATAAGTCTTTTAGCAACCCAATAAAAATTAGTCCATTTTGATAGTTGTCAGACACAGAATCAAAAAGAGGAGATACAGTATACCCAATGAGAAGTATAAAGTTCATATAATCACCCAAAGAACCAAGGATGCAGTCAGGAGTACAAATGACACTGATATGGCGTATCTAACAAAAAAGTTATAACAAACTAAAATCCTAAAAGTTGCTACAAAGACAGGGTGCAGCAACTCAACATGAATAGGTGAAGAATGCAAGATGTTTCAAGACTTTCACATCAAGTCACCATCATTATTATTATTATTATTATTATTATTATTTTAGTGACTCCCACTTAGCCTTAATCCTTTTAGAGCAAATTGAACAATAGGAGAATGAAAAAGATGATTATTTAAATTTGTAACCATTTTTTTAAATCGAACTGGAAAATACTATATCAGAAGTAATATCTTCTTGTTAATGTTATTCCTTAAAACAAATTTCAATCAATGCTCAAAACCAAAGTTATATATTTTGTATTTATACCTCTTTTCAGCAATGCGAGAAAGGAGTGGTTCCAACCATCCCTTAGAACACTCGCAATGAGCATCTAAAAATGTAAGAACTTGACCCTTAGCAACATCAGCACCAAGGAGACGAGCCCTAATGAGACCAGTTCGATTTGCAGCTCTGATAATTTTCACAGACACTGGCAATTGAGAAACATAGTAGTCCAAAGGCTTCTTCAGGAAAGCTGAAAGATTTCAATAGATTTAGTAACATGAATATTGTTTATGAAAAATAATTGTATTTCTACACATTATAAATCATTGTTAAAAACTAAAAAAAAAATCATGTCAAAATTTAGAAAATCCATAATATATTAATTCATTAATATCAAAGCCTAGTGTACTTGTTTAAGGACATTTAAAAAAATATGGTTTGTAGAAGTGTTTTTTTTTTTTGGAGAATTTTTTCCTTTCAGTGAAAGTAAATGGCAATCCTATTTTAAAAACAATCCTCCAAAATTTCAAGTATCTGCTATTATGTATTATTTTGCCATTTGGGTCGACAATTTATGATTTTTCAAAACTTGCACAGAAATTTACTTACTAGGTAAATACAGTGGCATATTCAGGGAGGGGAAGTACTGTTCAGTCAGTAAGAAACTACATGGGTATTACAGAAAATGGATATAATTTTTTTATAGGCTGAAATGTGAGGGATTTTTTAATTTGAACATGATGGTTATTTATATAATTATTTGTTTTTGTGCTTAGAAAATATGATTATGTTTATGTAGTAAAAAATATATATATTAATTTTCATTTCTCAAAAAACTTTGGCAATTAAACAAAAATTAACATAAGGTTATTTGAAAAATTAAGTTTATTTTATTAATAAATATAATAATAATCACATACTAAAAAATTCAACTTTAAAAAGATATCTTTTTTAATAATTTAAAACAGAGGCAGTGTTTATGAAAGTTCAGAGTTTTTAAATTTGAAGTCTTTAGTCCAAATGATAAAGTTTTCCATTTTAAAATATTTTATTAATTGGCTTCTGTGCAAAAAAAAACTTAATTTGATGCATTCTACAAAATTGTAACAATGCCTTTTATAACTGACTTTACAGAAAATTGTACAGTAAAAGATTTTCTAATTTAAAGCAGAGGCAGTTTTTATGAAAGTTCAGAGTTTTTAAATTTGAAGTCTTTAATCCAAATGATAAAGTTTTCCATTTTAAAATATTTATTAATTGGCTTCTGTGCAAAAAAACTTAATTTGATGCATTCTATAAAATTGTAACAATGACCTTTATAACTGACTTTACAGAAAATTGTACAATAAAAGATTAAATCTGTCCTAAGTATTGAATATTTTTAAAGTTAATCCTAACTGAAAATCAACAGGCACTTTATTCATATCTGATCATCTTTTAAAGTTTTTTTAAAATACTTTCTTAAAATTCAGCTTTGACATATTCATTTTTCATTTTAACCAGGAGTATATGTATTTCTGACCCATTTGTTGACTTTCTCTAAAATCAGTCAATAAATAATTTTCCATTTCCTTAACAGAATATATTTAACCAATATCTTAAGGAACTATTCTGATGTTAATATTATTTTCTTAAGCTTATTTCTTACCCATAATCTTCCTTTTTATGCATGTATAATATATTTCTAAATGCAGAAAGTGAATAACTTAGAAAAGAAAATACATTAGTGGTAACAGAGTAAAACATACACAAATGAATAAAAAAAATTAGATTTCTCATTTTATATCATTCAATAATAAAAATGCACTTACAAGATTTGATTTTAATGAAAATCATACACATGCTTAGGTTTAAAAATATTTAAATATTTGTATAAAATATTTAAAACTAAATTAAAAACAAATACCTCTAGTACTGGCATCATCAACTAAAATAATTTCTTTGATTAATTCATGGGGAGATCGATTAATAATACTGTGGACAGTTCTCAGTAATGTAGACCATGCTTCATTGTGATACACAATAATAATGCTAGTATCAGGTAGATTATGATTATCATACTTTTTTTCTTTACATCTGTAACATGTTAAAAGCCATATTTAAATAAGTAAAAAAGGTTAGTTGAAATTATATTAACTAATTTTGATTATTTCTTAGTCATAATTTCACATACAATTAATTTTAAATTAAAATATTAACTGAACAGTTTAACTAATATCTTTTAGGTTATATGATACTGATTTAGGTAGAAATAATATCAATTTTGCATTGGAGATAATTTTCTGCTTTAAGTGTTCAACAGTCATAACTGATTATCATTCCCTATATTTTAATATATTCTATGAAGAATAAGATATAAATTGATTGCATTGTAAGCTTCTAAAGTTTTTAAAAATACTTTGAAAAAATGTTAGGTCTGTTTGGTAAATAATCAGAAAACTGTCTAAACTAAATCCTATAGAAAACTTGGAATCCTAAAAGTTATAAAAGAACCTAAATGTTATATCAGTGTAAGGGAATATTCTTACAGATCATTAAAAAATTAAAATAATATCCACAAAAACACACATTTTCATTTTTAAAAATGGGAGAGGATGAATACAAACAGATATTTTTGAGCAATTAATATCATAGTAGAAAAATTTTGAAATGAATTCAGTAAAACTATTTTTCCCACTTCTTCAAATTTTCTAATTGTTCAAGAGTATGATTGTTTTAAATCTTTATAACAAAGGCATAAAGTAAAGTTTCATTACATACAAATTTCATAAATCATGCAAAGAGTTTTTTTATAATGTGTGTAAATTTCAAAAATACAAAAAATGTAAGCTGGAATAACTTGAATTATTATAAAATTAAAATGCATTTTATCATACTCAGTTATTAGGAATATTAATATAACTTCTTTATTACCCTGTATATAGAAAAGTAAAATAAAATGGTTCCTTTTCTAAAACATAGCTACTTCATCATTTAAAAAAATTTATATTGAGTTAATAAAGTAAGGTATACAATTAGAGAATGTAAAGTGTTCTTACACTTGTCGTCTTTCATCAGGCAGACTTCTGTTCACAGGAATTCTGTCACTAACCATGAGATTAAATTTATTGATATGAAATAAACTTTTACTTCTTTGCCTTTCAGCAGGTTTTAAAAAGTAAGCTTCTCCCATTTCCCCTGCCTTAGGTAAAGGTGAATATCCATTTGAGTTTAAAAGTTCTATAAAAAGAGAGAAATAGTATATAAATACAAACTGAAATCTATATAAAATATTTCAGAATTTTAAAAACTCTTAGAATACATGCAGTTTAGATTTGTATACCTATATACTCTACCAATTTTTATAACAAACTTCTCAGAAATCTGTTTATTGGTAGTAAATTTAAAACATCCATAATACGACACATGTTTAGTAGTGTAGAAGAGAAAAAGAAAATACAGTTCATATCAGGGCCTGATTATCACATGGGCACATGCCCTGGGCACGAAAATTTACTAATTGTATTAATTTACTAATGTACTAATTGTTATATATTGCTGCTTACTTAATGACTTTTTTTTTCTTATGCCAGCTGTATATTACTACTGCTTTAGTTAATGCTTTTTGTATGCATATCTTCTTGTATTCATCTGGTGAAATTTATAACCTTTGTTTATCATTTTATAATGTGTTTATTATAATTTGCAGTCGTTGATATCAATTTCTGTGCTTAAATTTTACCTGCTAAATATTTAGTCCTGATAAATTTCAATCAATATCTTTGACATTATTTTGTGCATAACAGTTGAATTTTATGTCAATGTCATTGTAGTAATTTCATTTTCCTCATGATATCTTGTTCATTTGAACTTCTTCAGTATAATTTTTAATCCACATGCAGAATTCCCCTTTCATTAAGTTTTAATAAATTATTGTACAAGGTAATTGTGTTTGTCATGTTCTATATTATTTTCTATTTACTTCCTTTACTTTCTTTCCCCTTAATTTCTTATTTTACTGTTATTTATCTGATAATTAATTTCCTCAACAAACCTGGTGCTCTTTTTATCCTATGAGTTATTGCATATTTATAAGACAGATTATTAGCAACATACCACTATAAACCATTAAATCATCTCATCAATTTAAATTATTTTTAATTCTATTATTAATATTTAATTTCTGCACCACAAAGCTTGTGAGTATGACAGGGTAGAGAATAAAAAAGTGGGTCACTCTAGGTCCTTAAAAGTCCTTAATTTTCAGCATGGCTAAATAGAAATAATAATGATTACATAAAATGAAAATTTGGTGTGTTTGATTTTGAATATTACTTTAATGCTAATTTCTTAAATCTGTTTGTTAATCCAATGTTATAATTTTTATATGATTGTAAGGAGGATAACTTGTTGCTAAAATGTGCATGGGAGTGGAGGGCACAAAAATTGGATTGTGCCCTGGGCACAAAAGTATCTTAGTTGGGTCCTGGTTCATATAAAGAAAGAGAAAGAAGATATTTATAAAATTTTCAAAGTTAAATAAAGTTATAATTCAATATCACACAAATGAAACCTAATTTTTATATTCACAATTTCAAAACATTAAACAATAAAAGAATTCAAATATTGTTCATTTAAAAGCCCTATACAATAAGCATTTTGTTCAAAATACTGGATTTTTTGCAACAAGCAGAAATTAGCAACTTCTGGTGGATCACTAAAAAATAAACATGGTGACCAGGTGTAGAATGTACAATATATCTGTTCATATTTATAAATGTAATTTTCAATTTATTATGTTGACCACACTCAGTTGTGTTACTACTATCTTATTCAGCCCAATTATATATATATATATATATATATATATATATATATATATATATATATATAAACCTGTTCTATTAAAAAAAAAAAAAAAAAAACATTTCTGCTGTAATTTTTAAAATAATTTTTAACATCAGAATTTGTTTAGATGATCATTAATATGATACAAATCATAATTATAAATAGAGAGAAAAAATATCCAGTTGCTGTAAAGTTTGTGTTTCTATAAATCCTATATATTTGATTGTAACAAGGTCTAAATACCTTGAAAAAATTATTATACTTAGTGATACAGGACAAAAAAAAAATGAGGGGTTGCATTTTTTCTTTTAAATATGAGTTCATTCTTAGGTCAAGAATCATACAGCTGCTCTCCTTTTATTTTATACAACACACTTTTAAGTTTTAAATTAAATAACTAGATTTCAAAATTATACTCAGAGATATTTTAAATAGTTATGATTCTTTTAATCACTTTTGTGAACCTACTTTAGAAATCTACAGTAATTATTATTTTTACCAGAGTATACTATTAAAGATTCAAACCATAATTAATACTTCAAAGCTATATTTAAAAAATATATAATTTTAAGTAGTAAGAAAAACATGACATATTCACACACTTTTAAGTTTTAAATTAAATAACTAGATTTCAAAATTATACTCAGAGATATTTTAAATGCTTATGATTCTTTTAATCACTTTTGTGAGCCTACTTTAGAAATCTACTGTAATTATTATTTTTATCAGAGAATACTATTAAAGATTCAAACCATAATACTTCAAAGCAATATTAAAAAATGTATATAATTTTAAGTAGTAAGAAAAACATGACATATTCATACACTATTTAGACTTTAAAATAATTTACATCTAGGAAAGCCTAGAAATTCATTTTACATTTTCTAGGAAAGCCTAGAAAAGAATATTTTCTCCCAGCTACTGATACTTACTACTGATACCATAATTAATACTTCAAAGCAATATTAAAAAAATATATAATTTTAAGTAGTAAAAAAAATATAACATGTCTGTACACTATTTAGATTTAATAATAATTGACATCTTTTCTAGAAAAGAATACTTTCTCCCAGCTTCTAATCGATATTAATATAAAAAACTAAATATTTTTCTGGGATTCAAAGAAGAGAGTAAAAATGTCTTACATTAACATTAATCTTTTATTGAATTGAAAACTTATTATTCATATTGTCTTACCATCACTTAAATTAGGGGTAGTATCCCAAGGCAAATCATTGCCAATATAGTGGCCAACAATGACATGGATTCCTCTTTTATCAATATACTCAACTTGTCTAGCATTCTTATGGAGTATTTTCACATCTTTGATGTTGCCTTCAGTCAGGTCTGATTGAAAACTTATAATGACAAAAAAAAGGAGCACCAGTGGAAACAGCAACAACAAAGATATTACACGTACTTTTCTTTTCCATGATCTACAAAGTCTCATCACAAAGTATACTAAAAGTATAAAAGTATATTTCATATTAGATTTTGTTCAGCAAATTACATTTTATTACAAATTATTATAAGTACACTAAAAAAATAGACATTATATATTTTAATGTCTATACAGAAATTGAACTTTGTAAATTGAAACACTGAGTATACATAAAATCCATTAATGCTAACTTTATACTATCTCATGGTTAATTTAATAAAGATACAAAAAATTTTCCAAATGGATTATGTAATTATTTATAAAAAAAAAATCAGAAAAGCACTTTCTAATAAATTTCAGCATTTATTACAGAATGTATTCCTGTATTTTATATTTGTAATGTATCTGAATGATAAAAATTAAGTTTTGTCAAATTAAAAAAATTCATGAAGAATAAAGAATATATTCCACTTAAAATAATGAAATATTTAAAAATGCAATATTCAACAACCACAAAATTATACATATAATAAAAATCATAGAAATATTAAAGAGATTAAACGTTTAAAAAACAATGTGAACTTTCTTTCAAAGACACCCAGATTGTAATATTTGTTGAGTTTTAATCCTTTTTCAAATATCTATAAAACATCCATATTAACCCAATAATTAATGGCAAAGTAACACAAAACAAGTCCGATATTCATATATAAAATAAATTACAGTCCAATGAAAAAAAAAATAGAATTATGTGAATATCACTAATATATATTATAGACTAAATAAGTGTCTCAAATTTTTATATTTGTCTGTCATAAGTTAGAGAACATTTGCAGATCTCAATTAGTTTTCCCTTTCAGTTTTTTATTTATGTGAAAGTTTAAAGTCGATTAAACTAATAAAAGTCTAGGTATTATTATTTTATGATATACTCTATAATTTTTAAAATAGTTTTTCAAGAAATAATAAATAAGATGCTAATAAGATAGAATTCCTTCAAAGTCTAATTTATGTTTCTTTCCTAAAAACCACCTGTTGCAATTATGTATAATAAAGTACATTCCAGTCATTATATCTATTCGAAACTCACCGTCTATACAGAAGACCGACTAAAACATTTTTCTCATATTACAGTAATAAAATGACACCTTCACACACACAAATCTGCGAAACCTATAAGCGGTCAAACATACCGTAGCTTTAAATTCAGTGGACCAAAAAATAGCATCCTGTGAAGAGCGAAAATATCATACAATTATACAGACAGTTCAGTCATAATGATTTTCGGGTTACATCGTTTTCTAACTATAAGGTCAGGGCGCACAACAATCCACACTGTACAGTCAACTGAAAGTTTATCGGAGAGAAAAAATCAAAATTTCTGTTACGAAGTTTGAAACTAGAATGGTCAAAAGAGTTTACTCTCGCTCTTTCACAGACGTGGGTAACCTTCTTTACGGTAGATGACTTCAGTCTAGTAAGAATTGGCTTTTTTTCGCTATTCGGTTAGCTATTTGGCGGTGAGTAATTATCGCACTGGTACTTTTGTCATTTTAATACTTACGTTATTGTAGCATGAATACTATTACAGCACTCTAAAAATACCTGCTTCAGAAAGATAATTTTTGAAGTAATTTTCCGGGTTGGTTAAATTGGCCTTTTTTTTTCCGTACGAGATATAATCATTCCCACACGTTTCGCTAAGGCAGACAAACCGTGGGATTCGAATCCCGGAACTCCGCAAGTAATGAGTAAGCAAAAGCTAGTCAGTTTGGTTCCCATCATTGAGCGAAAGCTGCCAAATGGTACCAGAGTCCGTGGCTTCGAAACCCTTTTCTGGCATGGATGTTCTTAGGTGTTGGGAACCGACGTAATCATAGGTCTCGGTCTAATTAGCTGTTGTGTAGTAAAAACATTATCTCTGCCCTACGAACCGAACTACAAAAGCGAAGTATTAGTGCATAAGATATTGTGTTTCAACTAATTGCTTTAATTTCTAGCAAAAGATATTAGCCTATCTACATTTGAATCAAGAACATGAATTTACTGAAAATATTTTCTATATGATGATAAAAATATGCGAGGACTTTTAACTTAATAATTTCTTGTAATATGTTATTTTAATTTTTTCTTTTAGCATAATAAAGCATGCTTAGTATCACGAAGTTTATGTCAATTTGCAATCTTTTGGTTGCTCTAAAAATTAGTCAGGCATCCATAATTTAGACCTCGCGAGTTTAGGAACCTTGATTCATAAATATATTTGAAAATATATATTTGTATACATTTTCAAAGCTTTCAGATTAATTGACTTGTAATTTATGGCTCAAATTAATAGATGCTATTGCAAACGATCAAATTTATTTAATTACCGGACGTATTATTACAGTAGAACCTCGATCCATCATTTTTCAAAGGGACGGAAAGGGAAAACGATGAAGAAAAACGATGCAGAAAAAAAGGATATATATAGAATTTAGGTAAAAGAGTGACTGTGAACGATTAATTACTTATAATACCCATTGGAAGTATTTGATACTTTATAAATATATTTAAAATTATATTTAGCATTTAAAAAAATATTTGTATTTGATACTTGTTCCGTGCAAGTGGTTAGCTTAAGCTACAAATTAATAGTGTTCTATCACCTCTCCGAAGCGCGAGTACCCTATCACTGTTATTATTCGTGTACATAGACCGTATAAAACACAAAATAAATAAATAAATAAATAAAATGTCTTTCTTCTCCCGTACAAACAACTCCGAAGAAGTAAAGGAATAGGGGAGGATAAATCGGTTTTATTTACATAACTAGCTGACGTAAGTGTTAATTTGTTCTGTATTCCACTGAAACAATGACTGTTCCTACCGAAATTGTCACCACCATTCTCTGGCGGTCAAGGAAAGACCCTTGATAAACCAAAAATCTTTTTATTGTCCATTTGTCCTCGAAGCATTCTTAACAACACGAAAAATTGATTTCCATAGTACTCCTGAATTCTACAAAATCGATACTACTGTAAAGACAAAAAGACGGGAATGAAATTCTTCGACGGTAGATACGGGAAAATGAAGAAGCCGAGAAAAAAGTAGCAATGGATCTATAGGAATGAATTCGAAACAAGAAATCGAACGATTCAACAGAGAAAACGAAGAATCCGTGAATGATAGATCGAGTTCCACTGTAAAGCCAATTTAAATAATTGAAGACAACTATCAATTTGTTTTTCAGAAAACTTATATATATATATATATATATATATATATATATATATATAGATAGATAGATAGATAGATAGATAGATAGATAGATATACATATATATATACATATATATACATATATATATACATATATATACACACATACTTATCACGAGTTTAATCCAGAAGTTCGCTTAACAGAGCTGGTTCTAGCAGTTTTGCCGATCTCGACAAAAATGTAAAAAGCCGCCTCGTTCCTCCACGATAAAAATTATTGGTTGGCATTATAATTAAATTTAATAAAAAACTTAATGTAAAATTTGTAATTGTGTTCCAGGCTTTCAAGCTATAAAAAATTATATTTCTTAAAATTTTTTTCTGCTAATTTTTTCCTGCCAAAAAAAGAAGTATTTTACAAACTTAAATGAAAATGCCGCACCTAAAATTTGTCGAGTTCGGTTTGCTCGATTCTAGACACCAACCCTAAAAAAGAGCACCTCTAGGGCACCACCCCCTAAAAAAGAAGTCCTAGAGCCGCTCCTGGGTCCAAGAATTACCACGTTAATATAGAATACAAGCCTATAAACGGGGCTGACGCTAGGCCAGTCTCGTTTAAGACCGCCCTATCATTTTGGGCGCATGCGATATTTATCCCCAAAAAAGTGCCTGGCTATATTTTACAGTTTGTTCTGTTTAGTCATATGAAGTATTTATTCATTTAGTGCCTTTGAAAACAGTAAAGTAATTGTATTTAGACAAAAAGCATTTTTAAAATAAAATTTAAGTTGCAAATTAAATGAGTGAACAATTTCTTGTAAAAAATGTTGAGTCTTGAATTTGAACTTGTTTTTTAATTATTAAAGAAACAAATGTTGTAAAGCTTTTTGTCCCCTGTGTACCACAACAAAATTACTGTTCAAAATAAATACCTTAAGGATTAGTTCAGCTATCTAAAAAAAAAAAAATTATTAATCATTTTACCTTGCTTGTGCTGTAATTTGGATATAAAAATAAATAATAATTCATTTCGGCCACCCTAAAATTTACCCCACCCCTCCCGTTTAGCGCATCCCTGCCCTTAAGGTGAATCCGTACCGGCCATATTGAAGTCAAAATTCCCCTTTTCCGATTCGCACTTCAAGAATTCTTTTTAAAAAATTATAAGACGTGATAGAAATAAAAATTCTTTACTATTGTATCTTTTCCCTTTTTTTTAAATATTATTATTATTATTTATGACTGTTAAAAGTATACCAAAGAGTATCCCAAAATTTTTCACAATTTGAAATTAGATATATTTTTCTCAATTTAAAATTTTTTTATATTAACGTAATAGGTAGTTTCCAAGAGAATTTGTTGTTTTATCACATGATATGATTTTTTAAAGAATTCTTTGAATGCAGCCGGCCAGAGGAAATTCTATTTTGAGAAATGTAGAAAAGTAAATGAAGTCAGTTCTGTTCACCTTAATTCCCCAATTTGAGATGTGTCGTGTTCTACAAACTCAACCATCCCAATTATTTTTCTTAATTTTTTTTTAAATTTTTGTGATCTTAAAAAATAGTTTTGAATAGGGCACTTATCGGAAGACGGTATGATGGATAGGGCATTGCTCTGCCGTACCGGTGAATTTTCGAAGTCCATTACCGGCATGGATGTTAGACATTAAACAGTATATACCAGTCTCATTAGCCTTCGTGTAGCAAAATAGTAAACCGTAGCGCTCCAAATCATCTAAATGGGATGCTTTCAAAAATCTAGTAAAGGTGCTAAAAAGTTTAAAAAATATGAGAACCACTGCAGTATGCAGTAACTCAGCAGATAAGAAAGCTTCCTGAAATATATATGATATATATAATGCTTGCTGTTGAAATATGAAACCCGAAGGATTAAAATGAGAAAAACCCGGCATTGACAAATTAAGTCACAGATAACGTAACAGCAAACATTTGCCACATATTTTATTTTTTTTAATACAAACTTTAATTCCTGAAACACAAAGCCATGAAATGTACATAAGTTTTCATCATGATATTAATCACGTCTACTGTTTTGCTACACAAGGACCAATAAGTTCGGGACCTACTTCTTAAATCTGGTTCGGAACATCTACGAACATCCATGCCAGCAGTGGAATTCTAACCCACGAACTCCAGTACCAAAGAGCAGTGCCCTACTCATTCAGCTATCATTCTTGAATACAAATTAATTTCAAGAAATTAGTTAAGTTTTTTTAAAGTGCATACTTAATGAAAATTGAAATTATTAAAATTTAAATTTTAAATAATTTCAATTTTCAAAATTTTTATCTACTTTTTCATTTACAAACTTTTTCTGAAAATTTTTATACATTTGCTGAAGTATATTACACCAGGTTGTGCATGAACTATTATTAATATTAAATTTTATATAATTTTAGTGCTATTATTAGTACTTAATTTTTAATATTAATTTTTATATAATTTTTAATGCTATTGTTAATGATTTATTATTAATATAAATTTTATGTAATTCTAAGACTATTATTAATAATTAATTATTAATATCAAATTTTATATAATTTTTAATACATTTTATGTTTTTATATCTAAAAGTAAAGAAATATCGAACCTATTTAATTCATTCCAGTTCCAGACTCCCCCCCCCCCATTCCCGAAACTAAATTCTGGCTACAAGCCCTGTTTGCTGAGTAAAATATATTGAGTACTAAACTGTACTGGAATGTAATGATCTTAATGTGTCATTATTACGGCTCTTTTTTTTTTAATTTAATGTACATAATACTGCTCTCATATAAAAATCAGAATTTAAGTGCGATCCACTCTTTGGTAGAAGCAGCATTATTGTTTCATACAGAAACAGCAAAGTGGAACAACGTTACTTGTTTGTGCAAATTTTTATACATAATATATATGCATATATCAAGCCTTGGTAAAATTAAATTCATTTTTGCACATTTTATAAAATATTCCCTATGTCGTACACATACTCTTACAGGCAAGCAGTATTAGAAAAGGAGAAATTGCCTTGTGAAATACCAACATAAAATTTTATTTAGATTTCGTGAACTAGCAGAAAACATACTAATAATAGAAAAATAATACGAAAAAATGCAGTAGAACCTCGGTATAACGACCCCCTGTGGTACCAACACCATATGGTCGTTGTGACGAATTGAAAAAATAATTTTAAAAAAATTGAGCAAAGAAATGATGCAACAGTACATACCTAGAGAACACTACTAATTATTTGTATTTCCATTACTGAATTTTTGAAAAAAAGTCTTTGATTGACGTCTGTTTCAAGTTCATTTGGGATTTTTTTATTATCACTGATTCCATATCCGTTAGATTTTGAAGGAAATCTTCAGAATTAAACTGTCCTTTAAAATATTGACTCAAGGCATTGAATGCATTGAGGGCTTCTTTTTCATTCACTTTTTCAAAAACTTGAACTATTTCTTCGCAGATTTTTTCATTTCTGGTAATATGGGCAATAAAATCGTCCTCAGTCAAATTTTCTCCGTTTCAAAGTTTCGTCTACCGCAACAAACTCATCAAAAGATAGTTGAAGATTTAGACGAAAAGACCCCTTTTCGTTACGCCCTCTCCCCTCCTCTAAACAAACACAAAGAGAGGAGTACAGGTTTCTTGAAGAGTGCACCACAGTACAATAATTTTGAAATAG
>CM063504.1:93157424-93177424 GCA_032207245.1 Pardosa pseudoannulata | reverse complement strand
AAACTGGCTTTAAGAGGTAGATCTCGTGTAGCAAAAAGTTGATCGTAATGTTGAATTAATGTCGAATTAAGTTGTTGAATGACTAGTTCTAGGGCCGTAGCCAGAAATTATATTCGGAGGGTGGCATTGTTTTTTTATGAATACTTTAATAAAACTACAGGTTTTCATATGTATGTATACTCCTAATGAGTATCATAATATAGTGTGATTTTAAAATGTCAAAATAATTAAAAGATTATATAATGAATAAATTTATAGCCTTGAATGAGCAATGTAGTAACTACACAATCAATTTAATAGTAAAATTAACACTGAAAAGATATAAGCTATACATGGTATTAAATCCTAATTTTTGAAACAGAAGTATAATCAAAGAAAAAGAATAATTTTGAAAGAAAATTAAAATGTTCAAATTTTTACCCATACATTATAAACTATGCTTTTTTTTAAATTTTCACCAAAAAAAATTTCACAATTTCTTCCGATTGTGCAACAATATTGTTATGAGTTGCCAAGTGTTAGTCAATCTGCTCTCACTTGTCGAATATAATTTCCACCTACTGCTTAACTCAGCGTCACTATTCTAAGCTCACTGTTGGCTAGGCACACTAGGCACTGCACAGGTAGGCAGATTACACAGCCACATACATGTTCTATTTTCTTTCCACGAAACGATCTTTAAGAATTTCGGAGAGGGACCAGTCCCCTAAATCCCTCCCCTTGCCTAGTTCTTGACTAGCCTTGACTAGTTTTATCCTATAGTTGGTAATATTTGGCAAAATATTGGTGTAGTGCAGGGGTCGCCAGACTTCCGAGAAAGTCAAACTGTCACGTCAGCGAAACAAACTACACGAAGTGATTTAAAAGCCATTTATATGTATTAATGGAAATTGACACAATACAGATGCAACAGTCTGAAGAACTTCAAACAGCCATGCAAAGAGCTAGACGTTGTCTGCCGACGTCTGACTTGGTATAACCAACGAATAAACTTACGTTACTCGCAAATAGTTTATTAAAAAAAGTTTATTCATATCTCACTCAAACAAATTGATTTGTCTGGAACAGTACAGTTATTTATTTATTGTTACAAGAAGGAGACTAAGACTTAACATTCAGCTTAAAGAAGATTTCTAGTAAGTATTAGTAACCACGAACATCTATGATAGCAGTGGAATTCAAAATTACCTGTTCACCAGCTTCCTTTAAATTTATCAAAAACCTTAAACGATCTCAAAATTGCATAAAATAGTTTAATGTTTCTTTTGATTTTCATTCTTGAAGACCAGTGTCCTTTTCCTAGTGCAGATAATGTTAGTTATCTCGGTCGGTTAGTTGATTATATTTAATGGCGCAAAATCCTCTAGAACTTATCACTAGGGACATATGAGTCAAACCAGTTAAAGCACATTAATAGTACTAAATCCACAATAGAAATACTTTTGAGGAAAACAAATGTAAAATTTAAAGACTGCTAAAACTCATTAAAAAACTTTAATATATAAGTATAAATGTGAATTATTTTGGATCTATTTTGATTTTCTGCTGTTGATGATTTTTGACAGCTGTGTATTCTGTGCTCTTTGTAAATTAATTCATTCCCAAAGGATTTAGTTCAATCTTTACTTTATTCTAAATCTGTACTTAATCGTATATCTACTGAAGGTCAGAAGTTGAAGCTTCAGAAAATAGGTTAAGTATCTTGTTAAGTGGAATTTGTTTTGGGCATCAGTGGGAATAATTAGAATAATCATTAAGAAAACAGATATTAAATAAGTTGCATTGACGCACAAGGTTCTTTCGCATGATGTTCTTCTTTTATTTTTAAATCAAATATCACAAATCAAGCAATCTCCCGAAAAGAAATAACAAATAATGCTGCTGAACCTTATGTTATACTGATGATATTCAACGTTTCTCGTAATTTCGGAGAGATTTTTCTTCCTGCTTTCGCTTAATAGCGCATAAACATTTTTCGAGTTGAGACTTATTGTTGGTTTTGCAATTCTTGAAAAGTGATAGGTTTTGGTTTGGAGCCCGAACTACTATTTTGCTACATAAGGGTAAGACTAGTACCTACTGCTTACAGCCAGTTTTGAGAATCATGTACATCCATGCCAGCGTTAGAATTCGAACCCACGAACAAAAGAGTACAAAAGAGTAGCTTACTACCCATTCAGTTATCGTTAGAAATCATCTGCACCCTTTCCCCGGATGTTTCACTTTGCCTTTTAGAATGAGAGTTCGAGTGTTCGAATCTCATTACTGGCATGGATGTCCGTAGCTGTTCGGAATTGACAGTAGATATCGGTCTAATTAGCCGTGAAAATATCATGAGGTAGGAGTATTTTAAGAATAATTCCTGTCTGATTTATTTTTTATGTGATCATAAATAATCAACGTTAATTTTATTGTGGGCCCTAGCTATTGATAGAGGTAAAAGACAGGGGAAGATGTTCAAGGTTTAACCTATTTTAAGCATTTTTTAATGTATTTAGGCAGAAATCTGCACCCTATCCCTTCCCTTCGGATATATATTGTAAGTATCGCGTCCGTCTCTGTCGGGGGTCAAGAAGAGCGTTGGTTAAAGCGAACTTTTGTTCATTGAAAGACGCCGAACATTGAAAACACCGAACAATTGAAAAACGACAGTATTATACCAGTAATGGTCCTTTTGACGCACGGATGATTAGAGGTGTCAAGTGTGCCGTTTTTGTCAACGCACCGACAGAGAAAAGAAATTGTGTGTTGTGTGACCGTTTCGGCTGGGCGCCAAGGGGCACTTCGGCTACTCCAAGAACAAAGGTCAAAGAGGGGGGTGGTACGATCTCTCCTAAAACCGAGGTTTCCTGTTTGAAAAAGAAGAAACGGGAGGGGACTCCCGGCTGAACTTTGAGATGAGCAGGTTGTCTAGAGCAGTCTCCTCTCTGGACGATTTTACTTATACACTTTAATATTTTTTTTAAATCTTGTTAAATAAATGAATAGTTGTTAAGTTTGAAATCATCAGCTGATTATTTCTCCTCCATACCTGCTCCTTATACGATACCCATGCGAAATCATATCCAAATGACTAGGGTATGACTTACAATCGGAAGTAGAAACATCGCAAACCGCTCGGCGAGTTTACAGATATAGTACCAGGTTATTGGAAATAATAAAATTTCTCATTTTAAAAAATTTCACATAGATTTGGTTTTACCTTCTCAAAGACAAACAAAATATTTTGAGGCTACTTTGGACTCCTTAGAAATAAATTCTTCAAACAAGGAGCCTAACAGAAAACAAAAATGCTTTATTACAAAAAAAAATGAAATATATATTTTTTGAAAAATTTACAAATTTATAGCTGTTTATCAAACATTATATCTGTTTATCATCCTTTTCTCACGCAGTCGACTTCTATCACAATGATTTTTGTTAATTTCAATTTTTGAGACAAAGGATGAAATTTTTCATTCCTCCTTCGTTATAAAAAAAAAAATCTAGTACTACCTCTTTTGTTGGATGGCACTCTGGACCTCGTTTTTGTTCAAAAATCGTTTTCTACCGGTTGATGACTCTACAAAGTGAAAAGATGGAAATCTGACCCGTGTTTCGCCTGAATCCCAGTAGTCTTATACCTCGCAATGGGCCGAATACCGAATGTGAGGCGTTCATGATTCTACGCTGGAGAATCCTCTCAATTTTAATCATCCTCAGAAGCAGGAGACGGGTGAAGAGGCTCAATGCTTTAGCCCTGTCTTAAGCACTTTTTTTGTGCCTGTAATGTATTTGGGCAGAAATCTGCTTCATACCCCTTTCCTTTAGATGTACTCCCAGGTTATTAGAAATAGTAAAATTTCTGATTAAAAAAATTTCAGATAATACAGTGGGCTCCGTTTAATGTGATCAGTTTGGGACACCGTGATTTTGTTAACAATAACCAAATGATAACAATAAACGATATGCAAAATTAGATAAATTTACCCCCCTCCATTTAATTCATACGTACTGCATTTCAAAATAAAATGAAAAAACTCACCTTATATTTATGTACTCCTTTAAGACATAAGAATTGTTTACATAATAAAAATAATTCATCAATTGTTCACTGTCTACAATTTTTTCTAAGAAGCTCATTGATAAATCGTTCGTAATCATAAAGTTTTTTAAAGTCATAGGAGCGGTGTTGTACTCCACGTTTCAACACTTTCAATGCAATTCAAAAGCTTAGAAATGTTTAACTGTGCTGCAGCATTGCTCTCACTCATATTTGGTAACCTGTCATAACGATTTAAAATTTCAATATTTAGTTTTAATGTTAAATCACATCGCTTTCTGGCTTCCCTATCTACAAACTGCATGTAAGCGAGCAAGGTATAAAATGTGAATAATGTCCTTCTCAGTTCTGAATAGAATTTGTTGCTTTCTGCTTATCTGACAACTATTGACCACCAGCAGGGTGTGCGTATTTCTGAAAAATTCCAAGAACATGTAGCCCCCACTCCTCTGTTTTTTATCCTTTTCCCTAGGTGGAAGAGGGAGAATTCTCGGAAATCAAAACAAGAACGAAGGGAAAGAAAAGAATGGGTTCCTTCTGGATACATTGTGAATATTCTTTTGTCAGTTAACCCTTTAAAGTTCATAATTAGAAATTCTTGGACATTTAATGGGAATCGTTTATAATATTATCTATGAACTTTATAAATGTGAAAATTAATGAAAACAAGCATATCAGGAGTTGTAGATGTGAGCAGTAGTTTAACTGTAAAACCCTCCCCCTGTACGGCTTGAAAACAATACTTTCATAAAATTTAAATTATATTGGAAGAATAATGAATAATTATTATTAATATTATGCAATAAATAAATACATAAACCATTTATAAGTGTTGTTTCATGTAAGTACTTTTATTTGGGATTATAAAACACCAAAAATGTAATTCCTGATTGTTTCAAGCAAAACAAGTTTAAAAGTGTATATTTGAAAGTGAAAATTATGTAATTTGCTAACATCTATAGATAGTTGTCAACTAACATCTATGGATAACATATATAGATAGTTTGATAAGTGTCAAAAACGTAGAAAATCTAAAAAGTCATTCATATATCTTTAAACAGAAGAGGAAAAATAATTCTAACAGCTGGTTTCGCTGCGAAACCACTGTCCTTTAAAGGGTTAAAATGAGGTCCGAAAACTGATCGCCGAACGATGGCCGATTGGTTAGGGTGTTGGCCTTCGGTACCGGAGTTCGTGGATTCGAATCCCATTGTGGCTTGGATGTTCGTAGCCGTTCGGAATCGGCTTTAAATTGTAGGTCCCGGTCTCATTAGCCCTCGTGTTGCAAAAAGTAGACCGTAGCACACCAAACCAAACCGAAAACTGATCCCATTAACCGATGTAACGATCACATAAAGCTATAATTTTAACATACAAATGAATAGAGAAAATCGGGACCAAGTGATTTCGATAACAATAAGTGATTGATAACATTAACTGCGATCACATTAAGCGGAGTTCACTGTATTTGATTTTGGCTGCTACCATATTACAGTAGACATATGTCACTGGTGACTTCTACGTCATAATGACGTCAAAAACAGCTAGAGATAGAAATTTGGTACCACAAATTTCCCTTTCTGACACCATTATGACGCTGAAGTCACCCGTGACATATGTCGACTGTAATATGGTAGCACACTTTATCTCCTAAAAATTTTTTTAGGGAGCTACTTTGGGCTTCACAGAGGGCCAAATGCCGTGACGGATGTAAGACGTTCATGATTCCACGCTGGAAAATAATCTGAATTTTTATCATCCTCGGAAAGGAGAATTTTTGCTCCTGGTTCCGCACTTTTCTTCCACTTGTCAACCTCCTAGCGAGAGGACATCTAGACTCACAGATTTATCTTGTACGTTCTCCCAGGGCCTGACTAAGATACTTTTGTGCCCAGGGTACAAACCAATTTTTGTGCCCTCCACCCCCCATGCAAATTTATATCGACAAGTTATTATAATTACAGTTATATAAAAATTATAACATTGAATTAGCAAACAGATTTGAGAAATTAGCATTAAAGTAATATTCAAAATCGAGAAACACCAAATTTTCATTTTACGTAATCATTATTATTTTTGTTTAGCCATGCTAAAAATTAAGGACTTTTAAGGACCTAGAGTGATCCACTTTTTTTTATTTTTACCTTGTCGCATTCACAAGCTTTGTGGTGCAGAAAATAAATAATAATAGAATTAAAAATAATTTAAATTGATGAGATGATTTAAGGGTTTATAGTGGTACGTTGCTAATAATCTGTCTTATAAATATGCAATAACCCATAGGATAAAAAGAGCACCAGGTTTGTTGAGGTAAATAACTGTAAAATTAAAGTAAATAGGAAACGGTATAGTTCATGACAAACACAATTACCTAGTACAATAAATTATTAAAACTTAAGATGGTAGCGTATGTTTGCAATTTTCCCCCACTTAATATGTGTTTCAAGCTCTCGACTAAATTTCCGTGACCCCTAAAATTTTCGTTCCCAGGGCACGTGCCCCAAGTGACCGTACGATAATCAGGCCCTGCGTTCTCTGGGTAAATAAGGAGGTGTTAAGTGCAGCAGCCAAGCTAGAACCCGGCATTCCGCGGACATTAACATCACACGCTCATCTCTTGCTTGGTGAGGCACCTCCACAGTGTGCGTATTGTAAGACTACTTATACAGTCGCACATATTTTAACGTCTTGTATTTGTTTTAAATCTCTGTATATAAAATTCTTTAGAAATTCGTCACCTAATCTTAATTCAATCATTGGAAAAATCCCACATCCATGCTTATTCCCATTTCTTCGCTGTACTGGCTTGTACTTTGAAATCTGATTTGCATTTTTCTAACTTTTAATGTTCAATTTTGTTATATTTGATTCTTAATTTTTAATTTTTTTTCAATTTTAAATTAATTTTCAATCTTTGTAAATTAATAAATTTCATTGTTGTATTGTACTTTTTTGAATTTCTCATTTTCTGTTTTACAATTTAAAAAAATTAATTTTTAATCAAACTTTGCTGATTATCGTGTTGATTATTGTTTTGTTTGTCTTTCTAAATTTTCTACTTATGTATTTGTTTTTAAATGTTTTTCTTTGATTTGGGGCATCTTTCATTTTTACGGTTCATCAAAATTTTTTCAAAAGTGTGTTGTTTTTTTAGGTTTTTCGTCTTGTTTGGCGCAGTTTGTCCCTTGAGGAATTAGCGCCACTAAATTTCAAACAACCAACCAACCAACCGCGGACTTTATGGCTGTCTCTAGCTGACCATTAAGGAGTCTCGGGCTTGTACTCAGTAGTTTTAACTCTCTGGCTGCCCTTGCAAGTAAGGCCATTGGCTATTTTACTACTCCTTCTCACATAAATGCTCTCATATTTAACCTCCTGCTACCAACACTACCAATAAGTATATATAAGTAAAAACTTAATGTAAAACATTAAAAAAACTTTTATATAAAAAGTTAAAAAAAATCTCTGCATAGTATTTAAACAAGACAGGCCCCTGAATTTTCATACAAACATCAAGGACAAACACAATAAATTTAGACAATTCTTTGTAATGAAATACGATAATTTCTGTCAGGAAAACGGTCTCCATTCCCTAATTTGGCTCTTAAATACATCCAGTGCAATGAGCTAAACGATGAACCACCAAAACAGGTCTGTAGGGAAAATAGAAGAAAAATAATTCTCTGATTCAGCGCGCATCCCGCCGAAAACAACATGTCTATGGACTATCTCTGTTACGATGACCTGCTTGCCACAGTTATAAACCGAGTAAATACGCGTTCAGCGTTGCGTGTAACAATTCATTGCCCTTGACATATTCCGCTAGGAGTATGCATTGTGAGTGAATGAAAAGGCGAAAAATAAAAATCACGCAGGTGGAGTGAAAGAGAGAAAAAAAAAAGATTTGCTATGATTTTCAGTTCAGAGTTTGGGTCAACCCGAAAATACGGCGTTAAAATAACCATACAGCAGGATGTAGCAGAAATAAACTTGGCGGTTTGAAAATCTTCGTGAGAAATTCTATTTCTAAGCAGGTCATAGTTTAAAAATGTTTTTATAAATCATGTAGAAACATCTTCATTTCCACATCCATCATCAGTAATTTGATATAAATAAAGGCCCGATCCATAAATAGAAAAATAAGATAGAACAGGGATGTCTAGGGTCTGATTTACGTCGACGAATTCGGCCCACGTGGACCCCACTTTGGAGGGCTTTCTCATTTTCCATATACTTACCATGCATCTTTGATTTAAAACCCCTTTTGTCAACAAAACGTGAAGTGCTGAAATGTTGACACAGAATTAAAATTATTTTTAACGGTCCCTATATCTAACTGTACAAGAGATAGGTTTTTCTATTTATTAAAACGACTTAAATCTTCTTTAAGAACGGTTATATAAGAATCGAAATTATCATTATTCTTTGGTAGCTCTAGAATCTAATGTAACTCTAAAAGTAGATTTTAACGATGACATGGATGATTTTTTAAAAAATATTTGGAAAGTAATTATTATGCGTTAATGTGTTATGCTAATAATTATCAGATTTTGCTTATACAGTTTCTTTTATAGTTGAGGGGAATTAGGGAGTTTTTCATCTATCATTACAATAAAAATGTTTTCTTGTTAATTACTCTAAAGCAAATATGTTTATGCTCCGAATTTTTGTATATGATACCGTGATTCTTGGAGATCTTCTTACCATTAGATATCTCTCTCTATATAACACGCATTTGTTGTCTGTTTGTCTGTTCTCTTATAAGTAAAGATCCAGACAACCAAATAACGTGAAATTTGGCACACGTACACAATCCTGATTTGCAAGCCCACAACTTGATTCTGAAAGTTGATGCTCCAATAATGCTGATCCGAAATATTGATGCACCCAAGTTTTGCAATGGCAAAAGGTTAATTGTGAAAAAGCTGATGCAGCATGTCATTCAAGCCACAGTACTCACAGAGTGTGGTAAGGTTGAAGATGTCTTCATTCCAAGAATACCTATCATTCCCTCAGACAACACCATACAATTTAAGAGAATACAGCTCCATTTGAAAGTGTGCTTTGCCATGGCAATCAACAAGTCACAGGGCCAGTCTCTTGGGATTGCTGGTATAGACTTGCAGACACCATGCTTTTCTCATGGGCAGTTGTATGTGGCCTGCTCCAGAGTGGGCAAAGAAGAAAATCTTTTTGTACACACTCCAAAGGAACTGCCAAAAATATTGTTTATCACATTGCTTTAACATAAATGTACATTAAACTTAAAAAATTATCGTCACAATGTCAAAATAAAACCAATAGGGGGCTTCTATTCTTGTAAGTCGGTCCTTAGGAGTGTATAACTTCCGGCCCGTAGCGGAATTCATGATATCTATAATTCAAGTTACAAAGCGTTTTCGGAAATTATTCACTTAAAGGCATGGGATTTTGCACACATATAAACTGAATTGAAACTTATATTTCAAAAATATTAAAAATCAGATAATTTTCGTTAAAATATTCAGTTTTTAAAAATATATTTTCAATTTTAAAAACGTTTATTGCGCATTAGTTTTTAATCTTTTTTTTCCTGTTTTTACCTTATTATGATGTAACAATATATTTTGAACATATTTGTTTATTATTTTTTCAGTTGTTTTGATAGTCAATTTGTAGAAAATGAATTTATAACTATAAATGTTGAATTTTAATGAACGAGTCCTCAAATTTATTTTAATGTTCACTGAGAGTGTTTGATGAGCATTTTGTAGAAATTAACGAAAAATGAAGTCGCAAGGAGTAATTTCAAAGGTTAACACATTATATGCGGGCTTGGCAAATGCGGTAATACCATCGTAGCGGGGGAATCGGACGAAATTTGCATTATTAGCGGAACATTATATATGCAATTCATTAGCAGTCAATACTTTACAAAAAAATGAAAACGTTCGAAACAATCCCCTTTATGAAGAGCAACATTGCAGTATCCGCACATGTATCTGGTATAACCTTTTATTTTATGGGAGGAACACACTTTGCAAATCCTAGTAGGATATTTTTCCCCCTTATTGGAATTTTCTGGAGCTTGTGTTTTTTTAGGTCTCCAGAAAGCACCTGAAGCTCTCTGAATCACTAACAATACGCGTGGACTGTCCTCTGGTCACAGGGAATATATCACTATCATCATCATCTGATAAATCGCTATCAGTATCACGATCACTGCACGAATACTGCGACAAGGAATCAGCAAATATTTCGTCTTCACCAGAGTCATTATCGTGTAAATCCATTTTTAGATTAATTTTATTTAGGCTTTTATTTTCGCAAAAAAGGACAACCGTATTGAATGATTTACCAAACGAAACTGAAATAAATTTGTAGAAAGAAATTCCGCATAAAAACACGGGAATCAAATTACAACCATATGTGCAATACCAAGAAAAAATAATGGTGATCTCCCTTTCCCGCCGATAACACACACTCTGCGCAAAAGGGAGATTACTCGCTCCCGCAAATAAAGATTGGCACGCCAAGTGGGTAATGCCCGTTCCAGCATGTAATGTGTTAAAAGAAAAGCGAGATCATCTTAGAACTTGGAGTTAACTCACGCTTTCTCTCTCTCTGTCTCTCATACACACACGTTATACATCCTAAACCAACATTCATCATGTTCACATCCTACATTTGCAAACTGTCAAAAAAGTGGACTAATGCCTCAAAAGATTTTGTAAACTGAACGGAGAGCACTTAGAACAATATGAAGATTGATTCAATTATGAAGCCTACCTCAAAAGAGTGAGTGCAAGAATGCAATGCACCAAATTTACCGTATTCGCCACATTTTGGTCACCCATGCGATACATGATAAATCTATGTGCGGTACGGAATCAGGAGATATTAAAATTCATACTCCTGAAGTTGATCAAATTTGAAAGGTTTCTTTGGCACCAAGCTCATCTTATACCCGAAAAGTTAGGATGCCGTAACACGTAGCTACAATCATGTTTGATCATGGGCAGGGCCTGATTAAAGCACGGGCCTACTGGGCCTAGGCCCTGGGCCCCAGGGTTGGCTTGATATTGCCCAACCCGAAAAAACCCGGGTGGGTTTTTTCAAAAACACCCACTTGAAAAAACCCAAGTGAGTTTTTTCAAAATCTTTATTTAAAATTCCACATATTTAACTAATAATAAAAATATTGAGTTAAATCTATAATATATACTACATATTTCATCTCTGACAATGAGTGTAGAATTTTTTTTAAATTTGAGAGGATCTAAACTGCTAGAAAAAACAAAAACTTTAAAAATTTTCAGGGAAAAAATAGTTATCTGCAAGGCCGTAGGCAGGGAGAGGGACTTGGGGGGCTGATCCTTCCCCAAAATTTTGAAAGACCATTTTGTAGATAGGCAATGTCCCACGTTTGTGTGTGTGTGTGCTATCTACCTAGCTGTTCATGAATATAAACAGTTATTTTCTTTAAAAAAAACCAGCTAAGACCATAAAAGTCTTCCTAAGCCGGTGGCCTGAAATACAGCACTGTATTTCCGGCACTGTATTCTGGAAATACAGTGCTTTCCCTTTCATCAGTTGAAGTATCATTCAAAATAAAGAAGTCTTTCTCCCTTGGTCCCCCTCCGAAAATAATTTCTGGCTACGGTCCTGGTTATCTGTATAACAAATACAGTGAAAAAATTATAGAAACAATTAAAAACCAAAACAACCAGTATTTCTGCCAAGATGAAGAAAACTGACATCTTTCATCAGATATTAAAAAGAAATAATATGGATAAAAAAGAATTCTTTTTTATCCATATTATTTCTTTTTAATATCTGAAGTATCTTTTAATATCTGAAGTCTTGTAAATATCCTTGAGTATATTTACAAGAACATAAACAAATTACAAGAACTTTCTATATTATATACAACTTATTCTAAATGTTATCCAGTCAGTTATATAAGTTTCTTTATCAGCTGTTACAATATAAGGGAAAAACTTGTTCATACAAACAATTGACCGATTAACTGTTATCTTGAAACAAGGGTATTTTAATATGATTTAGTAATATAAAATTAAATTAGTATGTAAAATTCTAAATAAAAACATTAAACTTCTATGAAAGTGTTTTTAATTTTTCCTCTTATATAGATAGAAGTACAATAAATGTGATTATTAAATAAATACAGATCTATAACAAGTAAATTTTTAAAAAGTGATTAGCATTTTAAATTTATTTTAATCATACAATAAATTATATATCCTGTTCTCTTACATAACAAAAAACCTGAATAGTTTTCAAATCCCCAAAAAAGCATCTAAAACCCTTTAAAGTATAGTTAAAACCCTGGTAAAACCCAAAATCCCAAAAACCCGAAAAAAACCCAAAAACCCTGAAAAAACCCACTGCGTTGGGTTTTTCTAAAAAAAACCCGGGTTTTTGCCAACCCTGCTGGGCCCCCTTATTTTAGGGGGCCCATAAAATTTAATACTTAATTATTAAATTTTAAATATATATTAACAAAATTTTAAAATGTTTTTTTTGTTAATTCTTCAAGTAATATTTCATGAAACCTTATTCATAAATTAAATAAAAAACAGTAAAAATGTTTACAATTTTATCTAAAACACACTCCAGTTTACTTATTTACATCACTCCAGTCACTTTTTTTTACTTTGAAAAAAGCATTTATCTTATATAATATAAATTAGTAATAAATTAAAAATTTCAGCCAGTTATAAAGTAATATTAGCACTTTTCATTATATTTCTGAAACTTAGATACAATTGTTATTTGCTTAAGAATTTTATTATTTTATTATTTTTTTCTCTTATTAATTTTGTCTTAAAATCTACGAATAGCTATTATTTGTTAATCTTACCTATGCTATTTTATTTTATTTTTTATATAAAAACTTAATTGCAAGTGTTACATCCTTGAGGATGTACAGATGTTTGCCATTCGACTGTACTACAACGGTATGTAAACATAAAAAAAATTAATATAAACCCTCCTCCAAAAATATTCGTTTGTATCCTCTTTAATAAACTTTTTTTTTTTTGCCTTGAAAGGAGGGGGGGTCAAAAGAAATTAATATAAACCTTCTCCAAAAATATTTGTTTGTATCCTTTTTTTTTGCCTTGAAAGGAGGGGGGGGGTCAAAAGAAATTAATATAAACCTTCCTCCAAAAATATTGGTTTGTATCCTCTTTAATAAACTTTTTTTTGCCTTGAAAGGAGGGGGGGTCAAAAGAAATTAATATAAACCTTCCTCCAAAAATATTTGTTTGTATCCTTTTTTTTCTGCCTTGAAAGGAGGGGGGGTCAAAAGAAATTAATATAAACCTTCTTCCAAAAATATTCGTTTGTATCCTCTTTAATAAACTTTTTTTTTGCCTTGAAAGGAGGGGGGGGGTCAAAAGACTACCAGGTCCTGGGCCAAGGCCGTAGGCAAGGGAGGGGATTTAGAGGACAAGTCCCTCCCGAAATTCAAAAAGACCGTTTTGTGGAAAGAAAATTAACCACGTGTGTTGGTGTGTCATCTGCTTAGCTGTGCATAGACAACAGTGTTCTCCAAAAGATACCACTTGGGCCACAAATGTATTGCGGGGTCATAGGCTTTTATTTACACTACACCCCCATCTCCTACGGTCATCTGTCGCAAGATCATTTTCCGTAATCTATTGCATATCGTCTTCTTGTCTGGGGGTGAGTATTTTGAGACAGATTCTATCTTCTAGAATATTTTCAACTTATTATGTCAGACTAGATTTTGGTGTTTAGCTAAATGAGAGAGAAATTTAAACGAATAAATATAAAAACAGTTTTCAATGTTAATTTTACTATTAAAACCATTGTATAAATACTTCATTAGTCATTCTAAGCTTTAAATTTGTTCATTATACCATTTTTTAAACATTGTGTTATTTTAAAAGTACGAGGCATGTTTTTTAAGTAAGTACCGTTTTGGAATTAAAAAAAGTCGTGCAAAGATATCGCAATAATTTTATTTTTACATGAAAGCCTGTACCTTAATCTACTTTTCTACATAATTTCCGTGAATATTGAGGCACTTGTCATAACGTGGCACCAGTTTTTGAATACCCTCCTCATAAAATTCTGCCGCCTGACTTGTTAACCACTGTATCACAAATGTTTTGACTTCGTTATCGTCTTGAAGACGCTAACCACCCAGGTGTTTCTTTAAGTGCAGGAACAAATGGTAGTCGCTGGGTGCCAGATCAGGGCTATATGGAGGATGATCTAGAGTTTCCCATTTAAAAGATTTGATGAGATCTTTGGTCCGATTAGCCACATGAAGGACGCACACTCCGTTCTTCATCATGCACATTTGTGCTGCCATCTTTAAATGCTCTCGCCCATTTCCTTACCATTCCATCACTCATAATGTTTTGTCCGTAGATTTCACAAATCTCACGATGAATATCGATCGGTTTTACACCTTTAGCACTAAGAAATCGTATAACAGCCCGTACTTCACAATCGGCGGGACTCATGATTGTCGGAGGCATCTTAAACACTCAGTAAACAACGTATACAATGAAGAATCAGACTTTAATGGCGTCAGTGCGTAAACAAGAGATGTAGGTAACCAGCCCGCATGCGCGGAACGCCGACCGTAGCGCTGCGGTGGCGGAATCGCAAAACGGTACTTACTTAAAAAACATGCCTCGTACATCGTGTTTTGGTACTCATTAGGTATATATATACATAAGAAAACATGTTCTTTTACTGAAGTATCATTCACAAAAACCGTCTCTCCCCTTGGTCCCCCTCCGAAAATAATTTCTGACTACGGCCTTGCCCTGGGCCCAACTTTGCCTTGATCGGGCTCTGATCATGGGTTATAAGACACCTTTACATGGATGTATACGAGAAAGTTTAATGCAAAAATATAAGTCCTAAATAAAGCATTTCTGAATACAAATTTCAATTAAAAAAGCATTTTAATGGATGACAAGTGCCTTTGAGTGAAGCATTATCAATCATCTAATAAATAACAAGTCTTTTTTTTATAAATACTAACAAAATGTTATTAGCCTAATTAACTCCCTAAATAAAATTCTCTATCTCTCTGTTCTCTGTGCATTCCAAACTGGCTGGATTAACTTTGACGGAATTTTGCATGATGATTCAGGTTAATCTTGTGAAGGTTTTAGGCAAGTACAATTTATTTGAGGTCAAGATCTTGGAAGGGTTATGTTAGCGCGCGCGCTATGTTTTGGGACCTGCCTACTGTAAGGTTGGGGTTGGTTGTTAATTTAATTAATTCCTGAAAAAAAGGAGACGAAATTAAAAAACAAATATACTAAAAGAAAAATAAACACAAAAAAATTTAGTGAAAAAGACATAAATGTTCCATAATCAAACCAGTCAAAAAATGAAATAATCAAAGTTATTCTATGACAAAATTTGAAAATTTTTTCAGTTTGAGTCCTTGTTTTGGTTCTCAAAATCCTTCAGATTCTTTACATACAAAAAATCACAGAATTCAGATTTCATAATAAAAACTGTACAGCGACGAAAGGGAAACAAGCCTGGATGTGGCGTTTCACCGATGATTGTGTCAAGATTGGGCGATAAATTTTTAAAGAATTTTATATACATTGATTTGAGACAACAACACGATGACAAAATGTGTGCGACTGTGTAAGGTGTTTTACAATAAGCACACTGTGGAGGAAAAACCATGTAGTAAGGAACCATTGAATAAATTTGTGCTATGTTGCAATATGACGCGATAACCCTCATTCGAGCTTAATGTGGTAGTTATTTACTTTACAGCTTTTGATTTTATTAGTAAAACCTGAGAATCACTGGGTTTAATGTTTGACGTTCACAGAATAAAACACAAAACTAAAGTGGTTACTAAAAAGTTATCTAAAGTTAATAGTATATAAGATTATAATTTAAGGTTCATAATTGTGTTCTTTACAATTATATACGATATTTGAGTACTTATTTGGATAATTTGGGATCTTTTACTCAAAACACATACACATTTTATTAATCGACTTAAATGCAAATGCAAAATTTTCGGCTGAATTTAATTTAAGGTTATAATTTAAGGTTTACAATTGCGTTCTTTGCAGTTATATACGATATTTGAGTTTTCGACTGAGCACTTAATTGAATAATTTGGGATCTTTTACTCAAAACACATACACATTTTATTAATCGATTTAAATACAAATGCAAGATTATTTTCGGCTGAAGTCAATCTTATTTTCCTCACACCTCAGTCAAGTAGTAGATTTTTAATGATCTTCCAAGTTGTGACGTAACAAGGTTTGGTGGAAATGATGAATTTTAAACGTTCTAGTCGTATATCCACCAAAATATAAAAGGGAATCTGTAAAAATCAATTTTTTGATTCAGTTGGTTAATAAAAGTGCAAAATGTTACTTATTTTGAATTCAATTTTAAATTAATAGAAAGTTGGTTGGTTGGTTAGGAGCACTACGGTCTACTTTTTTGCAACACGAGGGCTAATGAGACCGGGACCTACTGCTTAAAGCCGATTCCGAACGGCTACGAACATCCATGCCTTAGTGGGACTCGAACCCACGAACTCCGGATCCGAAGGTCAGTGCCCTAACCATTCGGCCATCGTTCGGCTCAATAGAAAGTAAAATACCTTTCAATTAAAAAGACATTTTACTGTGAATTGTGAGAAATATATTTTTCAAAGTAATACAATTTAGTCCAGTGCATGATCATAATCATAATATTCCAATCATAATTATACAATTTACTAAAAGCTCAATTATTTACTTGTTTCATTTTGTAAAGTCTAATCCAACAAACTATACTTTATAATACTTACAGTTTCTTATAACTATTTGTTCTGCTAATTTTGACATCCAAATCAATATCTTTGGCTACACAATTTTCAATTGACAAAATGCAGAGGAGGGGTAGAGAATTGTGTCACCCCCCCCTCAAATCTGTGGGGCGTAGACCCCTCTCAGCATTGTCCTGGTCTAAAGGTAAGGGGCCTCCTGATAGAGAGAGGTAAGGTAGAGAATCATGTCACCCCCTCAAAACTGGTACTGGTGTGCGCCGCACCCATCGCACTCGTCTTCCTACGCCACTGCTTCCAAGTATCGGAATTTTCGAGAACTTTTGTTCGAGCATTTACTACGTCACAAATTTAAATTCTCCCTTTTTCAGGAAACACGAGTTCAAGTTCAAAAAAGAAAGCATGTTGTCACACTTCAGCGATTCAGTTTAGGGCGATAAAGAAAATCGCATCTTTTCCTAGAAACAGGAAGATTTCAGTGAATTGGAAACATTGCCGGTTAATCCAGCACTTTCACCTTCTTAGTTTTATCGTGACTCCAAGGCATATAAAACAAGTTTGAGGCTTCAAAAGAGAAAGATCAAAAGGAAGAGTCAGTTTTTGTCGTTATCGTGTATAGTCTTGTCAATGTGTGTCTAAGTACATTAAACAAGGATGTCTTTTAGCGATATTTATCAGTCATATCGGTGAAAAAGAGACAAGACAAATTATGTGGTAAACATATCAAACGCAAACACCAAGAATAAACAAGGAATATTGCTGTTCTTTTGTTTCCAAACAGAGAACTGTCTCCTCCAGAGTGGTGTTTTTTATTGTTGTCAGTGGAGATAGAAGAATTATATCTTCATGTTCATTCTAATTTCTTATTCATATGCAATTGGGCATTTTAAAACAAAGCATGAAAGAGAAGTAGAATGAAAAGCTTCTACAGGAAAATTGTAATGTGCTGATATAGAGAAGTTGTGTAAGTAATTTCTGTATGAAAACTACAATACTCTGATATAGAAAAATTGTGGAAGAACTTTCAGTATGAAAATTGTAATGTGCTGATATAGAGAAATTGCGTAAGTAATTTCTGTATGAAAATTGTAACTTGCTGATATAGAGAAATTATGTTTTTATAGGATTAGGGCCAGTTGTTATAAGTAAGGCGACTCAAATGAAAAGCGTAGGGAGCTCAGCATATAACAATTAAATAACACTTCAGTATTTCAATTATAAATAATATCTTATGTAATTATATCTGTATTGAAAATATATGACTTTGACATTGATTGCAATTGCGCCCTCCAATTACAATTCTACTTGAGTTGCGATAAAAAAAAAAAAAGAAAAACCTGAGACATCTATACCCGTTTTAAAGAAGCCGAGAGGCCGGCAACAGCGGCGCGAGGCTGTAACCTAAATGGGGGCTGGAACTGAGGACGTAGGGAGGATGTGTCGGTGATGCATGCTGTGCTTCTCGTCAGGTGGATCCGTAATGCAAGTTTTCACATGTGATACTGATCTTCCATATTCTGTTTATGAACGCAGAGTTCCTTATTTCCCCACCCCATTTTATAATGTATTTAATATTCTATCCTATTATATTTATTTACTTCTAAAAATTTGGCTTTACACAAAAATACCTGAAACCTCTTTTCGTCTACCAGATTACTTTCCACTACCAGAAATGTAGATTGATAAATATATATACATGCAATACATAGATGTACATACACACATATATATTTTATATATTTTATTTTTATTTTCTAAGTGTTAAATCCATTTATTAGAAACTAATACAGTATTAGTAAATTTTCAATATATACACTCATGTCCATAAATTAAGGATAATGAAGTTCAGGCAATGAAAGAGACAAAAACAAAACAAATTTGACTTATTTGTAAAGTCTATTTATTTAACAAAAGGTAAAGAGCAAAAAAGATGCTATATGTTTGACATAATTAATAAAAATTGCGATTTTTACTCCCTGGAGCAAATTTCAAAAAAGAACCTATTTACAGAAAACAGTATAACATGGTTAGTATGATGGTTAATACGGAATATGTCTCCCGGACGATGCAATACAAGCGTTACAACGCCTACGCATGCTGAGTATCAGATTATCAATCTGATCTTGGGGAAAATTACACCACTCATCAAGCAATGCCCTCCGAAGTTCCGATAGACAGTTGGGAGGGGGTTGACGGGCTGCAATTCGTCGGCCAAGCATGTCCCACACATGCTCTATTGGATTCAAGTCCGGTGAGTATGCTGGCCAATCCTTACGGGTGATATCCTCCGATTGAAGGCATTCGTCTACAATGTTTGCACGGTGAGGTCGGACGTTGCCATCCATATACAGAAATTCAGGACCCATGGCGCCCCGAAACAAACGTACATGTTGTTCCAGAATGACATCCCGATAGATGTGGCCTGTCATCGTTACACTCTGAACATGCAGGTCAGTTCTGGAACCAAGAATAATTCCTCCCCAAATGAGCCATCCTTCACCACTGTAACGGTGTCGTTCAATTGTGTTCTCTTAGTGGTAACGGGTACCTGGCGCTCTCCATATGAAAGTCCGGCGAGAATCAGAATGTAAACTGAACCTGGAGTCGAAACATCACACAAGACCACTGTTGCGGTGTCCACAATGCATGCTCTCTAGCCCAGCATAATCGCAGGCGACAGTGAGTTGCGGTAAGGGGAACACATCTGACAGGCCTACGAGCATATAGACCAATGTTCCCTAAGCGTCTGTACACGGTCTGCCTTGAAACTGTCGTACCGGTAGCTGAAGAGAGCTGACGAGACAGGTCTGATGCTGTGCTCCGTCTGTTTCTTTTGGCAGTAACTGCCAAATACCGGTCATCATTCGGCGTAGTAACTCGGGGGCGACCTGTGCTGTAACATCTATTCACATTACCATCATGTTTGAATCGTTGCCAAAGCCTGGAGATGACACTCTGGGCGATTCCAAGTTCCTCGGATACTTCCAGCTGGGTACGTCCACATTCCAGTCGTCCGATAATTCTACCACGTAAAAAATCATCCAAATGCTTCCTTTGTGCCATAACTATGCGGTTATTGCACTGAAAGGCTTTTAAAGCGCTTGTGAACAATTTTACTTCTTTGCTACCATTCCTTATATACCCCTTTCATAC
>CM063504.1:92952424-93152424 GCA_032207245.1 Pardosa pseudoannulata | reverse complement strand
ATATTAACTTTTGATTTTTTCTTCTATTTTTACCGTATAAATATTTTTTAAAAATTTAACATTCTGGGGGTATTATTTTCCTGATAAACTGAATGGTTTATTTGAGGGGAATATGTTTTATTTAAACTTTGTATTTTCATAAAAAAAAAATTGGCGAATTTTTAAATTTAAATTTAGTTTTATCAGCATTAATAAATTTAAGATTTAAAACGAAAACCTGAATTTATATAAAAGCATATTACGATTGTTTGGTAAACATTTTGTAAAAATCTATGAGAAGTTTAGTCTCTAGAAGCATTTTAAAATAATTCACAGAAAAAAATAATTTTTAAACACATTGGATTTTATAGTAAAATAAATTATTTTTCAACTTTTCCTTATTTGCACTACAGGCGAATCGTCCTCTTTCAGATTCCATTTTCCTCACGGCTCGGCGTTCCTATGAATGATGCGAACGTGGCAAATGCCACCTTTGCCACGCCCTAGTTATGGCCCTGCCAAAAATACAGCTTGAAAATTCTGAAAATGATCGTCGATAGAATAAGCTCGAATTCCTTTGTTCTCAAAAGGAAGCAAAAAGTTGAGGGGTTGTATCCAAATATAGTATTTTGTAAAAATACAAAATATACATACAGTATATTGCGAACAGCAGTATCTGTTAGAAAATTAGTTACTTTATTTTTGTAAGTAATTTAAATATTTTATTTTATTACCATCTCATAACCACTGACGATATTAGTATATATATTATGCATGCATTTTCTTTAGAGTTGTGACGTATTGCATACGTTTGAAGATCGTTTCTTTCCCTACCGATAAGTACTCGGGGAAAAAGGCTATGTATCAGTCAGTGTGGTTGTGCGGCCATGTGTATACGGCAGTTAGCCGATGTTTATTTTCCTTTACTTTTACAATTAATAAATGTAGTTTTAAATGATGCTAACGTTTGTCTTAATACTGTTCAGGATTAATAGGGCAAAATGCTTCTACTTCAACTATTATTCTATTATAGCTTTCAGTAAGCTAACAGTATCAACGTTTCTTCTGCAGCCAAAACAAACATTCGCTTTTATGACAGCCTCAACTTTAAAATATCATGCAGTGAAAGAAATATTACATATTTACCCATTTACTCCACTGAGATTTTTAATAACATATGAAATTTTGGATACAGCCCCTCATCATTAAGGTTGTGGGGACTTTCTAACAAAACTGTTATCCATAGAAACTTGAAATATTGTATTTAAAACTATGATAACATCTAGTTGTGGTCTTTCTGTTTCGATTGCACTCTATATAACGAATAATGTCTATATAACGTATATTAAAGCTGTGCGAGCGTAACTCGAAAACGATTACCGAAAAAATGTTGAAATATTTTATTTAGGACTATTATAACATTTAGTTATGCTTCTTCTTCATGAGCATAACAACCTATTATAGGTCCTAGCTGCCTTGACAGCACGCTTCCTCCAACTCAAACGGTCTAGAGCAACTCTTTTCCAGTTCTTAATCTTCAAGGATTTGAGGTCAATTTCAACATCGTCTAGCCATCTTGTAGGTGGTCGTCCTTGGGTACGGGGTCCCTCAGGGTTTTTAAAAGTATACAGTTTGGTAGGTTGTTATCAGGGGTTCTCCAGATATGTCCAAGCCATCTCAATCTATTACTACGAATGACTTGCGTAACCCGAGGCTCTTTGTAAAGCCTATATAGTTCAAAATTAAATCTGGTTCGCCAGCACCCCTGATCGTTTACAGGTCCGAAGATAGCTCTTAGAACTTTTCTTTCAAAGGTATCTAGGGCACGCTGGGTGTACAGGTATTTAGTTATGCACCCCTCCTTTTGATTGCATTCTTTACTCTAATGTGATAACTTCAATGTTTTTGAGTCAAGAGGGTAGCGTGAAAAAGGATCACAGACATAACAGAATTAGAAATCTCTTTTATTTCTGGAGTAAATACTGGCTATATACAAAGGGATTCTAATATCCCAAAACATTTCGAAATGTAAAGGATTGTTGCTTGGATAACATATCCACGATGATCACAGTCGTAAAAAAGAATTAAATATTCTCACACGATGGGGAGGCTTTTCCAGGGTGCAACGCGAACCCAATCTATCCCCCGTTCGGTGTCCGAGACCCTGCCGTTCCTTATATGAGCGGACCTTACGAGTCTCCCGAACGTAATTGCTAAAAAGCTGGCTCCGGTCAAAAGTCGCGGAAGCCTCCACGAGGTCAAAACACCTACGTAAAAAATGTCGAAAAGCCCCGAGTCGCAAAATTCTAGGCTTTTTATACCTGGGGGTCAGTTACGGTCCCAGTTACCTGAGAACTCCAGTTAAGGTTACAGACCCAGTTCAGCTGATTTCGGTTGTTAGTGTTCCGAACAAAGGGGGTCTTCACACTATATAACGAAAAATTTGCACATAGCGTTTTTAAGGCTGTGATGATTAGCATAATCGAAATCCTGTCTTTAAAACAAATATAACATTTAGTTGTGTTCAACCTCTTTTCAGTGCAATCTGATGACTATATAACGACAGATTTCAGTATGCCGTACATTAACGCTGTGGGACATAGCTAAAAGACTATTAGCCGTAGAAGTTTGAAAGCTTGTATTTAGAAATAAAATAACATTTAGTTGTTCTCCTCCTCTTTTGATTGCAATCTAAACTCTATATAATGAAAATTTTCAATATAACGTGCAATAATATACGTTGTAATGAGATTTATTATTCTATTTTTTTTTGTGTGAGCATAACTGAAAAACGATTAGCCGTAAATAAATGAAATTTAGTATTTAGGATTATTATAATACCGAGTAGAATTTCCCCTCTTATAAGTCACCGAATTGTAGAGCGCTGCTTTTCGGTACCGAAGTTTGTGGATTCGAATCTGCTGGCATGGATGTGCACAGCTTTTCGGAATCGGCTTTAGGCAGTAGGTCCCGGTCTCTTAGTCTTTGTGAGCAAAAGAGTAGACCGTAGCGTTCTATACCAATCCAATCCTCTTTTAATTGCAATCTGAACTCTATCAAAAGCAAATTTTCAACATATGTACATTAACGATCTGGGTCCTAACTCAAAAACGATTAACCGTAGAATGTTGAAATTTTGTATTTGTATTTGTGAAAACAAAAATTAAAATTTACTAATTGTAGAGATTGTTTGTATTTTCATTATTACTACCTGGTACAAAGTAGAAAACTATAGTTATACTGAAGAGTCGGAATTTCATGTAGAGGAAGGGAGCTGTATGTAGGATGATTGATGAAGAGTCGGAGGTTTTATTTTGAGAGTCACCTCAGGTAGAAAAAAATCAGACGCTGACATGATGTAGAGACATCCTTTTATTTAGTATTTGATCAAATAATTTTTAATTTTATAATCTAAAACTACCACAGTCCACTTCTGCCTTGATCTAATAGTGGGTAACTGAGAATCATTCAATTGCGTTGTTTAAAAGTATTATGGAGAATAAAATGTTGCTTTAAGTAAAATAACGCCAGGAACGTCGCAGTAAAGCAGGACAAGGATAGAGTGCTTAGACTAACCAAAGATCGAGATGGCTTCAATGGAAACATTTTTCCGACCAAAAAAAACGCGTCGGCAAGGGTGTTAAAACTTCATCTCTGTGTCTCTCCGTTTCTCAAAAAATTATAAGAACTTCTAGGCTGCGCTCACGCCAAAAGCGCCGAAACACAGCCAGCAAGAGGGTTGCCAGACGCCAAGAAAACAATCGCAGTGAGGCGCAACTCTGGTGGTGAAAATTCGTCAAAAACGATGCGGAGCGGAGCTTGGCAACACACCACAACGCGGCACCTTTCAAAGGCGCAGCTGCTTATCTCAAATCGAAACTTATGGCTACAGAACTGTCAGAATATGAGCCGATGTGTGCAAATTATGGTCGAAAGGATTAAGGGCTGCGGATGCAGGTGGCGAGAATTAGATGCTCGGTCCGAAACTTAATCCCAGATCGGGGCGGCTCTGTTTGAAGCGATAGGCTGCTATCGTGAGAAAACAGCTAGAGCTCCACCTGCAAGGGGTAATATGCGAAAAAAAGGCGCAAAATGTAGGTTTAAATATATATACCCCACAAGGGAAATATGTAATGAAGGGACACGAAAAATCTTAATTACAATAGTAATCGCAAATTATTTCAGTTTACAATGAAATATTTATATAACGAAATGTCTCACTATAACGAATATTATTGCTTTGGATCTCCACCAAAGAGCAGTACTTACAATACGGTTACCTTGAGAAACAAAGTCTTTTTGAATGTTGAAGATAATGTGAGAATGGTAATTCTGGTGTCACATACAAAAAAAGTATGATATAATAGGCCTACAAGGAAGTCAATTAATGAACACATCAGATTTTTTAAAATTCAGTTTTCATGGAAAGCAATTACTGCTTTTAATAGTTCACCTGACTGTCAGTAAGAGTGGGAAAGCCTAAATCACTAAGTTACTTTTGTGTAAAGTTTACCGGCTTTAGAGAGCTTTGATGAGAAATATAAAAGATTCACCTGTGAGGCAATTTATGGCATTTTAAAGCTTGGAAACAATAATAGATATGCTAGACTGCCTCAATAGTATAATACAAATTATCTCCTTTGTCATATTTTCCCCGGGTAAATGACTGACTTTTAAGAGATATAATCTGGTTAGTTATTCTTTCGTTGAATTTTTACTTAGTATTTTGGAACCGTTATTACGTAATATTACCTATGTAAAACAAATAAAAAGTCATTGGTTTCCTTGTCTTAGCCTACTATAATTACGAGATTATCCAACGACAAGAATTCAAGGTTATAGCGCAACCAGAATTTCTGTCAGGAAGGGGTTAATATCCTAGCTGTGGAGAACTTTCCAAATGAATGAATCACGTGATTTTAAATATTTTGTACTTAAAGTTAGAAAAAAGACACTAATTACTTAACCTTCGCCAATTCGTAAGTTATCTAAGTAGCTGTCAGCAAAGATTTTAAGCTCAGTTACACACAGTTGCCTGAAAATTGCCAGAATCACGTCTAAAAATATCCCAGCCTAAAGTTAGACTACATGTAACGATGTAGTAATTATTTCTTTTTCTAAGATCTATACTTTAAACTTTTGCTCAATAAAATGCATTAATAGTAAAATGCTGGATAGCATTATCGCTGGCACCATAGTTAAGACGTTAATTAGTTTTCCTCTTTAGTTTATTAGCAAATTACTAATATAATTAAGGGACACATATTTGTATTCTATTGGCTATAGGGTATTCCATTTTGAAAAAAAAATAAATTTCAACTATTTAGAAATTCAATTATGTTTTATTTTGTACTATGGTAATGTATCTTTAAAGAGTTAAAAAAAATAAAATAAAGAAAATTTATTCTTAGGAAGGTACTGAGCCCCCTTACCTCTCCTTTTGGCCGAACCACTGATTTAAGGTCTAAGTAAATAATTTTACAGAAATCTGGCTGCACCAATTTTCCATTCAGAGGCTAAATGCGAATTTAGCCTCTGGAAAATTGGTGCATTTTTACTCTGAATGGAAAAGATCGAATACATAACTTGGAGCATTAGTAATAAATTAAGTCAAATATAAAATTTTGAACTGACATATTGTACAATAGTCCAGAATTAGACTTAACAAAAGCCAATGGCTGATTTTGCCAAAGCCGAAAGGATGGCAATACATTGCTTCAGACAAAGGTACCTTAATGATGGTAACGATAAAATCAGGCTTAACTGATAAACTAAGTTAGAAAATACCTCCCAAAAATGATAGAGGAGTGAAGTCTTCCAAGACAGTAACTTGACAGTTTCAACTTGGCGGGTAAAAGTTTTCAATAGTGAATATTCGGTAATCCTAAAATGGTCATGGTTTTACTCTTTTAAAACTATTTATTATTATTGTTTGTTTATTTATAATGACAAGATCTCAACAAACTTGTAAAATTGATGCAAAAACACAAAACATGACAGATCCTTTCGGGTATTCTTACGATAAATGTTCTCTTTCGTCATTCTAGCTATGTTTGAAGCAGTTTACTTTACTTTAAAGACAACGCAACCGAAAAATCATAGTCGAAATCATTTGTTCATAAAAGTTATGTATTCCAAATCACTTGTTCTATGTAAAGGAGCAAATCTCTTCCGTTCTGTTCAAAATTTTTAAATATTCAAAATTTTTCCAAATCTTATAACTTATTCGTCGTTTGTTTTCAATGAAGTGCGTATGCCTAAAATGTACATCGTGGATTTGGCGATTAATCCCCCGAATTCGAGAAATCAAAAAACGAGCCAAAAGCCGCGGATTTTCGTTGATGAATAAGAAAATGCGGATTCGCGGTTAAATCCGAGAATTAAAATCGTTGTGAATATGTCCCCAACTCGCTTTAAAACCAACTAAGCAAAATTAAGGTAGTTTTTCTTTCCCAGTTAGCAACTTTTAAATTAATTTTAGTAGCGTGTTTTTCATGTACATCTTTGATAATTCGAACGATTCCTGTTACAAATGAGTTCGGATTATGCAAGAATTGTTCAAGGAACGGTCAAATAATGAAAAATATCATAGTTTTACGAAAAATGAAAGATATTTGCAAATTTAAAATAAAAAATCATAATCATTTTACGGCAGTTTCTGCATTTTTTAGAAAATTTTAAACCTTAATATCTTTTTTTTCGTGACTGAATCCAAGGACAAATGTTTATATGTAACTTTATAAATGTTAAGACCTTATGCTTTTCAATGTAAATTCATAAAAAAAATTTTAATTTTGGGTTGGTAAAAATAGTTTTAAATTATGAATTTTCATTGAAAAACTTCAATAATTTTTTTAATTTATTGATGTGACTGATGTCTGCGAGACTCAAATTTTATTCAAGTTATTTATTAATAAAATTAGAACAATGAAGTAAATGGCTACATACTTAAGTAGGTTTCACACAAAACATTTATAATGACGATTATGTTGCCATTTGAGGAACAAAAATTATTTTTTAATTTCAACATCTTCCCCTCCCCCCACACCCCAATTGGTTGATTCGTTGGAGATGCAACACGGTCTACTATTTTGTTACACGAAAGCTAGTGAAACCAGAACCTCTTGCTTAAAGCCTATTTCAAATGGATACAAACAAGCATGCCAGCACTCGAAATCCTCGAACTCCGGTACCGAATAGCTGTGTCCTACCCATTCGGCCTGCATCCCTATGAATTCTTCGGAGTTCTCCAAAAGATACATATACATATAATTGCATCAATATAAATGCGGTTGCAGTTTTGAACTTGTAGCTTGGCCTTAAAGCTACAAGAATTAATTTACTACTATAAACGGCAGTTTTTAAATTACTAATTACTTCATAGGTTTGTAAATTCACAAAAGGATATGTCAGTTCTCTTCTCAATATTTAAAAAAATTTCTTAGTTATTTATACAATTAGTTTAAATTTGTCTATTAAGTACTGCAGCGTAAATTAAATACCATCTAGTATTTACAGGGCAAACTTAAACCTGGTCAAAACTAAAGCATAAATTGTGACTGAAATTGTATTTTAAGATACAATGAAATTACGTATGGCGTTGCTGATCCGTTTTATGACGCACTTACACTCAAGAGCCAAAACATTATGAACACTCCTATATTTTGCAATGAACTCGTCTGGATGACGTGGAAGGCAGTGATCAGGTGGAAGTGGTATTTAACTGCTGCTGGAGAGTCAGGAGAATTATCCTTAATTGCTCGAAATAGCTTTTTAAGCGTAGAAAATAAACTGCTCATCTATAAATCTTATCTTCGTCCTCAACTATCTTATTGATTCTCTTTCTGCTGCTCAGAATATTACTATTAGGCAAATCACTAATTCTCCTTGGTACTTTAGAAATGTCGAAATTCTTAGGGAAATTAATCTTCCCTCTCTTCAAAATTACTTCCAAAATCTTGCCAGTAAATTTAATAAAAATCTTTGCGTTGACCATATTATTGAACTATCTCAGTATTACTATGCAGACACTTCAAATAGGAGACGTTCCATGGCCATCTTAGGTAAAGACCTAACTTAAATTTTATTTACTGACGATTGTCTCTTCCCGTCTTTGGATTGGCACCTAGTTACGAGGTTTCAATCCTCCCCCACTTAGTGGTTTTTCCTCCCATCACTACTTCTCACTGCCAGCTCCGGCTGCAGCAGCGTTAACTTGGGCTCCTACTTTGGAGGGTGTAAATCCTATGATTGCCACTGGACGTTCTTTAAAAGAATTCTACTGGTCAAATTCCTTTACGAATTTGGATCCTAACTTTGGCCCTGCTACAGTTCTGCGGAACTTGCCTACCTTACAGTCTTGAACTGTTTGTTTTAAATTTAAAGGAAAAAAAATTCAATTAGTCATTAGTTTGTCTCTCATCATATACCCTTAACTTGTTTTGATCTGAGAACCTTGTTGCATTTTAGCACTCGTGTTTCTCTAATTGCCTATCATCTTATGATTATAATTTTTAGTCTAAACTCAAGCAATTTCTCACGCGTTTTCTTCCCCACTCACTTATTTTTTCCTTATAATGTTAATGCCAACAAAATACTCAATAGATTGAAGCACTACCACTGTCAGCAAACCCAGTACTAGAGGGCTTGGCCCAGGGAGTACTGTTGCCAAGTCATCCTATGTGGCTCCTATGTAGGAGAATTATTCCTTCACTTACTTCTGTGTCCGATGGGAAAGGCTGCGGATCTAAGCGATTTTGATAGAGGGCAGATTGTAATGGCTCGGAACAAGTATTTCCGAAACTGCAAGACTCATGGGTTGTTCGCGATCTATAGATGTTAGTACTTATGCAATGTGGACGAATGACGGTGAAACCACCAGTAGACGACATGGTGTTGGACGTCCGCAAGCTATCAAAGAAAAAGGTCGTCGGAGACTGTCTCACATGGTGAAGCAAAACCGGAGCCAGACAGTAGTTCAACTGACAACCAAATGCAATGCAGGGCCAAGTAGAATAGTATCGGAGCACACTGTTCAGCGGACACTGTTGGATATGGGGTTAAGCAGCAAACGTCCCACTCGTGTGCCTTTGCTGACCAAGCATCATCGCCAACTGCGCCTACGTTGGGCCCGGGAACATCACGACTGGTTCATGGATCAGTGGGAGAGAGTTGCCTGGTAAGATGAATCACGGTTTGTCATTCATCACGCCGATGGCCTTGTCAGGATACGCCGTCTTCCAGGCGAACAGTTGCTCCCTCAATGTACAGTAGGTCATACACATGCCGGTGGTGGCGGTATTATGCTTTGGGGGACGTTCTCTTGGTCGTCTCTGGGACCCATGGTTGTGGTAGAGCAGACCATGAATGCTTCAGGGTATCTGAACATCATTGAGGACCAGTTGCACCCTTACATGGCCTGTTTTTCCAGCTGGAAATGGAATGTTCCAACAGGAGAATGCCTCGTGTCACAAAGCTGAAATTGTGTTAAGAGTAGTTCCAGGAATATGATGCTGAATTCCAGTTAATGTCCTGGCCCCCTAACTCACCGGATCTGAATCCGATAGAAATCATTTGGGATGTCATGGGACAGCAGTTCAGAGTGCAAAGACCACCAATTCGCAGTATCTCAGATTTACGTAACCGTTGCTTAAACATCTGGTACAATCTGTCTCCGGCCATCTACCAAGGACGTGTGGCATCCATGCCAAGGCAGGTTGAAGCTGTGTTTCGCGCCAATTCGTTATTAATAGGTGGTCATAATGTTTTGGCTGAGTGTATGTACGACATATATGTATGTACTTTGCATTTTTGGGTAATATTTTTAATACTTTTTTGTATTTTGGATTAAGACTTTAGATCCTCCCAGACAAAAAAAATTCTGGCTACATCTCTGACTAACGTCAATAAACGTCACATACAATTTTGAGATGAAACACGGAAAGAATTTTGATTATTCCTTACTTTCCTTCTTTTCAAATTTCAAGTCAGTAGTTTGTTTCACTTACGAAAAATGACACTTTCCTTGCAGAGACTGTATCGGAAAAACGTAACGGTTAACTAAGAAAAAAAATAAGTACAGTAGAGAAAGGGAAATAAGCCTTCATGCATCAGCCGGCCTGGTTTCTTATCGCTTCACACACAAGTGATCTCGTGCGGCATCTTCACAAATGAAAGAGGCATTTTCCTTTGTGAAACTTTCACTGATAATAGCGGTTCCCAAACTGTGTGCAGCGAGGCAATCCTGTCCTTCCTTCACGGAGAAAGAAGACTTGCGTTGAATGATCGGCCATATTTGTTCATTAATCCTTTAAAAAAATCTCCTCTTGAGCTTGTTTCTCGTACATATATATATCCCTTCACGTTTTCCTTAGCCCCTCCTTGGTTCCGTCCCTTCTCGGGAATTATCTACTCTTAAAAATTCAGATGGTCAGTTCTGATATTTCATTGGATTAGAGCACGAGATTATTTATTTATATTTTATGTCATTTGTTCAAGACTCCCTTCTCGCACAGAATCTCGAAAACATGCCTATATACATTTTTACTCTTTTTTTGTACTGGACCCTTTTCTCAACATCTTTTTGTACTCTCCCTTTATGTACTGAAGGGATATCGGGCATTATTCGTAGATGCTTCTTTTATGACTTTCAGAAAATACTTTCATTTCTAAATCCTAAGTACTTTCCCCTATGTACTATAAGTGCGGTATCTTTGTACCTGTTATATCTGGCTTCAAATTCCAGTCAAATCGAAAAGGTGTTTTTCAAAAGCTGGCAGTTTTACGTTAGTTCCACGACCCGGTGTTCTTAAGAAGTACTGACCACATTTTGATATCACTCGGAACTTAAAGTGTCCTTTTTCTAATACCAAAATACCTGGCTACTAACTTTTATTTAATCTGAAGGGGCTTTTTCTGGAACCCTTATTTTATGATCTGGTTACAAGAATGTGCGAGGCGTGAGCATTTCTTATCATCGTAAATTTTCGATTTTTATCTACCAGGTGTTGCGAACCAACACATAAGGTACATTTTCTTTCTTTTCAGATAAGGCTTTAAATTTCTAAAAGGGGTTTGTGAACACTGACATTTCCCTATCATTGTAAAATTTAGCACTATACCATCCAGATGTGGCATGACTCTACACCATAAGATGCATATTACATATTTGCGAAGAAAACCCTAAAATGTGGAAAGGGTTTTCAAACACTAATTTTATTCTGTTCTGAAAATAACAGTTCCTTACGTTTTTTTTTAAAAGAATTGAACTCTCTTGCTACAACAGTCCGAACAGAAAATTTGCTTGCTCAGATTTATCAGTTTTGGATTTTAATCCAAATTAACCCATTAGCGCCCATTGTCCTCATATGATGATGCTGTAAAAAACCGCATTTCCCTTTATTAAGTGAAGATATATTCTTTTACTTACCAATAGTTCTGATAGATGGAAGCACTATACAGTATCAGATATGATATTTCTTTAAAATTAAGTAAAAAAAGTGCAGGAAAGTTGCAGTAGAATATTCTGCTTGCTTGATAATCACACCACACATTTTGTATAGTGCGATTTGGCAAATAATTTATGAGATAAGTTCTTTCAATTTGGTATAAATATAATCTAGATAGTCCATTTGTTGCCATTAGAATGTTTATTATTATTTAGAGTTATTAATGAGTCCATAGTAATCAGCAAAAGTTGTCCATCATCGTTCGAGGACGCAGGGCTATGATTCGAATTCAGTATTCAGATTTTTTTCTCAAGCAGTTTTTACATTTTTTTGCAGATAATCTATGTAGAAAAACTAAAAAATAAGTAAAAAGTATGAGTAAAAAAGAGAGGGGGTTTTACGATAGTAAATTTGACAAAACAAATGAAGTCCTTGTTGTTAAATGGAAAGACAATAAATGTGTTTCTTTGGCCACTAAGTTTGATACCATATTGCCACTTTCTTCAGTACAAAGATGGAGTGTAGAAAAAAAAAAAGAAAAGGTGAAAGTAATTCAACCTCATATCATAAGTTCCTATACCTCATTTATGGGGGTGTCAACCTTCATGATTGGCTTCTTGAGAAACATTCTATTACCATACGAGGAAAGAAATGGTACTTTTGCCTTATTACCAGGATGATAGATATGACTGTTGTAAATGGCTATGTCATTTATAAAAAGATCCATGGTTCTAAGTCAATGCCAATCAAAGATTTTAGAAGATATATTGAAGTAACCTATTTGAAAAAGAGAGCCAATTCAAAAGCAATGGCAAGAAGACTAACATAAAGGCAAATAACATCCAGATACCATGTGCTTCCTGACATAAAATTCGACAACATTCAGCATGTTATTGGCAAGAAGGAGAAACAAAGACGTTGCCAATATGATACCTGTTCTTCAAAACCTAGAACATATTGTATGAAATGTAATGCAAGATTATGTATCCAATGTTTTCCTTTTTTTTATACAAAAATTCAACCTTAAAAATGTAAAATAGAAAGTTTTCTTGCATGTATAAAAATAAATTTTAATTTTTAACGTCATTTTGCCTATTATTGATTTATACATTAAAACTGTATAATTTTATCTAAAAAAAATCATTTTTAGAATGTTTACATTTTTACATACAAACATGCAGTGTCATCAAATAAAGACTGCTTAATAAACATGGTTGCAGTTAAAAAATTTTAAAATGCTTTTAAAATACTCTTAATTTATGTATTTGTACCCATATCTCTGAATTTCAAGGAAAAATTCCAAAATTTCAAAAGACCATCCACCTTAAATCGAGTAGCCCCTGGCTTTCAATCAAGGCATCACAATCAACGACAAATGTTCAAAAATCAACGCAGAGCAAGCAAAAAAAAATGCTTAAATCAGCTTTCTTATACAATTTGAAAGGGAAATATGTAGGGATAAACAAACTCATTCATCAAATTGACTTTCTAACTTGTTTATGAAGGCCACCCCTAATTAAGCAGGAAAGGTGATCAATGAATTTTTTCAATGAGACACAAACCCAAAAATTTTAATGTTATATATAAAGAGACAGGAAGAAAAAGGCTGAAAGAGGGCATTTTTTACACAGGAAAATATTTTGTGTATCTATTGACACTATCATAAATTATTACAATCTTTTTTTTTAATTTTGTTTGTTTGTTAGCATGGATGTTTCGTAGTCATTTAAAATAGACTTTAAGCAATATATTCTGGTCCAATCAACCATGATGGGTGATTGGACCAAGTTGGTTGATTGGCAAAAAGTTGACTGTAGAAATACAAACCAAACCAAATTATGGGAAAATCCCTTTAAAAGTTAATTTGGTAATGACCCAAAGCATTTAAAAAAAATTATACATATCTGACACAATTGGTTTCTACGGATAGACTTCCTCTTGTCATAAGAATCAATTTACAATCAATCAGTTACACAGAAAGCAGAATGAATCTCCCCAGACTGTCAAAGATGTCCCTTTAAATACTCATAAATACATTGTTATGTATTGTACGCAAAAACGAATGAACTTTGTTTCTGATTTCCAAATTTATTTATTTATAGTGTTTTACATTATATAAAAATATTTTTTACAAGGCATTTTCTTTTGTATTTACACATTTAAATGCTCCCACAAGTCTGTTCATGATCACAGTATCTGCAAATAGAAAATTCTATTTCAAATCACTATCATAATTACAGACAAAATATCAATGAAAATAAACAACATAAAACAAAAAATAATACTACCAATAAATTTAGTATGATATATACATCTTTATTCCAACAATCAGATAACACATGCTGGATTTATACTATATATTTTAAGTCACATGTGCTAATTTCTCAGTTTATGATAAAACAGAGGTCATGTGTTCTACTTTATTTTGCTATAATCCAGTTTTTAATTCATTAAACCTTTAACTGTGGGTACTTTGGTAAAAAAAAAAAGTCATTTATTTTACTGTATTTATTTTTTTATAACTTTTTAAAATAATTTAGAGGCATGTAAATCATACTAGTGTCTGGCACTAATTTAAGTATGCAATTAATAAACTAACAATTGTAACTCCCTCTACCCCTTTTTATTTTTTTCTTGATTTCATCATCTAATGACCCAAAACTATGACATTCACAAGCTTATTCAGGGTCCCTGCTCTTTTTCCAGAACAAAAATTAAGGACTTTTTACAGACTTTCTCAGGACCAAAGCAACTTTTTATAAGGACTTACTTGAAATACATGACATAATGGCATAACCCTATTTCCTGAGGAACAGATTTTAATGATTATGAACCAGACAAGGCATGTTCAATAAATGCCCTACAATATTTCAGAATTAAGTTTTTAAAAATGCTTAAAAACTAATATAAGAAATCTATTTGATGAAAGCTAATTTTGAAAAATGTACATCTAAAGTTTTTTGAGTGATCAAACTAAAAATAAATTGTGAATAAAAACATTATAAACAGTACTTTCTGAAGGTTTAAAAATGACTCATGTATATATATATGTGTGTATGTATGTGTATATATATATATATACAGGCTTGCAACTGCTGAGGTACTTTCAAAAAGGCGAGAAAAGTGATAAATAATACAGAATAAGTAACTAAAAAGTGACTAAACATTGAAAAAAAAAAGCGATTTTTTTCTTCTTTTGGTTACTAGATGCTATTATTAAGATTTTTCTATTTATTTTAACTCTAAATCAAATGATTCATTCAAGACATAATTTTAGCATTGAATATAAAAAGGTTAAAAATTTTGTTTAACACAACTCCACATTGTTTTTTATTCAAGAAAATCTATAAATTAGATTTGAATACATACTATACATTAATTTTATAATCACAATTTTCTGCATATATTAATGATATTTGAAATATGTACATAGCTAGATTAGAGTGTCTAAACAAAAATTGTGAATAAAAAGGTAAAGAGAAATGTGTGATTTGATGTAAATTAATGTATTAAATGTACATTTCAGTACAAATGTAGATTTCAGGTACCTCTTTGCAACTGTTTAAAATCACTAAATTCTGGAAATCATATGACTAATTACATTTTAATAAGAAAAATAAGATTAGAGCATCACATTTTTGGTCTTTTATTAAAATATTTTGTTATTAATTCAGATTTTCTTTTTCAACAACAGACTTTTGCTGTCATATACCATGAAAAAAGTGACTGTTTACTTTAAAAAAGTGACTAAAAGTGATCAATTGTAAAAAAAAGTGACTAAAGGTGAGAAAAGTGACGGAATTGTAAGCCTGTATATGTATATATATATATATATATATATATATATATATATATATATATATATATATATATATATATATATATATATATATATATATATATATATACACATATATATATGTATATACTAGCTGATTATACCCAACGTTGCCTGGGAAAGAAGAAAGTTTAGACTTCTCTATTACATTCAATGCAAGGGAAATTAAACTTCCATAAGTAACTGAAATATCTACAATCCCCCCCCCCTCCATGCTTCATTTAATTAAAATCTGCATGACCGTTAGCTATTAGGAAAGGGCAGCTGACTTTATACTTTAAACCCTTTAAGTATACGAGAGATTATTTATTTGTCAAATAAGTAACTAAGAAAAAACTGTCATATAAGAAAACTAATATGAAATCACATGACAATGGCAGATCTCGTTGATGGAGAAATTGATCTAATTTTAAAATTAAGGAGTTTTTAAGGACCTTTGACGAAAATTAAGTAGTTTTAAGGGCCTTAAAAATTAAAGCTGAAATTAAGGAGTTCTTAAGGACTTTTATGAACCGTGGGAACCCTGTTATTACAATTTTCAACAGGAAACATGCTTAACTAAAGGATGACAGGATATTATGACTTCATTAAGAAAAGAATTGAGGTATTTAATATTTTATTCAGTCTTTTTGCACAAAATTAATTCATACATTTTGCTAAATAATATATCCCTCTGCCTCAAGCGGAAAAATAAATAATTGTGCTTCTATATTTTTAAATCAAAACTGCATCATTTTTTTTTAAAGAATAAGTTTTGTGCTTTTTTGTAACACTTCCTAATCTTGATATCACTCTCTTATTTTTACTAACCTTATAATCTCATAAATACAAAGCTTCAAATTAAAAGGATTTAGATTAAAAAGGTCTTACTGGATCTATATTTTATACACTAACTAGAGTGTACTCAGTGTTCACTGGAGAAGAGCAACCAATTTACTGTGGGGATTTGGAATAAAGAGGAATCTTCCTACTCCCATTCCATGAAAATTGTGTTAAAGAGTAAATATGTATATAACTGTTAACAAAGTCTTTTAAAAGTAGTTGTATTTTACCTTTTGTTAAGTCCTCAAATTGAATTTCCACACAACCTACATGAAAATCTATTTAGGTTAACAAATGTGATTGCAGAGTGAAATAGATTCATTAAACAGCATCACTGTAATAATAATCCACTTAATATAATTTGATAGCAATTTTTGAAACAAAACTTTAATTACAACTGATTAACTGGTTAGTGAAATGTCTCTTGTACAATCAATTTGCATGAATTAAATATATATAACTTACTTTTATGCCAATTTAACAACTTGTCACCTTTGTGATAACATGCCTTTCGATCTCTTAAAATCAGCTTGTTTTTTACGATTATGATTTCCAGCGTAAGCTTTATGTCTCTCTTTATTTTGCCGGTTGTTTTGATTTTCAGATGGTGGTGGGCCTAAATTTAAAAGAAAACAATGTTATACTACATAATAATAATAAAATGAAAAACATGATTATCCTTATTTGCTGATTCAGTATATGTAATATGGTAGACATAATAGAAATTTAGAAAATTACAGCTCTACCCTACCCCCTCCTGAAAAGCATTGAACCTCAGAAATGAGCATTTAGAAAGAGATAGTACAAAAATAAATATAAAAAACAAATAAATAAAAAATTAATGCATGCCAAAGTGTGTTTAATTGAAAATCTATATAATACACCAATGCACAAAACACTACAAAAGAATTAAATTAATTCACAGACCTGTACATGCAAGAATTATTCAAATCAGTTTCATACAGAGACATATTAATGAAATAAAGGTGACAAAAGTTTAAATAAAAAAAGTTTTTTAGCTGATTGTAGGAAGAAGAATAGATTATTTGGTAGATACACTATTCCAAATAAACTTTAAATCATGGAGTTTATGAAAAGAAGAAAAAATTATAGGAAATTATATGATTATGACTTAGTTGATGATGCATAGGCTATAGTAATTTAACATTTATTTTGATATATCAGGTAGAAGGAATGAATTAAAGAAAAATTATCATCCCTTAAACATTTAAACAGAAAAATCTAAGAAAATTATACAGATAAATAACACAAAATAAAGGAAAAATATAATAATTAAGTCAACTATTACTTAAGGAAATTTATTAATTAATTTGCTCCTTTTATTTCTATATACTACATATAGAAATAATATAAGATAAATGTTACTTAACCCTTTGGCAGTTTCATTTTTTTCCAGAATTCGGTCAAAAAAAGTGGCATTTTTTTGTTCATTTTACATTTTTAAGTAAAGATATGTTATTAAAATTAACATTTCTAATATTTTTAAGCATTTATTACAACTTTTTTTCTTTCTATGAAAGCATCATAGAACTGAAGTTTACCTTTAGTCTCATATCAAAGTTAATTTTTGGAATTCCAGTGAAAACAAATCTAGGAGGCAGATCCGAAAGATTATCATAATTTAAAAAAATTGTCTTGCTTGACTGATTCCATCTGTACTACTATCCAGGTCATCTAGTAAACTTTCACTACTATCATTTACAGATAATTCAATTTCTTATTCTGAGTCACAGTTCAAATCACAAGAAATTAGCTCCATGCGCTCTGAATTATCCATTATTTAAAAGTAAAAATATATTATTCAACTCTTACATCAATAAAATTATCAGGCAGTTATATAACCAGAAAGCTATACAGATAGATAAAAATTTGTCTTCTGATACAAAACATGCGAAAAAACCAATGCTTTTGAACCAATCAGAGTAGAAAATACAATAAACTGTAAACTATCACCATCTATACGAATAATTTGTTACTAAAATTGGAAAAAATATGACCAAAACAGTGCAAGCGAAATAGAAATCAGATTGCCCATACATCGTACGGGCAAAACAGAGAAGGGGTTAATGCACATAGTGCCTTTAAAAGAGACTAATATTCATACCTCCTTTATGTCTAGCAGCTAACCTTGCTTGCCTTTTTTGTTCATATGCCTGACGTAGTACCTCTGGATTCTCACAAAAATCTCCAGGCTGACGTAATCTAACACCATCAGGCACCTATTAATATAAAATAAATTGGTTAATTTTTAATTTTTTAAATATATTTTATAAGAAAAAAAAAATTCTTGTTATGTTAGACAAATTCATTAATATTTATATATACAGATATGAAATTGTCTATACATTTCGACGGAAATCCAATTACAAACTACATTTCAATAAATTTTGAAGTTCCTATACGAAAAGCCATATAATAATTTTTGCCTATGTTTACATAAACTTATGTAAATATCTCACTGTTTAATATGTAATGAGGGCCCTACATACATATTTGATTGCTCACCTGTTTTTACTTTTAATATAATAAACAAACAGACTACCAAAAAGAGCATGGTGAGCTAGGATGGCCATACCTATCACCTTACGAATTTTAAGATATGGTATCATAATGAACTATGAGCAATAGTTGCTAATACAAAACATGTACAGATTTAAAATTTTAAGTCAAAGAAAGAAACATTTTAAAAAAGGATATTATAGATCTGATTTAATTCTAGCATATTTAATTTACTGTTATCTGTTGTTTTATTTATGATACTTAAATAAGTATTGTTTAGTTTTTCTTTTTATATTCATAAATTTTTTTTTTTTTTTTTTTTTTTTTTTTTTTAAGCTGCATTTATTTTAGTCTGGAATCCCCATCTAACTACAGAGACAATTTTGATTATTTACAGGATATACTAGGAAAACTATCCAAAAAAGTCATGGAATAAATAGTGTTCTTAAATTGTAGATGGAAATTTACACAACAAATATAAGTAAATATGCCTTTGTGACAGGTGTTTCTTCCCTTTTTTCCTCCAAAGGCCAAAGTTTTCTTGACAAATAAGTGGGGGAGGGAGATCAAACAAAAATATTTCAATGAAAAATAATTTATTGTTCATTTATTAATAAAATTCATTTCATTTACCCTTATGTGTTTAAAAATAAACAAAGCAGGATCATGAGGATCCCTTCCCCCCACCCCAGGAAAAATCCGTAGTGATGGTAGAAAATAAAATCAGTTGGTGAAAATTTGATAGCAACTCAATAATTATTAGTGAAACAAATGACAAATATATCAAACTAGCATATAGCCCATCATATGACGGGATCAGTAAAATTTTTAATTTTCCACAATTGTAAAGGCCACTCAAAGTACCCTATGAGGCAGATAAAAAAATGGTTTGTTTTTTGGCTGAGAATTATTGTTCTATAAAAATGATCGATTAAAATTATCACTTATGTACCTAATCTATTATTTAAACCAAATATAAAAGAAAATTATTTAGGTAATATCTAAGATTAGGGATAAAACATATGGAAATCATGCAGAAGATATTTAAATAATCTAAAAGAAATGATTAAATGAGATAGTTAAAGGAATGATGTCATTATGCTAGAAAAAAATTGTTATTTTTACCTATTTATTATGTGATAAATTGATAAATTTAATAGCCTGCTCCTAAAATAGGGCTTGATATAATGACATTAAATGCTCGAAAAGGGGGACGAGGGGAATTTCGAACATTTTAAATAGGACAGTATTTTTCTCTGTGATACAACACTTATTCATACCAATTTATTTTAGAATAGGATATATAGTTTAGGAAAAAATAAACTTTACTCGCTTTGAATTTTGCTAACCCTAACTCATCAAAAATCCAATATAGATACTCTATCCATATCACGTCTAACCGCTTCATAAATTCGAGGACAGATAGACAGATAACTTAGGCTATTATTACATTATGAAAAGAAAGTTTAAGTCATAAAAAGTTGAAAAAATAATAAACATTTATTTTAAAAATAATAAAACTATTTTGAAAATAATAAAACAACTTTAGGAATAAGAATTTAAAAGAAAAAGCAGAAAATATTAAATTAATTAGACATTTAGAAAAATTTGGCTGAGCCGGGGACAGAACCATCAACCCGAGAAGTATGATGGTCAGACCCTCTACCGAACGTGCTAGGCCTACACCTGCTGAAGGAACTAATTAGAGTATATGAGGGTCGAGTAAACACAGTCCAGTTGAAATATTACGCTCCGCCCTTGCTGCTCCCTCTTATTCTATACTAAATTCATATCAAGAATGAATTTAGTATAGAATAAGAGGGAGAATAAGACTTGAAATAATAGCATTAAACGCTCGAAAAGGGGGGATGGGATGATTTCGAACTCGCTTTGAATTTTGCTAACCCTAACTCATAAAAAAATCCAATATGGATGCCTGTATCCATTCCAGGTACAGCCGCTTCATAAATTCGCGGACAGGCAACTTAGGCTATTATTATATAGGAGATACTTCAATTTTAATAGTTATTTTTTCACAGGCTCTTGCAGATCTGTTTTGAACAGGGATGAGAAAGGTATAATTAAATGCTTACTTAGTCCTCAGATGTGGATCTATAAATCCAATTTCCCCCTTGATAAGAGTTAAGCTGGTTAGCTTTAGTTTAGAGAATTCAACAGTTCATCAATACATTTTCATAGATAACATGTATATTTAGTATATTCAAACTCAATTTGTTTTAGAAATTCCTTTTAGTTACTTTTTTCAGAGGTCCATACTGACTCAATTTTTCATAGCCTATAATATTCATTTTGCATTATTATTCCATTTACAGTGCTACAGTCTTTTTTATTCAATGATATCCATAACATTTTTATTAAATTTTTATAAAATAAATGCTTGACAACCCGAACTAAGATTTAAAATTTTCAAAACAAAATTGATGTGTGTATTAATAAATTATATTTAAAAAGGTAAATGTATATAACTTTTTTTCTGATAATGTGAAAGAAGCCTAACTGTTGTTACATAGTCCAACCTCCTATACCAGTGATAAATAGCATTTATTTTTTAGATTAAGTGCAGTTTTATTAAATGGTCAATTTATATATAATGTCTGTCTTGTAATCCAAATTTAAAGATTTTCTCAAACAAATCCAAGCTTTTAATTAAAATTTCACAAAAACTCTCATTTTTAATGAAAGACTCAGATGAATGGTTTATATGTGTGTGTATGAGAAAACATTTACCACAGAAACATAAATGTCAACTGAGAATTATAGAGATGAAGCTTTGTCTTGGGCACCTGTGGAATAAACAGACAGTTTAGAAAAGGAGGATCATGCTGAGTACTCAAGGTCAGTAATTACAGACTAAATATAGCCAAAGTTCATGAGGTGATCCAGGATGACCAAAGATTATGTGTTTGTGCAGTAGCAGAGTTGACTAACTAGAATAGGATAGTTGTTCATCACATTTCAACCGAGAAATTATACTTGGGGAAGATTTGTGTGAAAGTTATTCCAAAAGTTCTGCCTGATGGCTGAAAACAGTTTTAAAAAGATTTGTATGTGGACATGCTAGAAATGAGCCAAATTTGTTAGAATCTGTGGTTCATTAGAATCATAGTTATAACTATCCTTTACATCTGCCAAAAAACTAGGAGAAGGTTTAAAATATAAATTTAAATATACTTTGTGAAGAATGATATTCTTTTTATAGATTCACACACTAAAAAAAAATATTAAATTCAGCTATTTTACAAAAATTGAGTCAACATAGTCAGGTATCTTAAATGACTTAATTGCAATGAAAATAAAATATACTGAAATACCTCTTCAGGAGGTTCTTCCTTTTCAGGTTCATTTTCAAGAAGAGGTTCTTTAACACCAACTAATGTAGAATCATAAGTGTCATCATATTCATCTTCATATAAGTTTATTCCACCTACTTCTAAATCCTCGTCTGATTCTTGATCACCATATGTACAAATCAGCTTCTTTAAAAACTCAGATTCTTTCTCACTGTTGAGGCTTTGATAAGTTTTTGGAGTCTTATTTCTATAGGGAAAAAAATAAATGATTATAAAATGTTTTTCTTTTTCCTTTCTAGAAAGCGACTTGGATTGAGATTGAGAAAATCATAAAAGGTAACAGGGCCACAACTAGGCTGTGGCAAAGGTGGCATCAGTTTTAAGGGCACTGCATCATGAAGAAATGTGATCCGAAATAGGACAATTCACCCCGAGTAGAAATGAGGAAAGTTGAAAAATAATTTTCTTTATTATAAAATCCAATGTGCTTAAATTTTTTTTATGAATTTTCTTATCTTTTAAAATGCTTCTAGAGACTAACCTTGTTATAGATTCCTACAAAATGTTTACCAGACACCCCTAATAAGTTTTAATATAAATCTAAGTAATCACTTTAAATTTAGGATTTTTTATAAAAATTTAATGTCTAAATAAAAATTATTCCCTTCAAATAAACTATTCAGTTTATCAACAAAGCAATATCCTCAAGACGTTAAGTTAATGAGGTATATTTTAGTATTAAAGTAAAAATAGAAAAAAATAAAAACAGGGTATCCGCCAAAATAAAATTTTTCAAATCCATGACTTTCCATGATTTTCCCTGACTTTAGAAGATCATTTTCCATGACTTTAAAAATATTTTGTTAAAGTACATATGAATAAAAATTCTGATATACATACAAATCAAATATATGCTTTTAGAGAAATTACAACAATTTATGATAAAAAATACTTTATAAATGTTTATAATTTCATATATATATATATATATATATATATATATATATATATATATATATATAAATTGTTGTATCTACATACCTAAGTTTTATCATACAGCAATTTTCTGAATGCAATCAAAAAATTTCCAATTTGAATTCAGAGTACTTAGGTATTATCGAGGTGACCAAGAATAATAGCCAAACACGATAACCCTATAACGTTTATATATAATAGCCCTAAAGATAAGCTTATATTTTGTAGAAAAATCTTAACTAATTTTTATTAAATAATAATTATTATTATATTAATAAAAATTTAATCTATAATTTAAGAAAAAACCAGAATAATATACTTATACAATTACCCACCTATTAAGCTTGCTTGTTTTGAGTTTCCTTGAAGAACAAGTTTTACTTGGCATGGGTCAATGGGATAATACATAAGTACCAAATTCAGTAACTTCAGCCAAATGACAAGTAAAAATAGAATTAAATAATTCAATGCAATGATTTTGCCAAAATACTTAGTGCCTCACAATCAATAATAATTATTAACATTTCTATATAAATCTCAAAATTTAATGCCTCAAATTAAAAATCTCTTATTTACTGAAACTCCTAGTAACTCTTTACAATAAAGATTTCCTCTTTTCCTCCAAAGTATGAATTTTCGAACGGCTGTGAACATCCATGCCAGCAATGGGATTCAAGCCCACGAACTTCCGTGCCGAAGAGCAGCTCCTACCCATTTAGCCATCGAACGGCCAAATGGGTAGGGCGTTGCTCTTCGGCTGCCTGATATTTGTTATGACATTGTTATCATATAATCACTGTTACTGATGCTCTGCCACTCTAAAATCAGTTCTTCCAAGCTTAACAAATTTCTCCCTTAATATTTTAAGTGAGCTAGATAAACTATGATAACAAACATTTAATTGGAAATTAAAAGAAAAAATAATTGATTTAATTATAATAAAATTAGTATTAATTCTAAATTTTATTAGTACATCCTCAAAAGTGCTCTGCCTTTCTGTTTTTATGTTTAAAATTCAAATATAGTTTCTTTCTGAAAAGTATAAGCAAATAATAGCTTTCCGTACGCGGAGTTGCATGGATATACACTTAATAACGTTTACTTTTATACTATGCAAACTTGCATTTTATACCAGGCGATCCCCCTCTTCACCCATGTTCATGTTTGCATTGATTTGTGTTCCTTACATTTAAAGCAAGACTCGTATGGATATCTGCAACGACATCTAATAAATAAATCTAGAAATTAAAATAAAACATTCCGATCTCCGATACTCCATACGCAATGCTGTTATCGCGTGGAGACGACACCGGACTGATAGAGTGAAATCGCTGCGTCGCGTACACAAGACGGGTTAATGTTTCTGGTGCTTTCTAAAGAGTGCATCTTCAAGCATAACAAAAGATAAGAACATACATACGTATGTTACATATTAATATTGTTAGTTTGAGAAAAAAATCCACTTCCCCCTTCAAAAAAAAAAAAAACGGGATTTTATACTCCCCCTCCCCCTAAAACATTGTTTTTTAATGAAACTTGCCTGAGCTGGTATTTTAATACAAAAACACTTTTTTTTTTTTATAACTCTTTACAGATTCTCGGAAACGAATGTGGAGAAGGGGGGGGTCTAGAAGACCGAATATACAGGTGAGAGAGAAGCCTACCCTTGCCTTGCCTCATTAACACATGAGAAAAAAAAGATGACAAATCGAATCGTACTGCTGCGATAGAAATATTCGACCCTTCCGGTGCAGTGTACACTGCCCTAATGAGTATGTTTTTCTACACTCGTATCTTCAATGGTTTTGTTTCTCACAACAAAATTACACACGATCACCGGCAAGGTCAAGGACATTCCGATATCATCCCCTTCCCTCCCACTCCTTTGTCACATCACAAGCCGATACGTACTTTTTTTTCTTCTCAACCAACGGCATATCACGCGTAACAAGACACTACACATCGGAACATTCCCTGGTCAGCCCGTAGCAACTGTCTCGCCACGCAGTTAACCTTTTGAAGGGTAGTGGTATACATAATATACCGGCTGTTAATTTTTTTTTCTCTGATTTACAAAGAAAGAATGTTTTTGATACATCAAACTATAGACAGTTAATTTTTTCCTTCTTTTTAAATATTCCTGTCAAAACCTGTTTATAGAATCAGGTTCTATCAAAACTAGATTCTAAAAGCAAAATTCGATTTTTCAAAGTTAAGACTTTAAAATAATAGTAAGTATTAAAACTTTGCTTACAAATTTTTTATTTTTTATTTATAAACCCTTTAAATATATATATATATATATATATATATATATATATATATATATATTTATTTATTTATATTTATTTATATTTATATCAATATATATATATATATTTATATTTATATTTATATCAATATATATATAGTATGTATATATATGTGTATAATATCCATGTGTTTATGTATTATACAATAATACATATACATATATGTATGTATTATTAGTGTATATGTATTACGTATGATGTATATGTAAAACATATACATATATTTTTATTTTATATAATTATTTTTACAATATTAAAAAAAATGTACAAAAATGTACAAAATTTTCATGCTGTACCAAGGAAGGTGATAAAGCAATCAAATTAACTCCTGCTTATTCTTCAAGCAATATAATTTATTTTTCATATACTTTCTAATTAAAAGGTTCATAGATAACATTTATAATCTATGAATTTCATTGAATCCCAAATAGTTACTAAGGGTGCCCCTTTAAGGGTTAAGGTGCCATAATATGTCACATGTATCAATGTACAAAAAATAGATGAATGGAAGTCCAGCGCTATGGAGAAAAAGAGAAGTATGCAGCCGCTTCCGTTCAGAAAGGAAATTCACTTGAAGAGGCATTTCTTGGTTTTTCTTAATTGGCAGCTCAGCAGATCCATGACTTTCCATGACTTTTACTCATTTTACTTAGAAAATCATGACTTTCCATGACAAAATTAATCCATTGTCTAAATCCATGATTTTCCATGGCTTTCCCTGACTTTCCAGGTGCACGGAAACCGTGTAAAAATTAATATACTATGAACATTTTAAGAATTAACAAAATATTTTGAGTTTATTCTGAATATATGATATAGTAAAAAAAAAATGTTTATATATTTGGTGATAGGGGTGCAGACCAATTTTTGCCATGAGTGCTAAAGGACCTAGCTATGGCTCTAAAAGGTAATAATATTGTTTGCTTTATTAAGTCCCACAGCCTTTCTTGGCTTGGACACATTAAAAGGAGAGACAATAATTAAGGCTAGGAAAAGATCATCAATTGGATGCCTATGAGAACCAGGCCCAGAAGCCACACCCAAGGAAAAGATGGATGAACGACACTATAAATGACTTGGAAATAATGAAGATCTGTGGATGGACAGAAAAGTCAAAACAGTGGGCTGTTTGGAATATAATTGTGGTACAAGCCAGAGCCCATAAAGGATGTAGAGCTATAGAAGAAGAAGAATTTGATTTTAAATTAACATACTTGGAAGATTTGATTAGTTTAAAGCATATTTATCAATATTTAGCATAAAGATAACTAAAATGACTACGACCAGTGGCACATCTACAGTTGTCAAGACCTGGGTTAGAAGTTGCTCTCCTCACTTATTGAAATGATTACTATATAAAATGTCAACAGAAATATATAATTAACATTTATGTAATTAAAATTAAATAGCTAAAATAATTTGGCTAACAAAAAACCTTGAGACTTAAAAAAAAAACCAACTTACATCTAGTAGACAAACATTTAAAAAAAGCTTTTCTGCATTTTTTGATTAAGAATTTTTTTTTTAATTTATCTGTCAATAAAAAACTATTAAAAAAGACATATACACCTCCTTGAGTTTAATCTATTTACAGGAATCAGCAAGTTTGAAGTTACTCGAACAGCTGTTACACCATAAAAGTTGTTCATATAGATGCACTTGAGATCTTATGACTTAACTACTTTGTTATAGTACCTCTGTAGTCTTCATTTGATGTGCTTCCTCCCTCTAGAGCACTACAGTACATATCTTAAAAATTTAAGATTTATGAGGGCTCAGGACTCTAAAAAGTCTTACTAAACACTACCAAAAAACAATGCAGCAAAGTATCAGCATTGGAAGACTTGAATTACACACAATAAAATTATTGCTTATGTTACACTATACTTTTAACAATAAAGGTAGCAATTTTGAAAACTATTAAGCAATTGAAGAAATTTTCAAATGATCATACAAAAATTGTAGAAAAAAGACATATGACTGGAATAACAAACAGTCATTATTACTTGGGAAAATTTTTTTTAAAGTATGAGACAGAATAATTCAGTTAAAGCCTGTTTATTTACATTAAAGTCAAATAAAACATACTGTTCAAAACTTACTTTTTGCCAATATGTATATTTTCCATATTAATGTCTGATCTAGAAAATACATCAAACTCATCATTATCATAAATGTTTTGTCGCTCAGACAGAACAGATGGAATGTCACTAATTACAGATGAATTTTCGGGTGCCTTTTTTCTAGAGAGAGGGAAAAAAAAGTTTTTGTCAGGACATTTTTAAATAAGAAAGAGATTTCTTAATAAAATATATAAAAATAAAAGTATAAAATTTATTTATTTATTTTGATTAAATACAATAAGTTTCATTTTGGCAGATTTTATAATTTTTCACAGGCTAAATTTTCTTTAATTTCCTGATTAAAATGTAGACAAACAACTTTAAAGATTCAGAATGGAAGTATGTGCTTAAATTTTTTCAATATTTTAAGTGGTAGAAAAATATTTACAAAGGAATATCAGACTTAGCAACAAATTAATTACTAGTACGTTATTTTAAGGTATCCAGCTACGTTCAGAGAACTTTTTTCTTTAAACGTAGAAATTAGTTCATGTTTTTACATTTTTAGATTTATTTTTTATATTATCATAGAGAATTGAACTTAAAAAATTTATTCCTGTAGAAGTTTTTATAAAATTTCTAATAAATGAAGAAAATTTAGTAAAAAAAATTGGGTTTTCTTAGGTCTAATTTTTTAATAAATTAGTTTATTTCAATATTTTTTGATGCAACACATTTCTTATACACTGGGCTAGTGAATCACCTAAAATCTTTGCTTAATTTACATTTAGTAAAAAATTTTGGTCCTTCAAAATCATACACATTGAATTTTTAACGAATTTTCATTACCTTCATAGCTAACTATGAGTATAACATCATTAAAAATTATCCAAATTTAAAACTTTTAGGTCATTTACTCATAAATACTATCAATAGCATTCATAATAATTGTCAACAAAATATTTAAGAACTTTTTGAGAAATCACATTTCAAGTTTCAACATTTTATTAAAAATACTGTTCTGAGAAAAACACATTTGAAGCTTATGAAAGCAACTTTAACTATTAAAAAATTAAAATACATGTTTAAAATTCCCCACACTTTCTTGCTTCAAAACCTTCTAATTGCCAAGCTGCTAATTATTAAAAATACTACAAAAATGTTTAAACTAATCTTCATGAAAATATAAAAAGTTTTGTTCAAAAAATGCCCTTTGAAAGGCTTTAAATTCACAACTTCTGGTTCTGAAGTTGCTACTTCCGGTTTGTTTTGACAGCTAGCACTGATGTTTAAACAGCTGTAACTTTGCTTTAAAATGCCGCAAAGACAAAACAAAAAGAGATTTAGAAGCCTAAAAGTTGAAATTTTGCAACAGAGAAATAAAAAAAAAATATGATTTTTGGCAAAAAAATTACGTTTCCAGCATAGATGGATACCTTAATGTCTAATTCCCTCCAATGATACCTTCATACCAATGACAAACATGTGTTTGTAGCAACAGTATGGAGGGATAAACTATTGCAACTAACTGGAAAAAATATAAAAAGTGGCAAGTACTCAAAATTGGGAGAAAAAAATGATTTGGGTATAAAAGCATAAGAATGATTAAAATACTGTAACAAATAGAAGGAAAGCTCCATAGTAGCTATATACAAAAACACTCTGCCAATCACCAGACATCAAAGATGTAGCATCATTATTATTTTGGCTTAATGTTTTATATTTTAATTGTTTTGTGCCTAACTGTTATTGTGGCTCAGAAGGTTTTAAATATAATACATTTTGAGACAGCCAATGTGGGGCACAATTTGAGATTAAATAATGACAAACATCAGCTAGCTCAAAAAATATTATACTAAAAATCTATAGAGCCACAAAAACAAACAGGTACAAAACATTAATAATCCAAAATAGTGACAATGCTACATCTCTGATGGCTGGAGACAGTGTTTTGTCTATAGCTGCTAGAGTGCTATCCTTCTATTTGTTACAAAACACAATTTTTATGCATAATGCATAAAAATTCAAAGGTATATACAATGATAATCTTTGAAAGGTCAAGAAAAGCTGAGAGAAATGTGCTACTTTGAATGGTGTCTTTGTAGATTAAGCCCTAAAAATAGCATATAAAAATTCAATTTCTATCATGATTATTTTTTAGTAATTTTATGATAAAACACTCTTTGTACATCAAATTTTTTTCTTTTAAGACAATTTACTGCTTTAATTCTCATTGATATTACTGAGTACACTTATAACAGATTCATGATTAAGGCCTATAGAATACCAATCTAACACTTTTATTTCATAAAAAGAAAGGACAAACTACTTAATTAAAAAAAAAAGAATATTGTTTTAAAATAATTTTTTTAATTATGATTCAAGAAAATACCAAGTCACCTCTCATCCCATAAAAATTAAAGATGAAAAATTTTAATAAAAATTTTAAAAATAGTTCTCCAATACTTAGCTTAAAAAAAAATCACAGAACAACAAAAATGATATAAATTATTTTACAAAGAATTAACTTTACAATTACTTTACAAAGAATCCTTTAAAAAAGTTTCTACATTGTGGTTGTATTATGCAAAACATTAAACACTTTTAAAGTAAAAAATATGTATATATTTGATGAAAAAACAAATATAATGCATAGCTCAAGAAATTACCTGTTCATATTTCTATCTAATTTATCGAGACAAGCAGGTAAGCTATTTGACAAAATTGCATCTATTAACTTTTCTGAATCATACCCGAAATACTCTAACCCTTCCTATTGGAAAGAACAATAGTTATTAAGAATTAGCAAACAATTTTAATAACAAATTTCCCGATAATACCAAAATAAGTAACCTTCATACAAAAATAGCAGAAAAAGATCAGAAATACAAAATACTTTTGGTATAATCTATGAAAGCCCACTTGAGTATACATACACACATACTATGTATCAAAATTGTAGGACACTAGATTTCTTCTAATATCTAAAAAATGACTGGTTAGGTATTGTGACTTTAAAAAACATGAAAACATGTTAGAACTCACACAACTTTACCGTGAAATGTTGATGAGTCATTTTTTAAAAAATAACACACATACACATATACATAAAAATTAATAAATAAATTGTTGAAAATGATTTGAAAGTATAGTATACAGATTTATTGACAACTAGTATTATTTACATGGATTCCTGTCACCACAGCTCATTTAATAAAGCAAGTATAAATGTTCCTATAAAACAACATTTTGGGAAAAAAATTAAGAGTTTATATCACCAGCCAAATATTTTACTACAGTTGAAATTTTAACAAAAAAATAGTTTAATGAGGTGATATAACTTTAAAAAAACTTTGAAAAACCTAGTTTTTACCCCTTTATAATCTTTGTTTAGTTAATTTGTTTTTGTTCTATTCACTATGTACTGAAGTCCAAAAAACAAATGCATTGTACATAGCATGTTATAGAATACTATCATGGGCCAGTAATTTGTTTTTCTTTTATAAGTGCATGGGTCTAAAAGTAGATCAAGAATATTCACAGCCCCTTTAGTTAAATTATAATTTAAGATCCATAATGGTTTTTGTCAGATTTATTGCTAACTTCTTGTCATGATGCAAAGTGCTCATAAGAATAACATTTTTGTTCTGTTTTGGAATGTAGTTTACAACTGTTATATGTTTCTGTAAAATAAAATAATGAGCTGTTAACTTGTTTGTTTGGCATTTTTTCAGGTAGTCCTGTTTATTTTCTCTAATGGTGCCAAGCAAAGTCATTTTACGTTTTAGAAGAAGTTGTCCTAAACATGAAAAAATTATAACATGTAATATTGTGCCTCAGATACCTACAAGTAAGATCACACACTACTCACATTTCCCAATTTTTTTCTGGCTTTGACCTTTGAATTTGTGTTTTAAGTTCATACGAAGTTTTATTATCACATGAAGTCCTTACTTTGATCCCATATTTAGATGGCTTACTTGGCATATACTGTTTGAATGCACATCGCCCAAAAAATCCTACTAACTGTTTATCCATAGTAACACTTTTTCATTCAGATTATATAATTTTGGTAGAATTTCTATCCACTTTTTGCAGATGTTTTTCCTTCAATAGTCATTTTTATTATTTCATTTTCAATTGAAGAACTGAATAATACCTCAAAAGCACTTTTTACATCTGTTATCCTTTCTGTTGCATATCCTGTGACCTCTGCAGTAGTTTTTATAATATTAGCAGCTATTGATTGAGGAACATGTGGCAGCAAATCCAATTTTCCAATTCTTGGACTATCTTTTTTAGTTCATTTGTAGAATATCGGTTCCTTAATTTAACCACTTCAACCATCACATCGAGTATAATTTTCATACATTTCACCATTGAGTATAATTTTCAAAATCTAATATTTTTTCTTCGCTGTCAGAAGATTAAATTAGTTTAGCCATATCAGAGTGACTGAAATTTATGTGATTTGTCCATTTTATCTCTTGTATTCACAGACCCAACTCTTTCACAGTATACCAAAATGTGAAACAAGGAAAAAAAAAAAAAGTTGCAATAAGACAAAATGGCTTAACCCCCCCCCCCCCCAATTGGGAAAGGTCAACTTTTTGACTTTGTCATGTGACCAAATGAAACATGTTTCAGAAATGCGTAAATTAGAGAAACTATTGTTATTCTTTTCTTTTGAATTATTCCAAACACAAATTACCATGTACAAGTAAAAATAAATGATTTGTTGCATTGAGTCATATTGACCTGAATGATAAATTAGGTATAAATTGAAAACATTCCTTCGGAATGCAAATAAATTTAAATCCCTCTTGCAGAACATATTTATGATATTTACCAACAGTGTCAATAAGTCTCATAAAAATATCCTTGTATTATATTTTTTTATAAACATATAAATTTTATTTTAGGTCATATTGAACAGAACAGCAGAGTTAATCACAGAATATCTTAATTTGAATAAAAATTTATTTAAAAGTAACAAATAAATAAGTATATCAGGAAATGATGCTAAAATACTAAAAAAACATTAAAATAATTTGAAAACCATGAAGTGCATCTGCAACATTATTTCTAATTTTGAAAAGACATTTGCTGACTATATTATTTAAGGCTAAATAATGACAAATTTTATTGTTTGCAGCTTATTTTGAAAGTAATGTTTAAAATAAAGTGAAAAAAATTCATTAAAAATAGCTTAAATTAAAAAAAATCTTGAAATTAAAAAAAAGTATTTAAGAGGTTTTGACTGTGTTACAAAGAATTTCTGCACCAATTTTTGTGCATGTAGCTCTTATCTTTTAAGCACAATTGTGTTTACAAACACACAAACTTTTATTTATTAATATAGATTATATATTTGCTTTTGATAATTACATAAAACTGAATTTGTTAAATTGAAGAATATGGAAGGCCTAAAAATAATGAAATTGCACTTTGTGGAGAAATCCTTGACATCCGGTTACTTTGAGAGAGTTGCTGAAGTATAGATTACTACATTGTTATACCTTTTTAATTTTCATAATATTCACTTGGATTTTTATATATAAACTTCCCTATAATGCTGGCTATGAAATTATAATATAAAAATGTTTATTTCACACATGCAAAGTAAAATAGTATTTATTGTATATGCTCACACGTAATACTTAAAACAAAAAAAAAATTTTTTTAAATTTTAATTGCAGTAAAAGATATTTTTTCTGTAAATTTATAAAATTTGACATATTTTTGAGTTTATGGCTATAAAACTTGGTAAGAAATTTCAAACGTTTTAAATGAACTATATTTCTTAGATATGAACTGTGCTTACAAAAATTTGTGTAAATACTGCCAATAGTCTGTTAAATATTATAACCAAAGTTACAAATCCTTTTCAGTTTATCATACAAGATAATCAAAAATTCTCTTTCCTTTCTTATTTTGAAGATGGTACCCTAAATGCATACGCTACCAAAACATTGCTATACAGCATACAGTTTATTTTTTTAATACTGTTAAAGTTATATAACAATAAGCAAATCATCTTTTTAGATATTTGAAAAGGCGTGAAAAATCCAGTGTGGCATGACTCTGGTTCATAAGTGTATCACATATAAATGTTCATGCTCAAAAGTTTTATATAATTCAGAAATAAGAATACGGTTTACACTTTTTCATTTTCATATTAATGAAAAGGATGTGTAAAGTTAAATAATATGAACTGTACAACAACTGAAGAATAAATATTTCCCTACAATAAAAACAGTAAAAAATAAATAAATAAATAGAAATAAATAAATAAATAAAAATAAATAAATGCATTGGAAGGAAGAAGTTTTTTTTTACCTTTCTTGTTTTAAAAAAAAGTAAGTAAATTACACATTATTGTATTGAAATATACTAAAAGCCAGCAAACATAGTCCATAATTTTGAATCAAAAGTTTTTTTTTCCCCAATCATAAGTACTAATTTTGAAGACTCACTTTTTAAGATGCTAAAAAGGGAGTGGAGGGAAGGAATTTAAAATATTTTTCCTCAAATAAGGGCAGTAATAGCTCTAGTTAAGAACTCAATTATTACAAGCATTAAAAATTCAATTTCAATTATGATTATGAAATTATTTAAGAATAAAAAATAGTAATGTAAAAAGTTTAAGATATAATTTAAATTAAAAAAAAATATTAAAAGTATGCTTAGCTAAAAATCTTACTTCAATAAATCCTTCACCAAGACTTGGCAACACATCAGATACTGTATGAATAAGAGACTCCATCTGATATTCACCAGGATGGCTGTCATCAGATTCTGTAGAAGGCACTCCATTTTGAATTGAATTTTGTTGTTTAGGTTTCAAAATAGCTGCTATTCCCTATGTAAAAGAAGTAATAGCATTAAGATGGGCAGTTATATATTTTACTCATAGTATGTACTTTACTACATTCTCAGTAAACCTTTTTCTTCAAACATATACACAAAACTTATGAACTGTCATAGTATGCTTAAGTTTTTTAGAAATAGTGTTGGACCCACTCCTGTTTGGTTTTGCACACATTTACCTTTCCTAAAGCATTTATACAAAATGTGACATTTATTATTTTTTTATTGTAGCATATAACACAACATTATTAAATTATGTATAAATTGTATAAATACCTTTTCATGAAGTGTATATATATATATATATATATATATATATATATATATATATATATATATATATATATATATACACCCTCTAAAAATAAATAAAATTATTAATTTGCCACAGAATTAAAAAGTTATTTTAGAGAATAATATCCATTCAGCTTATATTTTTAAAAAATATTACTTATACTTAAAATATCTGTAGTTTAACCTTAGATAGATAACCTACGTCGAATCGATGTAATCAATTATAGAAAATCGATATAACTTGTTTGTTTTTCGCGTCCCTAAACTCACCGTTCCCGCCAACTCACTCGGCCATTGGAGCTTGCAGGACGCACCCGTATCGCTCCGGTAAGTGCAATACATTCCTAGATATTTACCTACTCCCATCTGTGGAAAGCACAAGTTCAGCGCCTGCCCTAAGTGCCTATGAGGCCAAAATTAAAGATTTATATTTACTTAGGTTTTTTATTATAGAGAGTACAAAAAGTTGATTTTGAAAAGTTTTAATGGTAAATTATAAGACTGACGAAGAGATTCCTTATCTTTAAGTTTCGTAAAATAAGAAGTTCCTTGATTTGTTCCTTATTGTTTTTTCGTAATAAAATTTAAATAAATACTTATGTTGTTTTATGTACTCGGCACTCAATTACATACATTAACACATATTACATTTATAAACCTAGTATACACTTAATCAAATATATGCTCACTCAAACATTTGCACGTCGAATCGACGTATGGTTATCTTTAGTGTATAGTGAAATATGGTTATCTATCTAGGGTTAATAAAACTGATGTTATATATTAATAAGTTTTTACAATGCATTCAATAAATTAATAATAAACATTTTTCTAAAAGTGCCTTTAAAAAAATAAAATAACCTGGAAATTTACTATAATTTACAATAAAACTCAGTTAAAATATCGGAAAGTTCTTAAAATAATGTACTGAATAAAGCTGTGATTAAATTAGATCAAAACACTTAGATTATGTAGTAAAACCTCATCATGTTTGATTATAAAGATCACCATTGTAAAAATCCCTTACCTTTTTTTGTATGCAAAATACCAATTATTTAATGTTTACATTCAAAAAAGATTCATCTCATGAATTATTTTTAATTAAAACAATCACGGCTATATTGCATTAAAGTTTCTTTATTAAATAATTTATAGAAATGAATAAAGAAATTTTATAAAATTATATTAGCATAAATTGATATGTACATAAACAGTATGGCCTGTGCACTTTTGATTTAATGTTAATTTTAAGAGTAGTATAGGCTTCACGAATAACTTGGGCCCATAAATTTAAACAAACATGAAATCTAATAGGAAAAAGAGTAAATATACATTGGCATATTTTATGTAAATAGAACCTGTTTTTGATGGCAGATGGAAATAATGATGTATAAATTTCAGAAAAATTAATACCCAGATTTTATTTGTTTGTACTGAAATATGAAATTGATATTGTGTGTTTGTACTTTAATTATAAATATAAAATTCACTCTACTATTTATTAAAAAAATCACAAATTACTTTTTGAAATGTATGTATTGTTCAGATTCTTCATAGTACTTTTTTATACTTAAAGATTGTATTACTTTTGATTTATATATTAAATATTAATACATATTTATTGTTTAATATAAATGTTAAATAAAAAAATTTATATAGTTTCTAGAATTAAATTTACAATTTTTAAGTAATATCAGTAGAGTATTTAAAAAAATTTATTTATATATTTTTCAAATTAGCATCCAATTTAATTGAAAGATGCCACAGTGTGAACCTCTATATTCAAGAAAGTATACATCTCCCAAGAAAATAATTAAATACCTTGAGAATACATAATTTTTTAAAGTTATGTATTAAATAATTATTGCAATTTATATCCTTCTTCATAAACTCATTTTAAAGTAACTAAGCTTTCTGAAGATACTCCAAAATAGGGATTTTTTTTAAAGTAAAAACAGCACTGGTTAACCAACAGCACTTTAAAAACACAACATCAAAAAAAAGCAAAGGTTTAATTATAGTAAAATGGTCATCACAAATCCAGAGATAATTTTTACGATAATTTGGGGTTTAATTTCTTATCTCTTTTCATAGCATTAGTGCACAATACAGTATTATTTAGTATATGACTTTTTAATGTCAGACATAATAAAAAGTTTTTTTATTTATGCAAGCCTTTGAACAGAAACAAAATTAAAAAGTCACCTTCTCCCATGTAAACAACATACACAGTCAGTGTTTTTATGAACTGTGACGTCACAAACTAGGCAGAGGAAAAGTAGCATTTTCGAGAGACATTAAAAGAGTGATATAAAACCCATTAGAAATTCCTAATTAGGGCCCCAAATTAAATGAAAAAAGATACTGCTTATTTTTTTGTCTTCTATTGTTTAAAAATAAAATTAGAAAATGTTAAAATTCCTCATTAGGGTTCATAATAAAGATTATATTTATTTCAAAATTTATTAATTTCATAATCTAAGAACTGTTCAAAAAGAAGCAAAATTTATATTGTCTTAAAACATATTTTAAACACTAAAAGATGAATTATGTTATTTAAAAATTTTAATACATTATTAAAAGAAAAATATATTCAGTGGCATTTTACTATACAATCCCTAAGTCCTCCTAGGATTTACTTGAATTACCATGCCAAGACTAATCCAGTCATTTTGGGATGTATATACATACACATACATATAGCACACATACATGTATACAGAATATTTCATACATATAAATAAGCAGCAAATTCAAACTCTTCTTTCAAAATTTTGCATCTATTTTTTACAATTTAAATGTAAGCAAATAACTTTATTTTAATAAATTTAGACATATTTAAAAAAATAGACTTTATTTTTATGAAAAATTATGTATATATATATATATATATATATATATATATATATATATATATATATATATATATATATATATATAAATTGAAAATAGCCTTAAGTAAATTTTTGAAAGCATTAAGATAGAAAGTTTGTATACTATTGTTTAGACCTGTAATACATCAAAACAGAACCACTAAGTGGGCCATGTTTGGTCCTCAGATTGTAATGTGCTCATCCCTGGAAAATAAAAATGCAACTTGAACCTTCTAATTCTACCCTGATACTTAAAAGGATACTTACTTGTAAGGATTTTACAGATGTATCACTTGGCAATACATTTTTGGAATGGGTTTTTGGCCGAGCACCATTTTCTGCAGTGGAGGTAAACGTTTGACTGCTAGAATTTAGAGTATCATGAATGCTACCAAATACATAAGATAACCTTTCAGGTTCTCTGACAAAAATCAAGGAATATAAATTAAATGCAGTAAGCCACTTTAATTACCATGATTCATATTAAAAGAAAATTAGATGTATTCATTAAAAACAAATTTTTAAAAATTGCATAATTTATTTCATTTTAAAATATATACATAGGTATTCCATCATAACATGCAACATATGTCTACTTCCAACTTCAACTGTCCAAATACACCTTTTGTCTCATTTAATAGTTTTATTAGTTTTTAAAATCATAATTTTAAAAAGTTAAATAATTTTTCCTATTGTTTAGCCTATTAAAACCAAGAAATTTTTTTTTCAGAACATTTCAGCTTCTATTAATACATATTTAACAAATCAGTTACCTATGAATTAACTGTTTATATAACACTTTGTATCACGATCTTGCATATATGTAACATACCTAAACAAATGCCATTTACACAGTGAGTTTTTAAAGATGGTTTTGTCAATAACCTACAAAACTGCAACTAACAAAATTTGTTTGCAAAGCCTGTACCAAATGGCAATAATAAATTAAATTTTTATATCAAAGTTCCATTCATTATTTGATCAGATTGATATGATTATTACTGAAATAAACTTTGGATTTCTTAATGAAATTAAATTTTGAAAAAAATATGTAGAGATGTCAAAGTACATTTCTCATAGTTTCAAATTATTTATATAAAGATAATTTATGTGCAAAAAATAATTTACAATAGTTATAAGTAACATATATTTTTTGCAAGAAATTACTTTTTCACCAATAAATTTTCCTTGTCAAATTTTAAATAAAAAAATTATTTTTTAGAAGTTTGATATGAAGTATTCTAATATTTAAGAAAATATCTTTTAATTTGTAGCTGCTGAGATACAAAGGATTAAGTCTGCATCAAGTATTATCTTAACACACAATTAACTCTACAAGCAACAAATAGTTTCTGTATAGCTAAAATTGTATTCATGTATATAAAATTAACTATTTAAAATCAAAGATTTAAATAACAAAAAAAGCTGAATAGCAATAAATATGAAACCAATGCAAGTAAGGTAGAAATTAGGAAAACAGAGACAAATACTTTGGTCAATGGCTTATGAAAGAAAGACAAGCCAAGTCTGCATTCACTTAGTTTGTTCACCTTTAAAACAACTATCTGTGTACATTTTCTTTCTATTTGTACTTTTCTTACACTGGATATGATTTCTGGCACAATGGTTTTACCTTCTTGTAAAGAAAGATGTATTTATTTTAAAGGACTTTTACATCGTAACAGCATAAGGATGGTCATATGAATTAAATTCCACTCTTCACTAAATCTATGAAATAAAATCTTTCTTTCTATTTTCTCATACTTATATATGAATAAATTCTTTTGTACATTAATTTCTGTATTCCTCCTTTAAACATTTAACTATTTTTATTTTCCATTCTATAGACTAAAATATGTATATAAAAGAATATAGTTCCTAATGAAAATTACATACATGTAGGAATAAGAGAACAATTATTGAAGGATATAGTTAAATAGATGAACTCAAATTAAGATGTAAAAAATGCTAAAATTCAGGAAGAAATGTCAGAATACAATCACAGACATGATTTGGTTTGTAGTAAATACAATCTACTAATTAGTGTTATAAAGCCTAATGAGACAAGAATAAATATCTTAAAGCAGATTCTGTATGGATATGAACTTCCATGCCAGCAGGGGAATTAAAATTCATGACTTATACAGACTAAAATTACATTTTTGGAGACAAATTTTAATTATTTGGAAATTAGCCAACTAATATATACCCAAAACATAATTTTTACTTATTTGAAAACAGTTAATTATATATCAGCTACCTGACACTTTAGAAAACATTCTCAGGCAGTTCAATTTTAAACTACGTTAATAAATACACAACAAAATTAGGTTAATATGTATACAATGTATGCAAACAATTTTCACAGCTATTTGAAAATTTTAGTTTTCAAATAATTTTGTGCAAAGTAAATATTAGATTTGCTTTCCAATAAAGAGTCAAAGAAAATTTTAAGTTGGCCTAATGATAAAAAGGTTTACTTCCCAAATAAAATATATCAACTATACAACTGAACAGAACAAATAAATAAGCCTTTGTATGCCTGTAATCCAGAACCCATATTTATATACAGCAGAGAGCATCAAATCTGTAATCATCTGGACCTTGGTGATTTCTAATTCAGGATTTTTTTGGATTTGGGATTCTTTGTAAATTTTTCCTTGTGGTAAGAAAAGTAATATTAAGAACCTCCTCTGTCACAGTGAATTTATGCATATGTTACCTCTAAAATATTTTTGTAGCACTAAGCATATAAGCATTCACTTTGCCATTTTTTAGAGAGAGAATGAGGATGTGAAATAGTTATTTTGAGAGAAAAAAAAATCTTCTGATTTTACAATTGGATTTGGGGTACATGAATAAAGTATGAAAAGGTTTGCCTACAGTAGCTGTTAAAAGAACACAAGACCTATCAATCCAGCCTTAAAAGTTGCAAATTGTGGCACACAAAATTTATATAATAAATAAATATTATGCATGGATAAAAAATATAAAATTTATAATACATTAAAAAACTAACATTTGGATAAACGTCCAAATTTTGGATACCCGAATTTGAAACTCTCTTATATGTATACATAAAACTTTTTCTTTTTTAACATCTTACTTAGTATTCATTATCCTAAACTATGATAAAATATTGATTGGGAAAAAAAGAAAATTTCAAGTACATATTAATAGTAAATATGTTTTCAATAAAATTAATAACTGCAATCCATAATGGTACATGAACATAAACCACCCAAATAACAATAAAGGATACAAATATGCTCCTGTTTGATTTATAAGCTCAATGTCATTTTCAAGTGGATATAAAGTATTGTAATCATGTAAGAAACTGAAAAGATATTTAAATAAATTGTAAGAAGATAAAATAAATACTGAGTAGTAATATATATTTTTTACAATTTTTACAAAGGGATACAAAAAAAAATTTAATTTCATAAATTACTGACAAATTCATGAATATCTGAGAATAATTTTAAGCAATTGAAATATTCAAAAAGTAGACTATTGTTAAAAAAGTAACTTAAAATGGACTATCTTGTTAACTTTATACGATTTAATCCTAAGATATTTCTGTTGACACAAAATAAAATTTTACAAAAATATAAACAAGAATGAAAATTAAAGCTAACATAAAAAAGGACAGAATTAAGTTACCATATATATATATATATATATATATATATATATATATATATATATATATATATATATATATATATAAGAAACCCTGAGCACAAATGGGAATCAATGCCCACACTGGCCATTATAACATAATTTTGAAGATAAATGTAAATTTATATCAGTTTGATATTTACTTTTAGCTGACCAAAATTGAAAATACTTTATGACAGGAAGAGTTTTCCCAAGAATCAGGGTAACAAATACAAAACATTTGAGCAAAATAACATTTTCTTTAAATTGGTTAACACACACACATGAATAGTGACATTTATAAAACATTCATGAATAGGTGATTCTATGTAAGAAAAAATTTTCGAATGCCCTACAAAATTTTCTGAAAAAGTATATGATACTAATTTAAAATAAAAACTTTATTAAGGTTAGTTTCTGAATGTCAAAGCTAGAGCAGGATGATATCTGAATTTTAATATTGTGATTTATTGTTTACCAAATATCAATATCTTAATATCTTCTAATATATATCACCTTATTATAGAGTTGCAAATATAAGTGTGTTTTGTATAAAATAATACAAACACACATATATCAATGTGTGTGTTGGTTATCTAGAAAACAAAAATTTGATTTCTTAATCTGAATACATAAATTCAAGTTTTAACATATTGCTCTGAAAAAGAAAATCACATAACATATTATTAAAGTTCTTCGATAAAAAAGAAATTTGTGGACACGTCAAAAAAGAAAAGAGGGTGAGAAAAGATATAAAACTTTCTGATTATCTTCAAAATTCATATATATATTTTTTATTTGAAGCTGAAGATGGTTTTATAAAAAAAGCCTTTTCAATTTTCAGAAACAGATTTTTTCAAAAATTTTTTTCCAATTTTCGATGAAAAAAAAATTTGTTTTGTATAATTATCGGAACAGAGTCACACAAATTTTTGGACAATTCAGAAATTTCCAGATTAGAATCATCTTTGCATTCATCCCAAGTAAAAACAAAAATTATCAGTTTGTGAATGTTAAAAATATTCCATATTTTTCTAAACATTCCTTGTGGCCTTGTACATAAGAAGTAACGTAAGGATGTCTGTTATAACTGGTGGTAAAAAATAATTGCAATATAAAAACTAAAGAATCTACAAAACATTTTATCTAAACAGATTTACTTCTAACATCAAATAGGTAAAGTACCTTTTCAGGTCCAAAGATTAAGAGGATATGACACACAAAATCTACAAATTTGAAGTACAATAATTTATTTTGGGGGGGAGGGGGAACTTTTATAAGTATTATTCTCCTTATATATTTATACACATGTTCTCTAATAATTAGATGATGCACTTAACATATGTAACATTCATTTCCATGAATATTACAATTCTGCAGAAAAAAACTTACATCTTTTCACTAGTTATCTCTGTAAAAATATCAATAAATTCTTCAGAAGGTAAATTCATTGAAGATCCTTCACGAGGAATGCTTTGAAAAAAAAATAATAATAATGAAACAAATATGAATTTAAACAAATTAAAAAATACACAAAATAAATTATTTTCAACAATGAATTAAAAAAGCTACTTATTCTATATTAAAAGAATTCTAATGTTTGATATCGTAAAACAAAATCAATTAGGTAAAGCTGATCAAATAAATAAATAGGATAAAAATGTAACTTTTTATAAAATGAGATTAAATCTTATGAAAAAAAATGTAATAGATAATCTTGATCTTCGAGTGATTTCTCTTTAACTTTCATTTTACAATACAGGATAAATTAAGTAAATAACTTTAACCCTACTGTTCTACTCGGGTCAATATGACCTGAAACAAAATTTATATGTCCATAAAAAAAATATAATACAGAGATATTTTCAAGAGACTTCTTAAAAATCTTTGGAAAATAACATAAATATGTACTCCTAGAGGGATTTAATTTATTTGCAATTCAACAGCACATTTTTCAATTTATACCTAAAGTATCGTTTGGGTCAATATGACTCAATGCAAAAATAATTTATTTTTACTCATTCTTGTTCATTTTTGAGTGGAATAATTCAAAAGAAAAGAATAACCATAATATCTCTAATTTATCCATTTTCAAAACATGTTTCATTGGCATATGTGTTTGGTCACATGACAAAGTAAAAAAGTTGACCTTGCCCAATTAAGGGGGAGGGCAAACCACTTCCTCTTATTGCAACTTTTCTTTTTTTTCCTGCTCTATTTCACTTTTTGATATATTTGTAAAAGTGTTGGGCTTGTACATAAGAGAAAAAAAAGGGGGGGGGCAATTTGCCTAAATTTCAGTCATGCTGATATAGCTAAACTAATTGAAGCTTCTGACAGTGAAGAAAAAGTATTAGAGTTTGAAAATTATACTCATTGGTGAAATGTATGAATATAATACTAGATGGGATGGTCAAAGTGATGAAAAGGAAAAAATTCTAACAAAGATTTTGAAACCAATATTAAACAGATAAACTAAAAAAAAAGTATTCAGTCCAAGAATTGAGAAATTAGATCTGCTTCCACATTCTTCTCAATCAATAGCTGCTAATATTATAAAAAACTACAGCAGGGGTACAGGATATGCAACAGCAAGGATAACAGACATTAAAAGTGCATCTGAGGTATTATTCAGTTCTGCAATTGAAAACAAAATAATAAAAATGACAATTATTGAAGGAGAAAAGATTTATGAAAAAGAGTTGTAAAATATCTAAAGTGAAACTTATCAAGAATATATTCGATTATTATTGTTAGATGGTGTTTATTAATCACATGAAAAATAAACCAGAAGCTTACTGGATAAACTAGTAGAAATATATTTCTTGTGACAATATCAGTTGAAACACTTTGCACCATATAGAGAGTAATTTGTTTTGATAAAAAAAATCCACTCTTCAAGAAAAAAGAAATTTGGATAAATTACTGCAGTACAAAATAGTATCTGAGAAAAGTGAATAGAAATTCTACCAAAATTATATAATCCGAATGAAAATGTATTACTATAGATAAACAATTAGTAGGATTTCATTGTCAATGTCCATTCAAACAATATATATCAAGTAAGCCATCTAAATATGGGATCAAAATATGGACTTTGTATGACAGTAAAACTTCATACGGACTTAAAACACAAATTTACATTGGAAAAGATCAAAGATCCAAGCCAGAGAAAAATCAGGGAATGATAGTAGTGTGTGATCTTATTTATGGGTATTTGGGGCACAATATTACATGTGATACATTTTTCACACCTTATATAACTTAGGATAACTTCTTTTAAAATATAAAATGACTCTGCCTGGTACCATTAGAGAAAATAAACAGGACTACCTGAAGAAATGCCAAACAAAAAAAGTTAACAGCCCATTATTTTATGTTACAGAAAAAATAACAGTAGTAAACAACAGTAGTAAACTACATAACTTTGCATCATAACAAAGAAGTTAGCAATAGACCTGACAAAAAAAAAAAAAAAAAAAAAATTAAGGATCTTAGATTATAATTCAACTAAAGGGGTTGTGGATATTCTTGATCAACTTTTAAATACATGCACTTATAAAGGAAAAACAAATTGTTGGCCATGATAGTAATATATAACATGCTTGATACTTCTGAGTACAATGCATTTCTTTTGTAGACTTCAATACAAATTGACAATGGAACAAAAACAAATTGACTAAACAAAGACTATTTTTGGAAGAACTAGGAAAATCACTTATTTTTCCAAACACTGAAACAAGAACACATCTACCAAAAAATGAGGACTCAACAAAAATAGTAAAATGAATACAGGGGAAAAGGGAAAATGTACCATAGGGATCTGTTGTGAATACTTCACTGTATGTCAAACTTGCAAGGTGCAAGCTGTGTCCATCAAGAAATGACAACAAAACTAATATGTTATGCTATAATTGTAAGAATCATATTTGCAAATTTCACGTAAGATATTACTGTTCAAATTATCAATAAAGGTAAGTTTCAATTTTGGATATTTTTCTTTTTCTTTTTATAAATGCTTTATATTATTATTGTAAGTTTCAATTTCAAATATTTTCTGTTATTTTTATAGATGCTTTGTATTATTAAATCTATTTTTAAACTTATATGAATATTGTTTAAACCATTTCTTAAATTATATCCGTCATTTACTGCAAGAAATGTTAATTTTCTGAATCAGGTCATATTGACCCAAATGCTGCATACAAAGAATAAATACGAACAGAATAGCAGGGTTAATATGATGATACACATACATCTTATTGTATAATATTTGACAATTCACAACAAGCTACTAAGCATGATAGAGATTTTTTACCCTAATTTAAATTTTATCCTAAAAAAAAATTCACACTTTTCCCTCTCTTTTCTCCACTCAGAACAGATGTGCAAACAAATGCTCACTCTCCATATCTATTACATGGTTATCATTACAATTCATTGTCTTTCATATAACTATTACTTTCCCTTATGCCACATTTTCTCTACAAAGAATTATAAAAAGGGTCTCCCTTCCGGAGAGAAAGTACTGTTATGAAAAAATAATTTTGTTAAATGAACATGGAATTATCATCATATTTATCTAGCTATTGAAGGTTATACATAAATGTTAATTAATAGTCAGTTTTATTTTGCAATGTGTTGTATTGTGTTTGTGAAGTGTAACAAGGACAAGTTAAATTAATCATTGAACATTAAGTCTGATAAAGCTGTCTAACAAAACTTCGATAAAATGATAACAAAACTTTTGAAAAATACACTGTCAGAAGCATCCTTCTTTTACAATAAACTGTGAAACTCAAAAATAGGGAATGACTTTATCCAAGATAATTCGAGCAATACCAGGCTATGCAGCCATGCAGCCTGGCATAATAAGAGATATTTAAGGGATTGACAACATACTAAACATAAATGTTAAAATGCAATTATGGCACAGACCAATTTAAATGGCTTAAAATGAAAGCAAATATAAATATTTATTACATTGCAATTTTACATTATATAGAATGTAGAAGAGATTTTAATATCAACAGCTTTTTTTTGATGTTATCAAAAATACTTGTTTAAAGTTTGGTGACTCTATAACAACCAAGTGTGTTTTTTATAAAAAACAAATATGCTTTTAATGCCTAGCATCTCATTTTAGATACTGCTAAAACTAGCTTGTAGAATTTTTATGTTTTCTTAGAACAAGTTTTCCTTTTGAAAGTAAGTAAAGGGTAATCTTACAATCTACAAAATTTTCAAATTTCTCTTATTTATACATTTTTCACTGGGATTGGCACTTTATTATTTTTTGAACAGTGCAAATAAATTTACATTTTTAGTAGGCACATAGACTGAAATCAGGACAAATTGCTTTATCCATAGTAAAATTTCACTTTACAGTACTTATTTTACATGCAATACCAAATAAATCCTTTTTCACAAAGTTTTTTCTTTTTCATAAATGACATTACCATGATGTTTAAAATGATAACTGATCACTAAGTGACATACTGTAGTATTAAAAGTTGTTTAAACATATTTATTTTATTCTGTGCAGTCCATAATAACTTAGATGTAAGATATGCATCATCAATATGTAATTGGCTGAAATGTCTCTAGCATTAAAAGGATATACATACATATGTACACTCACTATATATAAATATATATATCCTATATAATATATATACATATACACACACACACACACATATATATATATATATGATAGAGATTTACTTACTTAGAATCTAGAATATGTTGAATGCAGCAATAACTCAAAATATTTCTAAAGGTCTTGATTAAAAAGGTCTTTGATAATACTGTCTTCTTTTTTAAAGCTTCAATACAGCTGTAATTAAAATCAGTTTAATGTAAATGACTGAAAAAAATACTGATGCTTTTAATTGAATAAAAATGATCAGAAAAAAGAAAGCAAAATAAAATAAGTAAAAACACACGTACTTGGTATCTTCACATTCTTTTAGTAATATCTTAATTTTTTTTTCAACAGCAGGAAATGTCTGTTCATAAAATGCAGCAATCCTAAAAATTATTTTCAGAAATTTATAACATAACATGCTTATACAAAACTATTTTCAAGAAGATAACTTTCAATAATGGTATGGTAGATAAAATATTTATTTAAACATATAACACAGAGATCTCATTTAAATGTAAAGTTAGAATTTTTTTTAAATGGAATATCAAATATAGTATTATAAAATATCCTAAACTTTATTTTTTTAATTATATAAACTAATCACATTGATTGCTACTGAACTTATTTATACTGATTTCAACAGCTGTCAAATTCTCAAATACTGTGGTAACTGACCATAAAGATACACTGGTGTTCAAAATTTTTAGATTTGATCAATTATTTCCTAATGTTCTGAGTTCAGATTTTAATGAAATTTGGTTTGAATATAGGTTAATATAGTAATAAAAATAATAGAACTTTAAAAGTTATAATTTGAATGCATGATTGTCCTACTGATAGGTGCGGTAGATATAAAACAGATAAAAAAAAGGTGGGAGGAGAGATTATAGGGGGTGTCTGGTCTCAAAAATATACAAGCCTTGCTCTATGATTCCACACTAGAAATAAGGCAGTTTATGAGTTCCTGTGACAATTCATCAAACTCCTACAGCAACAATTTTTTAGGCCATAGATAGTTTTCAGAAGGGAATTCACATTGTAATTGCCCTCCCCAGAGTGTACCCGACATGGTTTATAAGCTTAAAGTCTAGACATCTGATTAATATTATAACTTTTTACAAAATCACTGACTAGGTAAGTTTTTATGTGTCACAGACTGTCATCATTAAAATGAAATCCACGATAACTGTACCCCAGTAAAGACCAACACAGAGCTCCATGATCTTAATTCTATACCTCACACCATACAGTTTGTTTTGGAGTGCTACAGTCTATTGTTTTGCTCATACGGGCTAATGAGACTGGGACCTACTGCTTAAAGCTGATTCCAAATGCTATGAACATCTATGCCAGCAGAGAGAATTGACCCACGAACTCTGGTATCGAAGAGCGGTACTCTACTGTTTGGACATTGTTCAGATTCACATGATACAGTTTCTCTGTAAAAAATGAGAAGGGGTGTAAACAGCCATCCAACCTCTGCAGGTACAATCATCAATTATTCATCCTTGGTGAATCCTGGTTCAGACTAACCACTGGTTCTTGATGTACTTTCATATGGGGAAAATCAGGGAACTGCTACCAGCCACTCAATGTCCCAGATATGTACAATGTGTACCCCCCAGTTCACAAAACTCATGTTTATGTGATAGGTGAGCTCATTTAACATATTTTAGAGTCATTACTGCAGCATTACTTGTTCCTTTAGCTCTTATGTTTTTGGTAGTGGAGGTGCATAAACAAGGATCTTAATGTGTACCCCATAGGAAGTCACAAGGTATTAAACCTAGGGAACTGGAGAGGGTCCAATAGAACAAAGTGAAGTCATTATCCCACATCCAACCGAGCATAGCAGATGTTCATCATTCAGATATCAATAAACGTAATTGTTCTATTAAAGGAGTGCCATACCTGAAATTTGGTAGAAAACCAAATCTCTGAAATCAATAGCTGGTTAGAAAATCAACCATAATTGCAGCATATCCTAGTTACTTGCAACAAGTAAAGCTTTTAACAAAAGAAAATAGTCCACAATCAATGGTCCATACGGCCAGGATAGATTGTGGGGTCAGTGGCATAGCAATGTCTGGTGGTGTCCAGTATACAGTTTAACCTGTCACCTAATATTTTATGTATAACAAAATATGAAATAAAATTTACTGATAAAGTAATTTTTTATTGGTAATTAAAAAGAGCAAAATGTTAATTTCTTTTAAACAATGTTTTATGACTAAAAGATGCAAAATATTTTTGTTATTATTAAGCCAGTTAAATGAACAGTGTAGTAAATCTTTTTCATAGCAATAGATCCTAGTGCATAACATTATTATTATTATTATTATTATTATTATTATTATTATTATTATACAACTAGGCATTAACTGGTCAGTATTCAATCTAAATAAATTCCAAATGAAATTTATATTTACCTCAAACTGATGATATAGTTTATATTAAACAAGTAATATTAAAAGTTTTGGAAATAAAATAACTTAATTTTACTAAACAGATATCACATATTTTAATTAAGATTTTTAAAATAAATTCTTGTACTTTAATTTTGTTTACAAAATTAGTTAAAGAGAACCAAAGTACCTATAATAAATATTACAGTAATAACAAATCTCAAACTCATCAAAGACTTTTTTAATTAAATAAATTAATTAATCAATTAAAAAGCAATTTGCAATTTTGATTTGTCTCTCTTTTGATTTAAGATTATTTTTGACACTTGAAAGATTCAGGGAGGCATGCTCTTAATACTAAGCTGAAAACTTTGTGTCATCCCCTCAGAGCTGGTTCCTGGTGCAGGCTGCACTCCCTACATCCACTTTTCTGCACTGTTGCACATAACCCAAAGGATACACAAAACTGTAGTGTGTGCAGCAAACTTGCTGAATTTGTAGATGTTTTAACATAACACTAATATTTGTATTGCATGTGTAACACTTTTGAATCTACAGCATTTTGAAAATGAATTAATCTTTTGCAAAAGCGCTAAATTAATAATTTTAGATAAAAAATAGAAAAAATTACCTAGATATTGCACCTTTTTGTCGAAAAACTTCACAAGCTGGGGAATAAATATCTAGAAACATATAAATTGTGGCACATGTATCAGCAATGTAACCAATTACATCACAAAAGGCAGAAAAAGGCATATCTTTTATTCCAGGAGTATTATCCTCCAGCCTACGGCAAACATCAGTCTTTTCAGGCACATTTAGGAACAATTTTTCTTCAGCAAAAGAAAAGGCCTAAAACATTTTTGATAAAAGTTTTATAAATCAGCTAAAGCATATGTGTGCATGCATAAGCAAATAGAATATTCCCAAAATATACATTTTCTGTAATAGAAGCAAAAAGTATTGATAGTTCTTACACTCTAACTGATGATGCAGATGTGCAGGCATACATAACACCCACTATTTGGAAATCACTACATTAGTAATTATGATTAGCTATTTATTTTGAGAAATATTGATATCTCTCATTTAAGAAATAAATTTTTAAAAACAGAAATAGGAAAAAACTACAAAACTTATGCTTTCTTAACTTGCTTTATGAAATTAAATCACAAATGATTTCTAACTCCACAAAATAAATAAATAAAATAAATAAAAATAAGAAATAAACACTTGTAATGAAATTTTCTAAACCAAAATTTTTATTTGATTTAGTAAAATAACTAAATGAAGATATGTTAAATTTTTATAATGATCTTAAATATATATATATATATTATTCAAAATATGCATTTCCATAATTTTTTTGCAATAAAAAAAATAAAAATTTAAAAAATTTAAAAAAAAAGGCACTTTAAATTTTAACATTTAATAATTGCATGAATTTTTATCCTAACAATATGATTTTTTTCCCCAAATGTGTATATGCAATATGTAGCTTTACTCAATTTCTAAATTTTTTCTTAAAAATTACCAATTTTATAAATTTTTTTTTCAGTAAATCGTTTGCCTCCATAAATTCTTACAATTTCTAATTTATCTTAAAATTACCTTTGCACCCTGCCATGCGAGAACAATGCTTTGTCCAACAGAAACTAGAAATTGAAAATGACCTTTCACTTTTGACTTTTGAATTATATAGTTGGCCTGATATAATTGATATATATATATATATATATATATATATATATATATATATATATATATATATATAAACTGATATATACCTATAAATACATGCATTGCACAAGAGTCAGCATGGCAAAAATTTTGTTTGTTTCTACTTCGAACAGACAAAGGTATAACATTGCTAATTTGTAAAAATTAAGAAGCCAGTGTGAAAATTAGAAGCTTTAAAGGTCTTTTTAAAAGAGCATGGGCCTTGAAGATAAAGGAAAAGAATCTCATATATAACTTGAAGATTATCAAAAAGGGAAGAGAAAGGAAATTAAGAATTTTATGCAAAAAGAAAATAATTCTTACACACATTCATAACAGTAAAACCTTTAATTGTATTTTTATAGAATTTTGAATTTTAAAAACTTTCTATAGTGTAATACATTTATTTTAACAGTAACAGTTTAAAATTCCTTTAGCATTAAATATGAAATTAACAATTTTATAGAACTATTGAGTGCTTAACTACAAAATGCCTAATGCTTCAAGAGTATACCACAACTAGGTAACAATTTTCTTTAATGAAATTGTTAATTTTTTCATTTTTTACACTAATATACTACTACCATAAGAACAATTTCTGGGAATCATGCTCGGATCAGAGTGAACTTTCTAAAAAATTTAGGAATTAATATTCTACAAAATTTTAAAAACTTGTTTTGACTATACAAATAATTAATTGTATGTTTAATAAAAGATAATAGCATGTTAATGTACAAAAATTAAAATAATCATGTTATATATTCAACTTGTTATAGTTTGATCAAGTACCTTAAAATCTAAATCCATTATTTCCTAAAAAAGAATTTTAATAAAGACTATTTGACTGAAAAATGAATGGTGTATAAACTGAAGATTTCAGCCACTTTTTAACATTTTAGTCATTTGAAAATTTCTAGAGAAAATAGTACTTTCTCTGCAAGATACATATCTTTAGCAATGACAGAATCCAGAAACATTAATTTAATGAGTTCTACAAATTTTGTGCAAGATCTGAAAGCTGCTTTCAACTTCTCTCATAACCCAAAAGCCTTTAGCTTTTGCAACAAGCGAGTCATGGCAAGTTTGTGGCTAATAGCGTTGAAAGCTACAGTATCAAATTTCTTGGAAAAAAAAAAACCACTATAAATTTATTTTTAAAACAATTATTAAAATGAAAGATTATGTTTTTTAATCTTTGTGGTGAGATTTCAGTTGTTGAAATCCACTGTTAGAAATGTCAAAAATTTTACTACACATAAGACAATGAGCTATAAATTTTTCAGCAGCAGAACACCAGTCTTTTATTAACACACCATTAGGTTCTTTGCTTAGTTAACTATACTTAAATTTGGTTTTATCTTTTGGCATGATGTCATAAAAGAATACAAAATCAAACAAAATTAAAATATGAACTGCAACTGTACATGGATAAAGTGCTAGTGCAATTCAAAATGTAAACAATGAAAACAAGTTCTATCAAAATTCAGACCCAAGTTGCCAAATCATATTAGTTGAAACTCTTGAGAATTCAATTACTATGATACTAACTGTGCATGTGCTAAAGAAAAATTGTTACTATGATGCATAGTAGTAGTCTATGACACAGAGTAGTACTCTATGCTATTTGAAATGATATTTTTCTTCAGTACTGCCCAGGAGAGGTACAAATCAGTTAGTTCAGATTTTTAGAGGCATTTATGCTACAGTGCACATGATGCACAAAATATTAAAAATAAATAAATAAATAAATAAATAAATAAACATCAGTGAATGAGAAACAGTCAATGCCATTTTCATTACAGCATAATTCAATGAAAATTTTGAGTTTTACAAACACAAAGGTCATTTGTTCAAAAATTTTAGGGTTTTCATAAAATTTTAGACATAATTTTAGGAATTTAGAAAAAGCCTCACACCATAAGAAATTTTAGGAACACTATGATACCTGCTTCAGTTAAATATTTTACCATTAGTCTTTCTTCATAATAAATGTATTTATACTTTTTTTAAATTAAAAATAAAATTTGAATATGTGTGTGAATATATGCATGCTCATCACATATATAATTTAAAATATACAAACACACTTCTCTCTATTATATAAATCAATCAACAAATTAAATATAGATTTAAAATACAAATATGTAACAGCATAGTAATAAAATGAATTTAAAATTTTTTTTATTTTAAGATAACTTACATTTATTGCAAAGTTGCATGTTTCACCAAGATCTCCTACATATTTTGGCTGAGTAGTGAAAATGTTTTTTATCATTTTAGTTAAAATAGCTTTATTCTGGAATCCATACAAAACACACAAGTCCATAAGTTTTGGCACATCAAAGACAAAATTGTCATAAATAATATCTCCATACGCTTCTGGTCTTATATGATGTTCCTATGTCAAGAAAAAAAAAATGAAAACATTTAACTATACAAAAGTTTATCTTCGCTATCTTGTATTGTTATTTTGATTTTTAAAATTAGTTAATATATTACAAATCTTTTTCATTGTATACTTTTAGAATTGCATAAAAATATTAAATATAAGTATTTGACTACATTACATTTTTAACATTAAAATAAATGCTACAATCTTTTATGATATTATATATAAATTAAAAATTACAAAATAGTTAGCTTGATACATAATATATCTATATATACATAATCATCAGTGTTTGCTATGCAATCCAAAATGACTGGATCAATCTTGAAGGAGTTTTACTCAGTAGTTCAATTTGAGTCTGGAAAGTTTTGAGATAGGGATGAATAATAATTAATTGACCCAAGAACAAGACTTATTTTAGCTACTTAATTATTATCTGTTATAATTTGCTACTTTTCTTCCTTTTAAATTTCCTTCTCCCCATTTTCCACACCAATCTATTCTGTTAATAAGAGTAATGGTTTGAAAAATTAAAAATATTTATGTCATGTGTTTAATATTCTTACTGATACATTGATTTTCTGTAAATAATCTTATAGAAAACATAGGTACTTTCTGTTAGCTGAGTTGCAAGCATATAAATACAAATATGAAACTTTTATTCCTTAAGTTTAATAAAAAACTAAATTTAAATAAATGTGTTATTTGTTTTATTTTTAAATTGTTTATATAGTTGGTTAAATATAATGAAAAAACTAATATTAATTTTTAAATTGATATAATCATTTAGGTACCTCAATTACCTAGACCCAAAAGCTGAATAGGAAGTGGTGTTAATTATACATATATATTGTTATGAACTTCCAAAACTGGGTTCGTGGATTGAATGGATTTTAAATAAGACTACAGCACGAAAACAATCATTTATTGGCAATCACTTCAAAAATACAATGTCATTGTGGAACAACTTGAGCACAATGACACTGGCTCACATACCTCTTTCTGCATCAAACAACAAGCACCGGCAAAACACAACACACCATGTGTATTTTTTACACCGAGAGATCCACTTAACGACTCTCTGGATTTGGGACTCAGTCTGCCTTATATAGGCCCGAAGAAACTGCTAGAATATTCCAGAAACCGGAACCAGAAGTTGTCACATGACGCCACACTTGGCAACATTAAATAGGTTGCCCAAACTCTCGCCCACGAACCGATATCTTGCCAATTTGGCGAGATACCCATAGTCCCATGCTAAATTTACGGGTTCACTAAACAAATTCGTAACAATATATATATATTTTCCAACACTAAAATAAGAACTAATATAAATAGTTTTCATGCTTATATATGCTTTATCTTTAATTTTATAATAAGCTATTAAATGACTAAAAATAATATCTTAATATTAAATAATTTACAAGCATGTTGGAATACTCTGCACTTGAAATGAAAAATAAACAAATAAAGAATACATATAAATTGTAAACACTACCTTTAGGATTAATAAAATATATTATTTATATGTATATTTTAATATGCATATGAACAATTTAAAAGTAATAATTACTTTAGATTCTTTGTACGTAGACATTCGCAAAAATACTAAAAATACTAATCTGTGAATCTTCTGTAATGCTGCCCACACTTCATTTCTCATTTTCATGTTTATAACATCATAATCCCTATTAAAAAAAGGTAGTTTTAATGATTAATAGAATATAAAATATCTTTAAAAAATACATAAAATTAACTTTTACAGATATTTTAATAATAGCACTTAAAATTTCTCCCTAAAGAAAATTGTCGTCTCATTCACTTTGTACATTTTAAAAAAAGTAATGACAAAATTAACTCTCCTTTACTTGCATCACATCTCTCAGGTAGATAGCTTTGTTTGAAACAAATAGGTGCCCACAAAAGAATCTGATTATAACAAAAAAAAGTTCCATTTTGAGTATTGAATATTTATTTACCCTAATGTATGAAATTAACCCATATTGTACTACACCAACTAAATATTTCTGTAAGTTACTGAAACTTAATCCATATCATTAATATGGTGTAACTAAGTATACAAAACCAAAATGTTGAAAAAATATTTTTAATTTTTTATGCAATTGGCTGTCCTATAAATAGGACAACGGTCCAATACACTACTAAAACTTAACATATATCATTTACATTGCATTAGGCTGATTCATAGATGAAATTTGGGGACAGTCAAAACAAAGTCCAACATCACATTTTAAGCATACTGTTGTAGGTTTTCTCTTGCAGTTGTTGAACTGGCAGTAAGAGAGTAAGTTTATCTTTCAATCTCCAGTTTTTCTGAATAGAATAGACACCTATTTACCCCTTGTTATGTCCAGGAGTGTGAACAGGAGTTTGAACTTGTTTAACATTGAAAGATAAGAAAAGAATGTGCGTTATCAATGCAATATTGAATTTATGGGAAAATAAGAGATTGAACCGTCGTCTTAATTTTAGGGCACCTTTTTTATACTTACAAAATACACGTGTACAATATATTTTTCAATAAAAACTTTCAGCTACATTATTAGCTCTGTTTTTAAACTAAAAAACCCTCCACAATGTTAAAAAAATAATAATAAATATAAAATTAAAGATTAAAAAATGACAATTTTTAAGAGGTTGCTGAAAATAAACTTTACAATACAGTATAATTTGATTTCTCAGTTTTTTTTTTTTTGTTGTTGTTGTTACTGTGCTAAAGTGTGTATTTTAAAGGTGTTAAAATAAAATCCACTCAAAATATTTGTAACTTTATTATTAAATGGAATTTTATTTGTTGTCCTGTTTATAGGACAGCGGTCCAATATGGGTTAATTGTAAGTAATTGTAAAAAGTCAATTGTGCATCTCACACATACAAGGAGACATTCAATGTACCTCCTATTGATGTAAGAATTGGATCGTTAAAAATCAAAGAAATATGGATACTACAAGAAAATTATTCAAGGAAATTAACTTTTTCTAAAAATTAAATCAAGAATTCAAACGTATTATATTCAAATGTCTCAGATTACTAAAAAGAATCTATGTTAATGGCATATAAGATTCCCTTACAAAATTAGGCTAAAGATAGGACAAAATATAAAAATTCCTCTGCAAAAGTATAATTACACTAAAATCTTTGAACAGAGTTCACTTCTGAAAAATGAATCTTCCAGAATGTAACTTTTTTCTAAAGATAGCTGTTATTTAGAGGTTCATCATTTATGACAGTTAAAAATATGGAGCTAGAAGTCAATAAAAACAAATTTTTTGTTTATTGGTTTTGTACATGAAAATGTATTTAAAAAAAAAAATTTTTTTTTTTGTAATTTTATGAAAAATTATTTTAGTAATGACTGTTTTATATTAATCCTAACTATGTTACTAGAAAATTTTGCAAAAATCTAAATTTTCCTACTTAAGACTCTACTGTGATTGAATTTACAAGCACTTTAAAATTATACTCTGCAACATCTTAACTTTCTTCACTGTCCCTCATCCATTATATTGATGATATGAATTTTTTAATTTTCAGATTTTTACCAATTTACAAAACTTTTTTTTCATTTTCAGAATTTAGTATTTCAAAACAAATTAAGAAACTGAAAAGTTTCTTAAACGACAATTAGTATGCCAATCTAATAAAACATTACCTAATCCTTCAAATACTACCAACTATAACTTGTTTTACACTGGCATAGAATTTTTCAAATTTCATTAATTAATGCCTAACTGTAATTGCATATTTAAATTTTAGGTATTTAAAATTTTCTGTTATATTTAATACCACTTGTTTTATTGTTCAAATTTCAGAATTTCTTTTATCACTCATTGTGAATAGAAGTGAAATAACATAACTCGCTACAAAAAAAAATCACATAGAACTAATGCAAATGGAATTAAAAACAAATTACTAAGCAATAACTGTAGTGTAAAAGAAGAACATATAATAAAAAACTGGGTACTTTTCTTTTAAATGAAGACATATGTGCACATACTTTGTGCTCTGTTTAGATCAAAGTTAAATAGAAGGGGGAAATTAACAAAATTTTCTGGGAGTAGATTTCTTGAACAGATATTCTAAAATTAGAATTAATGTTCAAAGTTACAGTTGCTCAGTCAGCAATCACATAACAAGTAGGTTGTTGATTTGAGGCTGGAGTCAGCCAAAGATTTTCTGTGTTTATTAACCTGTTCGTAACCATCCATGTGAAGAGCTCCAGTTGATATTGTTAGACCAGTGTCGCTTATGCATAATCAGAGATCAGAACATCTTATTTTTAAATGCTACTAGATGATGTTAAACAGTTTTCACAGTTTCAGTTGACTCATATAGCATTTATGTGCTGGTCCTCAAGGGGTTAAACAGGCTAGAGCACATAAAATAGGTTCATGGTTGCAATGTCCTCTAAGTTCCCAAACGATACCTCTGGTGTTGGTAAGCTAAGCATGGGTGTCTTTTGCTTGGTGTCTGCTTCTAAATTACAAAGAACCACTCTTAGAAGTCCAACTTCTCATGATAATGACAACCATCTTTCCACGAGAAATTCAATGACTTCAAAATGGACAAGACACCAACCAATCAATCAATATTTATAGTATAGAATGCCAATAGATAATCCATTAATACATATTCCAGTCATGTTAACATGCCTACTTTTGAAGTGAACATTAAATAACCAATTGCAGATGTCATGTGTCATCAGATAAGTTATTTTATTCATAAGTTATGTAAGTTATTTTAGTAATTTGAATGCTTTTTGCTTATAAGTTATATTTTTTTAACTTTTATTGTAATCAACCATAATCTAACCCTTTTGTGTATTTTTAATAATCAGAAGGCCTAAGGACTAATTTCCAAAGTAAAAAGGAGAAATTAAGGCATAAATAGAACTTCAAACCCTTTCACAATATCATAGCAGTGAAAAAGTACAAAAGAAAATTAAATGGCAAACATTGCCAGGAAAATACTGGACAGTTTTGACACTAAAAATGTATGGTCAAAAATATATCATGACTTTATGTAGCATATAAAAATCAGATGAAATTGGGCAATATAATTGAATAGCAACTTATTAAGACATAAAATCCAAACATTGTTAAGCAGGATTGTGCATATTCTTGTAAATATGGCAGTGCTGAAAGGAGTTCATTTTAACAGACATTGTCCTGCTAAAAGTCCTTGCTGACAGAAAATAAGAAAAAAAATAGGACTAGAATGATCAATTAAATACAGAAACTCTATTGTAAGACTGGAGAAAGGCTAGACTCATTTTTAACTTAATCTAAATAAATGTTTAATATTTTTGTGTAAATTTTAACATTGTCTTTCTTGTTTATGAGTTCTGATTCAGTGATGAGAGGGCAGTTGAAATAATTTTTCACAACACTCAGTGTGGTGTAAAACAAAGACTAATGAGAAATTCTGGCTGGAATGAAAGATTCAATCAAATACTCCACAAAAGTCATGATCTAGATCAGTGGTTCTCAATGGGAGCAGTACCATCCCTCAGGGTGGTGAGGTTGTTTTGGGTGGCAGAGATGCAGTGGCCATGTTTTGGGGATAGCGGGCAATATGAGCATGTTAGGCATTTAAAATTAATTATAAACCTCTCAAATAAATGTATTAAATTGAATATTCAGTTTGTAGAAGTAATAAAAGGAATTTATGTGACTGGACCAGAATTAGTGAACTTCATTCCCCTTAGTTTCCACATTTGTAAAGTTGGCCTTCCGACACTCAGTAAATAAGTTTTTCTGACAGCATTACCATGAGAGTTGTTAGTGTATAGTTTAAGGATGTAACAGCAATTTAAAAAAAAAAAAAAAAAAAAAAAAAAAAAAAATTTCTAAGCTATTTCCAATGTACAAAAATTTTCTCTACCACTATTAATTGCAATGCACACATCGAGCATCCTTGCAGTATGAAAGTTTTATTTGTTCTGCAATTCTTGTGTTGTTTTCAGACTCTTCTTTTCTGTTTTTTCACTACCTTTGATTTACATTCATAGTTTATTTGAGCAGTTGTCTAAGTACATACAAATATTGGTATTTTATTGGCAGCTAACAGTTTTGAGAAATTCTGAAAGTTATTTTTCTCACATCCTATTTTGCACCTGCAAACGTTATTAATGAAAAGAAATGCCCATCAAAACAGTGCCTGTACTTGACATTTAAAATCGTTTAATGACTGTCAAACTTGCTTTTTTTTTTAAGTGCTATCTGATGCTGCAACAATGCACTTTACTATGAAATTTATTAAACAAGATTTGGTTCAAGGATGATCAATCAGCATCTAACAGAATTAACAACAAATTCAATTTCTAATTAATCTGATTAGTAAAAAATAAGTTTCTACATTAAAAATTCATTTACCTTATAGTAGCAAAATGAAGGAAACTGGTAAATATGTAAAAACTATCAAAATAAATACATAATGATTACAATCTTATTTTTTCTACCAAAACTTTAGGTGCAGCTCTCATAATTTTCAGGTAGATAATTTTGATTCACTGCAAAAAGTCCAGCCACCCCTGTCATATTTTAATTCTTTTATTCAATATCATTTATACTTTTTATTTTTTCTAAAATATATAAATGAAAGCAGTGAATAAGGATTACCTTTTGTTGGATAAAAATCAGTCTAACACTAAATAATTTTTAAACATATTAAAATTTAAGCCAACTAACAATTTGGCTTTTTTATTTAATGATTTAGAAATTTGTTTTACTTATATTATTAGCTACCAACGAATGAACACACCAATAACAAGTTTAATAGGTTTTATACATATTCACACTTGTAGGATAAAATAGTAAGTTGATTTAATAAACAAAGAGCTTTATGAGACTTTTCATTATGTAATTGACTCAATAACATATATTCTAGTTATTTAATGTCTACTCTTCTCCAAAAAATTAAAATGCTTAATATTTTACTATCTAAAATAACTTAATAATATTAACATCTGTCACTGATGATACTGTTATTGCATTAAAGAAAGTTAAAAAAATTCCATTAAGTTATGTAATGAATGAACTAGTGTGCTCATAAAAAAATTGAGGTTTAGATTAAAACATTCACATGTTTTATGAACTGCTAAATTAAAATTTCTTATTGTAATGTAATTTGACTTTTATTTTCATAAGTAACTCTGAAATCAGTTAAATTTTTCAGACATTTTCTATAGTAAAATATGTAAAGATAGTCAATAAAAAGATAAACATACAAAGTAATAAATTTTAAAATAAATTTTACCTTGGAGCTAAGGTCAAATATGATTCTAAACATTTATGTAAATCTTCTTCAAACATAACTTGAGACCAGAATCTAGGAATATGAAATTGGAAACATTAATTCAAAATATTAAAGATGAAAAAACTGCAAAAGGTTAGATATAATTGAATTATGTTAATCTTATTTCTGATGTAACAATTTTGTCTAACAGCATTCTAAACTAAACCATCAAAATGTGCAATAAATAAATAAATAACACCTACAAAATTCTTTAAAAAATAAACTGAATCAGGTAGACATAGTAAAACTCAGTTCTACAGAATTATTTAACATTTAATATAGCACCAAATTACTTGTACACATATGTATACCAACTTTTTGACTGTACAATGATTAAATGGGATCTTCAATGCAGATACAAGATTAACACAGAAACAGAAAATTTCAGATAATGTTATTAGTCAGATTATGGCTAAGACAAGTAGAATTTATTTGGCATGTTTTGAAAAGTTTACTAGATATGAAATATATTTTTTAAATTATTTTTCTTAGCTTCATTTGCATTTGAAATTTCATACTAATAGAGATTTACTTATTTATTTATAAAATAGTTTTAAACCCTACAGCTAAAAATATTTTTCTGTACCAATCTTTTTCTCTCTAAAAATTTATACGATGGCCGAATGGTTAGGGTGCTGGCCTTCTGAACAGGAGTTCGTGGGTTCGAATCCCACTACGGCATGGATGTTCGTAGCCGTTCAGAATCGGCTTTAAGCAGTAGGTCCCGGTCTCATTAGCCCTTGTGTTGCTAAAAGTAGACTGTAGCGCTTCAAAACCAAACTTAAAAATTTATATATAAAAGAGTATGTCTACAGATGCAAGATGAAAACCCAATCAAGAAAATATCTTTTATAAAGCCTGGGTGAAAGACAAGGAGAGGCAGTCTGTATATGAGATGGCTCAATAATATGGAACAATGCCTGAGAAATATTGGAGTCAACCGATAGAGGTCTACAGCTACAGATAGATCAAGATGGAGGAAACCGATTGATATGACCTTTGCCGGAAATTGGCTGTAGTACTTCAAAAGACAAAGAAGATGAAAAGAGAATGTCTATTCGCATAGTTTTATACAAATCGTTCATGTCCATGCTACCACATATTTGAACCCATAAACTCCAGTACAGAAAAGCAGCACCTATGACCTTTGTTCAGCATAGAAAGGCATAAGTGTTAAGTTCTATTAGTTTCTATTTTACTGTATACAAAAAATAGTAAGCTAATTCCTAGTTTAATGAACAGCAATATTTTCTGAAGGTAAAATTACTCACAATATGTTTTTAAATATATTTTGCATTAACATATAAGTTGGATGGAGGGAAGCTTATTTAAAAGTATAAAATATACATACATTGGTGTCAAATCAACAGCTTAAGTATAATTTTAATTAGTATGCAAAGTTTTTCATAATAGTAAAGAAAAGATAGTACCTAAATTCTGGAATATTTTTTGGGGCTTAATACTGTTAATTTTGTTATAATAATTATATTTTATAAAAGCATAATGGGAATTGGATGTGATTACAAGATACACCTGTATATATATATATATATATATATATATATATATATATATATATATATATATATATATATATATATATATACATACATATATATACATATGTACATGTATATATATATATATAATATACATATATATACATATAAATATATATATACATACATATATATATACATATATATATACATATATATATACATATACATATATACATATATATATACATATATATATATATACATATACATATATACATATATATATACATATATATATACATATACATATATACATATATATATACATATATATATATACATGTAATATATCAAAATTATTTAACTTTAATATTTCTTCAAAAGTCTAATCTCTCCAATTTTAATTCATCCAAATCTCTTTCCCAGCCTTTAAATGGTTTGGTCAACGAAATATTTTCCACTTAACATTCCTTTCTGTCCTAAAACTGTAAACTTTCTGTCTATGCAGCAATTTCCCAGGTGTGTCGTTTCCAACATGTGTTCGTGTTTTGCTGATATTGCAGTCAATTCGCTTAGTAAGTTGTTTTGTTGTGGGAAAAATCTTGTTGTCAGCGTTCTTGGGTGTACTTGTGTGAAAGCAGAGTGAACTCTGTGGCTTTTGATTATGTATCGTCCAGAAGGACAGATGTGTGATGTTGCTGCTCTGAAATAAAGTTTTAAATTAGACTTCTGAGTTATCTTAAATATGAAGCCCGACTGCATTCTCATTACTTATAGCTGGTGAACTCTATCCTTATAAAGGAGTTATATAAAAAATGGATTACATTTTAAGCCGGCAGGATTTTATCTACTCTGAAAACCCAATGGATTTCGAGTCCATTACTATGGCAGAGAAATTTTCTTGAAGGAATTTACTTCGTGAACTTTTGCGAACTTTGTTTTTTACATCTGTGGATAATGTTTTATGATTACGGTGCAACGATGACGGACAACGACACATCGGCGGAGATTTTTGAGGATAAAACGATGATTGATCAGCCGAAGGGAACTTCAGTGATGAATAGTTTGATGACTAATAGTACAATGTGGACTTTACGGAAATTTGATCCCAATGGATTTCGAGTCTATAGGGATGAATCTTGCGAACTTTAGTGACTGTGAATATCGAAAATAACATAGCTATTTCCTACCAAGCTAAACTAAGTTTTATAAACATCGAAGACCATGGCTCCCAGTCGACTGCAGAGAGAGTTACAAGAACTCCCAAAAACCTATATGAGTTGTTTCCGTGACAACCGCATCCAGTTCCCTACAATGCGCGTTCCGCATCGAGATCGCCAAGTTCATGCTGTGTTCCGTTCAAGCCTCCAAACGAACTCTTCGGGCAAGGATATATCAACCCACCAATTTTCCAGGACATGCTTCAAAATTAAAATTCTTAATCTCGGTAAAATTTTCTGTGACATTTAAAAATAATGTTTGGGAAATTTGAAAATTTAAAAGTTATTAAAGTACAAGCTGGATAAAATATGCAATTTTATTGGATAGGAAAAAACTACTACCACTTATTCTCGTCATTGAAGGTAAAATTTTGAAATTAAATTTTAATTGTATTTCAAGAACTTATAGTTCGAAATTTCTGTTCTTTAAAAAATATCAAAATTTGTTTAAATGAATAATATTTCTAGATATGTAATAATTCTTAAAAAAATGTTTATGATTGTTTCTCTCATTTGATTGATAATACTAAAGAAGTAATTTAAGAATTATTTTGTTTATTTTTATGTTAACAGTGTAAAAATTCAATAATTTTTGTTTATTTTGCTGTGCAAATTATGCGTAAACAAGAATCAAGAAACTTAATTTTGTGAACAATCAAACAGCAGGACTTTCAATTATTTTTCTATTTACCGTTTCTAAGAGAAATTGTTTTAATAATTATTGATTGCATTTGATTTTAAAATTCATGTTGAAATTCATTGAAAATTTTGAAAAATATTTAAATTAGAAATTGATATTTATATTGTATTAGTGATTTACGATGTTCGGTGGTTTCATTTAAAAATTTTTGTTTACATAAAATATTCTAAAATATAATAACATTTTTATTTTAAATGTGGTTTGAAAATTTTGTGTGTTAACTCCCAGGTTAATTTAATAATTTGGTTAGGAATTTAAAATTTTGATTTTAGGTGAATTTAAATAGTATTTTGTGATGTGCGATTTTTTAAGAACGAAGTAAATAAAGTTATTAAAATTCGATAGCATGAGAGATTGAAAAACTTTCAGTCCAACGAATGGAGTGTCTGTGACCTTGGTCAATAGAGACATTGGAAAGCGGAAAAGCACTTGAATATTAAAAATTTTGATTGTGACATTCTAATTTATCATGACGTGTCAGTTTCGGTTCGACCTGAATTACAGGAGTTTTAAAAATGCTTTCATGTGATGTTGGGACGTAACATGTAAGAGTTGTTTTGACTGTACCATTGCGAACGGGATTTAGACAGTAGTAAACAGATGTGTTGACACTCGTCAGTTGAATTGTTGTTTTGATACTTTTGTTGAGTGTGTTTTGGGATTACGGGTTTGATTTGAAGGACTGTTCTGATGATTACGAACTTGACGATTCTAGATATCTGTGTTTTTTATGTTTTATTATAGTATTCACTTTTTATATTTAGCCAATTTGCAATTCATCGTTTTTAGTTTTGCTTGTTATTAATTGCAGTGAATCTAAAAAATAATCAGTTTGAAATATTTTTATGACTTTCATATTTTACTATTAGTTCTAAACATATGTTTTTGAGAATCTTGATAATATAAATTTTGGACATAGTAACTTTGAGATCCTGCTTTCTAAAAGTGAATTGCAAAAATTATTTGATTTAAAGTGTTCAAGTACTTTATATTTTTACATTTTTATATTCGCAATTTCTCATAATAACTATAAATGTGTTTTTTATTTTCTGAATTCATGGTGTGTTATTTCAAAAATAGTAAGTGAATGTTTACAATACAAGGAATATCTAATTTGATTAATTAGGAGAATTTTCATAGAATAGGTAATGTTTTCATTTTAAGTATGAAAATTTGATTGAAATTTAAGAGATAATGCAGTTTTTACGTCTAAATTCCTAATGTGAATTAAATACAGGATAGTTAAAACTTACAAATGAACAATGTTTCGAAGAGAAGTTCAGTTTGATTTTCAGTGTGGAATTAAATTTTTCTAATATTTAACTCCGGAGAGGCCCTCTGCAAAGTCAATGGATAGCTTAGGCGAGTCCTTTGTCGTTTTTGCTCTTCAGCTTTCTCTAGGTCATGAACGGTCATTCCGTCATCGCCTTCGAGGCAAGCCCCTTCCACTCTCCGAGATATTTTTGAAGTTCAATCTGATTATTTTGTTTCTGGTTTTTTCACACTGAAGATGAGTAACATTTGTAGCTGATCAAGATGTGGAAAACTGTTACCCGCATACCTCTGATCTTTGGTAGAGAAAAAAAAAAAAGTTTCAAAATGTTGTTCACAAATATGTCATAACGTTGGAGAGCCCTGTCATAAAAGCAATAGGTAGTCGCCTTCCACTGAGGGATGAACCTTTTGTCGTTTTGTGTGAGCACCCTCGGGGTCACTAACAATTTTCACGTTGGTCACCACAGAGGACAGCCATTTTCCTTCTCCAAAGTTTATTTCAGTAAAATTTTAATAAAGCATAATTTGAACATTTTGAGTTAAGTTTTGCTTAGGAAAAATATTGAATTTCATAATGATAAACTTTCTTAAATACTTGTTTACTGTAAACCTTCATTTGCGTGTATTATTATGTTTCTGTTTATATTCATTGTATATTATCTTTTCATTGTTTAGTTGTTTATATATTGATTCTGTATAGAGATTTTGTGATGGTGCAGGAGAGTCAGAGGAACGGTATAACTTGATAGATTTAAATTTTGATGTGATGGTGTGTAATTACTTATGATGAGTTACAGACCAAGCTTCTGACTCTGTAACCCTGATGTCTCCAATTCTGACACACTAGAAAGACAGTTTTGACTCTTCTACACTAAATTTATTCGTTTAATGTTACAATTTCTTGTAAAAAATTTTGATAATCATATATTTGTACTATTATAAGTTGTAAAAATGTCACCCATCAGCGAGACGATTTTCTCTTTTTTCGGGGGGGATCTGTAATATATCAAAATTATTTAACTTTAATATTTCTTCAAAAGTCTAATCTCTCCAATTTTAATTCATCCAAATCTCTTTCCCAGCCTTTAAATGGTTTGGTCAACGAAATATTTTCCACTTAACATTCCTTTCTGTCCTAAAACTGTAAACTTTCTGTCTATGCAGCAATTTCCCAGGTGTGTCGTTTCCAACATGTGTTCGTGTTTTGCTGATATTGCAGTCAATTCGCTTAGTAAGTTGTTTTGTTGTGGGAAAAATCTTGTTGTCAGCGTTCTTGGGTGTACTTGTGTGAAAGCAGAGTGAACTCTGTGGCTTTTGATTATGTATCGTCCAGAAGGACAGATGTGTGATGTTGCTGCTCTGAAATAAAGTTTTAAATTAGACTTCTGAGTTATCTTAAATATGAAGCCCGACTGCATTCTCATTACTTATAGCTGGTGAACTCTATCCTTATAAAGGAGTTATATAAAAAATGGATTACATACATATACATATATACATATATATATACATATATATATATATATATACATATATATATATACATATATATATATACATATATATATACATATATATATATACATATATATATACATATATATACATATACATATATACATATATATATACATATACATATATACATATATATATATATATATATATATACATATATATACATATACATATATACATATATATATATATATATATATATATATATATATATATATATATATATATAATTATTATCCTCTGTATGTATATATCTGCATGTTCATTCACTATGCATTATAAAAAATTTGGATTAATCTTGATGAAATTATGCAAGGTAATTCAGGTTGACCTTGGGAACTTTAGGCAAATTTAACCTACCTAAAAATTTACATTCATTGAAACATTCTAATTATTTCCATTTGGCATTTTTTTTAATTTAAATTTCTGAATTTTCACCTCTTTCCATACCATTTTATTCTGCTGCTAGAAGTAATAGCATGATCATTTGCAAACTTAAAATTATTTAACATTTTATTCATATCACATGCTCCCTACTTTTATTTCTATAGGAAACTTGGTTCTCTTTAAATAATCTCACAAAAAATGTAAATACTTTTCCCTTAACTGGGTGCAAGGGTAAATCATCAAATACCTTATATTCATGCATCATAATTTAGCTGAAATTAAGACAGCCCCCTGAACAATAATGACAAATTACTTAAATTATCATATTTTCTTTCCCACTGGGAACGAAAATGTTGGCTAATAGACACAAATACTAACATTTAGTAAGTGTGTAGCCAGGTGGCAAATTTCTATGAGGATAGAATATAAAAACTGGTTCTGTTATAACAATGACTTTGACAGTGAAAATTATTTTAAAATATAAATTGAAGTTCAAACTTTTATGTAAAAATAAAATTGGTAAAAAAAGTACATTTTTTTAATTTTAAAATTGTACTTCCTTCAAAAACATGCCTTGAGTAATAGGACATTTTTTAAGGTACAGTAAATTTCTGTTTTCTTACCTATGATGTGGCAGTCTTAAAAGCCAATGTAAGTCATCTTCTAAAAAAGTCATACATTCTAGCCACTCTTCTTCTTCAGCTGATAATCTATCTTCATCTGAATTATCTGTCATTACAGGAACTAACTTAAAGTACACATATCCCCGTAATTCCATAAAACCAATATGCTACAAAAATAAAAATTTGAAAAATTCAAAATATGAAACTGACAATATGTCAAAAAGAGACTAAAACAGAACAATAGATTATAACATATTTAAAAGACCATTCAAAATATATCTAAATATTTCAATCTTAACATAAATGCCTTTAAAAATGGGTATGAATGCATATATGTCCAACCCCTCAAGCTATTCTAGCATTTTATATCTCAACAACCTAAAGTTAAGAAATATTCCCTCAAATGTTTGAATTTTAAAGTTCAAAACATAAAAATGAAAATTTAATGATAATAATTTACACAGAAAACATTTTAAATAAATATTATTATGTTGTAAAATAATATCTAAAAGAATTTAAAGCTATCTTTGTGACAAATCCACTTTATGGTGAAATTAAATTAATCTAAAGTTTATTAGAGCAATAATCATGAATCAAGTCTGATCAAATGACAAATTAAACTTTGATGTGGAAACTGAATTTAGTATTGCCAATTAATTAAGATTTTATAAGCAAAACAATTTTTGAAAGCTTACTGTGTAAATTAGATCAATCTTTGATAAGCTTATGAACTGCAACATAATTCAAAGGGTTAACAAAGCTTAACAACCAATTGATTAGTGCTCAAAAAAAAAAATAATAATAATAATAATAATACAGGACGTATTAGACATCCCACATCTCTAGCATACTTGCTATGGAAAAGTTGAGAATGTTTAAATTAAACCAGCAATTAAATTTGGTACTATGTTCCTCCTAAAATACTATGCAATTTAAAATAAGTTTACTTATTTTTACAGCAGTTATTTAATATATTTTAAATAATGCCAAACACATAAACTGAATATCAAATGACTTGATATTCTTCGCACAGTTACTTCAAAAAGTCATCCAAACTCACTAACTATCCAATCAGTCTTAACTCTAACAATGTTAAAGAAAAATACACAAAAGCTCAAGTGAGAAAATAGAAAATATGTTCAAATTATAGCAAATTATAGCCTTCTCTCCCCTTTTCTTAACTAAGAAAATGATTATTTTCTTTAAATCAATCCCAAAGAAAATTTTTAAAAGTGTTTTTGATTATAATGCTGCAAATACACTCATGTCCATAAATTAAGGATAATTCAGAATCACACAGAAATTGAGCTCTAAAATAAAAATTTCACCTGTAAAATTATCACACACATCTTGAAGTAGAATATGCAAATTGCAGGAAACCACCAGATGGCGCAGATAGTATGTCACAATGACGAGAGTGTATGAAAGGGGTATATAAGGAATGGTAGCAAAGAAGTAAAATTGTTCACAAGCGCTTTAAAAGCCTTTCAGTGCAATAACCACATAGTTATGGCACAAAGGAAGCATTTGGATGATTTTTTACGTGGTAGAATTATCAGATGACTGGAATGTGGACATACCCAGCTGGAAGTATCCGAGGAACTTGGAATCGCCCAGAGTGTCATCTCCAGGCTTTGGCAATGATTCAAACATGATGGTAATGTGAGTAGATGTTACAGCACAGGTCGCCCCCGAGTTACTACGCCGAATGATGACCGGTATTTGGCAGTTACTGCCAAAAGAAACAGACGGAGCACAGCATCAGACCTGTCTCGTCAGCTCTCTTCAGCTACCGGTACGACAGTTTCAAGGCAGACCGTGTACAGACGCTTAGAGAACATTGGTCTATATGCTCGTAGGCCTGTCAGATGTGTTCCCTTACCGCAACTCACTGTCACCTGCAATTATGCTGGGCTAGAGAGTGATGACCAGCTACCTAATAGTGCTGGACATCTCTGATACAAAAGATATTTAAAGTGGAAGCTAGCATGACTTGTGCAGAATGACGAGAAATAAAAAAATCGAGTATTTAAACATTTTTATTTAAGTTCTAAAAGTTTTTCAAAAAAAAAATAACAAAATAAACATACTAAATTTAACAATCACCTATTACAGAAAAACATTTAACCCTAATACCATTAAAAAATACAAAGTCAAACAAAAGGGATTTTCTAATCTGATACTGCTACCCTCACAGCTGACCAAAAAAGGGAATACCTTGCCTCCTGCTTGTCAGCCTTATATATATCCAGTAGCAGGTATATCATGCTAATTAGCATAATCATGCGGCTTCCTCCCCCCACTCAGCCAATCACAAAATTACACAGTAGCTGCCGAGTGAGAGTTGAAGCCACATTAGCGTCTGCCGTGCAGACGTCACGAACAAAATAACTGCGAGAGTCAGCTTCCTTAACAAAAACAATCTAACTGGCTATTAAGGTAGCTGTCAAATCTCCTGCCTCGGTTAACTTACATAAATAAACGAACTAATAGACAAATTGCCGGGATTCACCGAAAGTTACGGAAGGTTCCGATTCGGCTGCAACTTCTAACAGAAAGCATGCATTGTGGACACTGCAACAGTGATCTTGTGTGATGTTTTCCGATGAGTCCAGGTTCAGTTTACATTCTGATTCTCGCCAGACTTTCATATGGAGAGCGCCAGGTACCCGTTACCACCAAGAGAACACCATTGAACGACACCGTTACGGTGGTGCAGGATGGCTCGTTTGGGGAGAAATTATTCTTGGTTCCAGAACTGACCTGCATGTTCAGAGTGTAACGATGACAGGCCACATCTATCGGGATGTTATTCTGGAACAACATGTACGTTTGTTTCGGGGCACCATGGGTCCTGAATTTCTGTATATGGATGACAACGCCCGACCTCACCGTGCAAACATTGTAGACAAATGCCTTCAATCGGAGGATATCACCCATATGGATTGGCCAGCATACTCACCGGACTTGAATCCAATAGAGCATGTGTGGGACATGCTTGGCCGACGAATTGCAGCCCAATTGTCTATCGGAACTTTGGAGGGCATTGCTTGATGAGTGGTGTAATTTTCCCCAAGATCAGATTGATAATCTGATACTCAGCATGCGTAGGCGTTGTAACGCTTGTATTGCATCGTCCGGGAGACATACTCCATATTAACCATCATACTAACCATGTTATACTGTTTTCTGTAAATAGGTTCTTTTTTAAAATTTGGTCCAGGGAGTAAAAATTGCAATTTTTATTAATTATGTCAAACATATAGCATCTTTTTTGATCTTTACCTTTTGTTTAATAAATAGACTTTACAAATAAGTCAAATTTGTTTTGCTTTTGTCTCTTTCATTGCCTGAACTTCATTATCCATAATTTATGGACATGAGTGTAATATATATCATTTATTTCCTAATATAAACTTATTTATGTGTAAGCCAAGAGTGTGATTTTTATTCAAAAATTTACCCAGAATTCAAAACCCATATATGAGTTGAAATGGAGAAAACATTTTTGTAACATTGAAATATGTCACCAAGAAGCCAAAGTCGCCAAGCAGGTAAAACAGTGGAAGTATTTTCCAATAAAATTGCTGTAAAGTAAAATGCTACAGCCACATTTCTCAAACTGTTTTAGCTACAGAATACAATTCAAGTACTCAAGAGGTACAAGATTGAACACTTCTAGAGACAAATACAAGAATGTTTTGACAATGGCATTGAAAAAAAAAAAAAAACGTGCTCTGATTCCCAAATTTTCAATTCAGATCAAGATGTGAATGAACACCTATATAGCTAAATTAATCACCGATCTCTGATGTGAAATTGCCTTTCTGATATCATGAGAAATTAGAGCATGCCAAGTGTAGTGTTCTGAAAAGCCAAAGTCTGACATACAAACACCATCTTTCCAATTTTATGACTTCCAGTAACACAGTACATACACAATATAATGTCTCATTATATGAATGCCAAATGAATAATGCTCAGATTTCCAGTACTGGTGTTTAAATCCCATTGTTGGCATGGATCTTCATAGCCTTTTTAATTGGCTTTAAGTAATAGACTAGTCTCATTAGCCCTTGTATAGCAAAGCAGCTGACTGTACTACTCTAACTGATATATGAACATTTTCTTTCCAGTTTTCCAACACTGTGACAGGGACATGATCTCAAATCTGATTTCAAGAGATGATAGTCTCACCAATATGTGAATTTCTTTCTAATTTTGAAAAATTTATAAAAAGAAAGGAAAGTTTTGAAGTTTCTAAAGAATTGGAAATTCACACACAGGCACAAAACTTTTGAAAAAAAAATTTTTGTAATGAAAAGTGGAAATTGACGGAGATGCAGAAATCGGATGTAGAAAAACAAAGAAGCAAAACTCCACCAAAAAGCAGAAAATGTCCATTTCTGCACATGCTAAAAAAATATTTCTTTTTTGTGGTCACAGAATTTTAATTTTAGTTGGATGTTAAAGATAACCTTTAGCCTGTAGTACCAGAATGTCAGGATGGCTGAAGCATGAAATTCTATTCTTTTTTTTATATACTTTTAGGAGATAAGATATAAAAAAAAAATATGACATATTTCATCCTAGTCTAGTATTCAGTGGCACTCAGCATGGAAAATTTGCCAATTTGTAGAATTGATGAAATTACTGAAATAGTGACAATGAATATAAATCAGAAAGCCATTGCTTTAAAATTTTAGATACAAACATCAGAAGAAAATGAGCCCCACCAAACTTAAACACAAAATCTAAAAATAATTGTATAAACAAAATATTTACATTTAATTTAAACTAAACTTGGCTGGGTTTGGAAAGCTATGGTCTACCATTTTGCTATGCAAGGGTTAATCACACCAAGACCTACTGTTTAAAGCTGATTTTTAATGACTGAAATTCATGCCAGCAGTGGAATTCAAATTCACAGACTCTTACTAAGCATTTAGACTTAATGATACATAAATATAATTTTACTAAAAAATACTATAAAACAAGATTAAGAGTTTTATAAACTTATTTTTCTTTGCCTAAATTTGCAAATATTATAGCAATAAAAAAAATTAGCATAGAAACAATTTGTAAGAAAATAATGTACTATTTCCTCTGTATAGCCAGTTACAAATGAACAAAATAAAATTTTAAAAAAAATTATAATTTTGCTATTACCAAAGCAGGAACCATTTTCTGAATGCCATTTCTTCCATTTACACTAATTTGTAATCTATCCAGTGGTTCACCAATAAGCAATTCCTAAAAAGAAAAAAATTAAAATAACTTTTTACTTTGTATTCAACAGTTCTTAGTACTAACAGTAGTATTTTTTACTTTCAACAATAGAATATATATTGATACAATACAAAGCAATTCCTCTATATTATTAATTGAACAAAATATTTTTTATGTCTTAGCTATGTAAAACATAACACTAAAATTAAGAAGTTACAGAAACATGATATCAGGTACAAAAATGTTGGGCCATAACAAAATGCATCTTGAGCACATACAAGAATCATGAACAAAATAGAAGTTTCCAAATTTAAAATTTCAACAATAAAATGAGCTTTACTTTGGTCTCTGACTAATTAATACAAAATTTGAACCCTGGTTATCAATTCTTAATAAAAACAAACCATCAATTTTTAATCACTAGATGTAAACATTTGGTGTGTTACATACCATAAAGAACTGTAGAGAAATCAAGGTTAAATTTTTCTGTCCCAGAAGAAAAAAAAAATTCTAGCATTATATAAATTTTACTGAGGTAAAGAATGTTAAAATAATGCTTAATATAAGAGTATTAACATATAACAAGAAACAGTACCTAGATGCTAACTCTGCATATTATAAAGACAGTTCCAAATTTCACTTTGAATAAAGTTTAAATATCAGTGCTAAATATATATGTTTATATTATATAGTTACACTTTATAACTGATTTAATGACAATATTCGATTCATTTAAGTATTAATATAATGCAAAATAAATACAAAACAACTTCCTAATCCAAAGATTTTCTAGCATGTACTTCAAATTTACTACTTTTAATTGCATTTTTTTGCTTACAACTATACAAACATATGATATTAATGTAACATTTTAAAATGTCAAAAACAGAGACAGAGAAGGAGATATCAAGAGCTCATATGGACCTAGTAACTTACACTTTTTTTTTATCTAATTCAAAGACATTAATTTTTCCTCCATTATCAATTAATTCTATGTTTACATATAATTAATTCCCCTATCAACTAATTGTATGGTATACAGAACTCTGGAGGGAAAAAAACATAGCCTAGGTGAGTTTTATTGGATTCTTAAACCACCAAACTTATTTCTATTATATAAACAATGATAGTATGCCTAGTGTATACTTATATGCATGTGTGTATATACACAATCCATTTTAAAAGAAAAATTGCTAAAAAATATTATTTCTTTTAATTACTAAGAAGTGAACCTAAAGTATATGAGGGATATAATACCTGACCTCTGATAGATTTAACATCTCCTAAAAATGAATATTGGCCATTCCATGTCAACAGTTACTCAATGATCAAATTTGAAAACTATTCCCAGTCACATGTGTCATAGATCAAATTGTTGCTAAAAGTTCCCTGGTTACAAATATGCAGTTATTTTTATTTCCCAATGAGTAAAATAAATAAAAATTTACACTAAATCTGATTAAATTTTTATTGAATAATCCACACTTCCAGATGTTGATTTTAGAATAATAATTGCAGCCACATTTGTAGGTGCACACTTTTGTTGATTGTCATTTCAGATTCATACAAATCCTGTTTTTTGAGACATCAAAGCAAATATACACCAAAGTAAGATTATTATTTTCTCTTAAATGGTTTTAATTCATCAATTTGATGTCACACCCAGAACATAAAAGATAAATAAGTTTATTTTAGGAAAAAGCTATTGGGCCTAGCAACTTGATCTTTTAGATTCACTTTATAAAACATATTCTCAAGCATATCTAATAGCTATATTTCATAAATAGATATTTTTTAATATGTTAATTAGATATATGCAGTATCACACCCATAACGCTATGTGGTAACAATTTTATTAATCGTGTATAACAACTTGTTTTGGATTTCCTGGTTAAAACTTGTTCTGAGACGTATGGTTCAATGGTTAAATTTAATAAATAAATATTTTATATTGTGTTAATAAATGTAAAAATTGTGACACCGCATACATAAACATCTTTTTCAGTTTTCAGCATATCTAATAACTATTTTCAAGTACTATTGAAAATATGGATTTGTTATGCAAGTTTAAATTTGTGAAAGATTTAAATTATTTATTTTGATTTCTTTTATACTAAGTCTTGCTAAATACATTAATTTTCTTATTCAGGTCATGGAAGTACCTAAAACTAGAGTAGCGAAACATAGGAAAATCCAAAAAAGAGATTCTATCAAAGTGCATGAATATCTTTAAAAAGAAAAATGGGATAAAAAAAGAAGACAAATAAAAAATATAGAATGCATAAACTAATAACAGAAGGAAGTTATTGAGTGAAAAAAAGGAAGTGTTATGTAGAGAGAAAGAAAAAATATTGGAAGAGAAGAAAACAGAAAATTAAGAATTCTAGTCGATAAAATAAGTAAAACAAATCAACTCAATAACACAGTCCATTTAGTTTTTATCGTTATAAAAGGACATATAATAAAGTATTAAGGAAAGTTAAAGCAGAATGTGAACATAAATCCCAACATCTCAGGAATACCGTATAAGAATCAGGGATTTTTGACTGCTGATTCTGATTTTGTACCTTTTGCAAGTGGTAGATTAAAAAATTGTATGACTTTTTCTTGTTAGGTTTATGAAGTTTTCCCAGGAAGGTCAGAAGTAACATTGAGTTACATGAAAAAATTGGAAAGTACTAGATCTAATTAGAAGAAAAAGGAACATCATGTGAAAGCATGGAAACCATTCTTAAAGTAAAGCATCAAAATTCTCATAGACAACAGAAGCCAAATTTAATTTTATTGATAAAAGTTAGAATAAATAAATTTAACACTTACATGTATAGCTTGGTTTATTCAGTTATTGTTAAAAACCATACTTTTAATGTAAGATTTTTCAAAAGTATTCTGAACTGAGTCACACCCATAATATTTTGTCACTTGAGTAATAAGTTTTTTGAAAAAAATCTGGTAATTATATTTGCTGTTGAAAATTTACGAATAACACATAGTATTAAACATTTAGCTGTCTTTTTCATAAAAAATTTTAATGCCTCTTAAATATTACCTATTAGCTGAAAAATTAATAACTGTGAACCTGATAAAATAACTTTCACACCCACAACATATTTATAATTTTTTAAACATGTAAAGAAGAAACGGAAATTCTTTAATTTTTGCAAAATGCTTCCTTGGGTGATTTATTTGCTTCATAAAAATATATATATTGGAAACATTAAATACTTTATAGAAAAAGGGATAACAATCGTATAGACGTGTTATATCCGTAACTATGGCATGGCCACAAACGGGGTATATATATATATATATTAAAATGTTATTTTTTTTTTTTTTGCTAAGAATACTGGAATTTTCTAAAACATGCCAGAAGTAACAGAGTTGCTTGAAAAAAAAATTGGAACTACTGGATCTGGCCAGAAGTAAAAGAAAGACCATGTGAAAGCACAAAAAAATACATAGAGTTACACCATCAATTCTCATAAACAACAGAGGCCAATATCCTTTTTATTGATAAAAGTTAGAACAAATAAATTAATTTAACTATTGCAAACATGTCTGACTTGGTTTATTCATTTACTATTGAAAACAGGACTTTTAATGTAATTTTTTAAAAGAATTCTGAACTCTATCACACCCATAATATTTTGTCACACAAGTAACATGTTTTTAAAAAAAAAAAACTTACCAAGTTTTTGTATTTGTAGTTGAAAATTTACAAGTAATACATAATATTAAACATCTAACCTTATTTATGATAAAAGAAATTTTGATGACTTTTAGATATTACCTATTTGCAGAAAAATTGGTTATTGGGAGCCTATGTGTAACACCTGGTAAAATAATTGTCACACCCATAACAGCATATTTATAATTATTTAAACATGTAAAGATGAAATGGAAAATTTTTAGTTTTTGCAAAATGCTTTCTAGGGTGGTGTATTTGCCTCATGAAAAAATATATATTTGAAACATTAAATACTTTATAGAAAAAGTGATGACAGTTGTACGATGTGTCACACCTGTAACAATGGATTGGCCGATATTTAAAACAACATTTTAACTTTTAAAATGAATGCCAAAACTTTAAAAAAAATAACCAGTCTAGATGGAGTGAGGTTTTTTTTGGGGGGGAGAGGAGGTTCAGTGTTTTATGAGAATCTTATAGGGTTTTATCCAGATTACTAAACTCATTTTTCTTATGTAACCAACAGCAGCATTCCTAGTTTATGTTTACACACACATATATTAGACTCATAGCAATTTACATAAACGAATAAGACTAGGTTCATATTAAGCCCATTTTATTCCTCTTCATATCTAATATGGCACTCACTTGACCCTTAAATTACTTAACAAAAGATGGCATTTGAGCAAGTATTGAACCTACTCTCTCACTCCAGGTTTTCTGCATAGTTGTAGTCAAATGGGAGAAGGCAACTCCAAAATTAAAACCCCTTTAATCTCCAATTTTCTGCAGGAAAAATCTCTTAGAGGAATTAATCTTTCACCAGCAGCTGGGTTTCTGACCAAGGCCGTAGGTAAGGGAGGGGATTTAGGGGACCGGTCCCTCCCCGAAATTCAAAAAGACAGTTTCGTGGAAAGAAAATTGACCATGTGTGTGGGTGTATCATCTGCTTAACTGTGCATAGACAACAGTGTTCTCAAAAAAGAGACCGTTTCCACCATAAATGTCTTAAGGGGCCATATGCTTTTAAATACCCCACACCAACATTCTCTAAGGTTATTCATCTCAAGAGCATTTTCCATAATCTGTTTTATATTTTCTTCCTGTCTAGGATGCTCCAGGATGAGTAGTTTGTGACAGATTCTATCTTCTAAAATATCTTCAACTTATTATGTTAGACTAGATTTTGGTGTATAGCTAAATGAGAAATTTAAACAAATAAATGTAAAAACAGTTTTTAATGTTAATTTTACTATTAAATTCATTGTGCAGATACTTCATTACTCATTCTAAGCTTTAAATTTATTCATATCATTTTTAAATCATTTTGTTATTTTAAAATCACATTGTGTTATGGTTCTCATTAGGGATATACATACATAAGAAAACCTGTTGTTTTACTGAAGTATTTATTCACAAAAAAACAGTCTTTCTTCTTGGTCCCCCTCCGAAAATAATTTCTGGATAAGGCCTTGTTTCTGACATAATGATGTCACAGGACAGAAACTAACTTTTCTCAAGCAAATTGCAAACACACCATTAACAAGTAAATTGTAAACATACCATTTAGATAATGGGTAAGAATCTTAGAAAGCATATTTAATTGTTGAATTATATGACAGTATTTCTGCTATGAAATTTAAGTATAAAATTTGTATAATTATAAATTGTATGTTAACTTATTTCTGCATAATGCAATCCAATATTTAGGTGTTAAATTCAAATTTTATCACTTCTGTTTAAAATACAAAGTGGCTTTTATGTAATTTTGATTGTAAAAGGAATTTTTAAAAATGCATTAAAAATAAATATGTAAATTTTTTATAAAATCATTCTATTTTAACCATGTATGATTTATGTATAATAGTTTATAGAACACCGAATTGATTTTACGTCTATTTTTAAATATTTTAGTTAATTCCTTTATCTTCAAACATAACATTTAATTATAATAGAAAAAAAAATAAAGATTTTGATTTGTAATGATAATTCAAATAGTAAAGCAGAAGGCTATTCATTCTAGGCATTCAGATATATTCTATCTCCTTATAAATTCTAAACTTAGCATATAATGAATATTATGGGTTTAACAAAATTACTTTTTATTATGTTACTATTTTAATATTTGATTTTTACACTAAATTTTGTTTACCATTTTAGTTTATAACTGTATTGAGCCAACAAAAATTTTATTCTAAATTTTTTTTCTGTTTTTGTCCATTGAGAATTTTTCTATAATCAGTTAAGCTATAGAATTAGCTTGCATCCTTCAAACAAGAAATGTGTCTACACAAAAGTGAAAAAAAAAAAAATCTTACAAAATGCAGTTCTATAAGGAATACGAAACTATACAGGTGAGTTGAATGTCTTAAATTGGATTCATAATATTACAGTAAGATATTTCAGTACTTTATGTTTCTGATAACACTAGTATAATATAAAACTCAGTATTATAACACACAATTAGAAAAAAAAAGGTTTTTTTCTTATTAGTTTACACAGCTTTGCTATGAGTTTAATATTTAAACATTTTTAACATCTAAAAAAATCCTCATATTTGAGGATATTTTAAAATTGCTTGAATGTGATTAAATTTCTTATTTTGTTACTATTTATATAACTCATTTGATTTTTTTTATTAATTATTGTTTGATGCACTCTTAAGTGTCTTAAAACATCAAAAAAACAATTTTTATTCTTTCTATCTTCCTAGGTATTTATGTGTACTCTTTAATAACAGGACCTTTTAAAATTAACTGACTAAGAGCCAGATGAATGACGCTTCTCTTTCCATTCTAGTGAAGATGACTTTTTTTAAACCAATAGTTTTTATGTTAAAAATCAAATTTATAATTTAAAGTTTCACTGGTTAAAATTAATGTTATAGATTCTATGTAATAATAATATTTATTTATATTTTGTCTTTTTTTTTTTATTTATTTTTTTTATTTATTTTTTTATTTATTTATTTATTTTTTTTTTATTTTTTTTTTTATTTTTTGTTTTTTTTTTTTTTTTTTTTTTTTTTTTTTTTGACAACTTGATAATACTAAAGCTTTTGAAAAATTTTCTTTTTTCAGTACATACTATCCATAATTGATCACAATTTTTTTTTTAGTTATTATCCATAACTGATTAATTTTTTTAATTATAACTGAATGGTTATAGGTGCTGTAATATATTATTAAATTTCACTTTTATTTCCATTTCCATTTGTTTGGGACTTATGATGGATAAAGAAAAATTTACTTTTAATTAATATATATAAATACTAACTTAAGCTTGCTAAATGTTTTGTAAGACTGTCAATCATGAAATGTTCAAAATTTTAAGTCAATCTATACTATTTTTTTTAATCAAAAATTCTTTAGGGAATAATTTTCCACTGCAATAAAATAGTATTAAACTATCTTCAGAAAGCTACATAGCTTTAATATATTACTCATAAATAGTAATGACTGGGTATATTACAATAAAATATTTCAGAATATGATAAACATTTGAAAATTTTTAAACATGTTATGGGGGAGGGGGGATATTATATAACAGGGAGGTCTGATTCTACTTTAAATATAATTTTAAAAAAAAACTATATATGTATGCATGTATATGTATGTATGTATAAATATATATATTATAAAAAGGTAAAGATTAAAAAATGTCTGCATTATTTAAAATTACTTACATTTGAGACAAAATATCTGTGTGTGTAAGAATTTAAAACTGTAATATTGTAGGGATATTTTTTTTTAAATAAATCTGCAATACAATAAAAATAAATATGTATACATATTATCATATAATTTTTTTAAATCCATACCACAAATCTACAAAATTAGTATTTTAAAAACAAAATCAAAACATAGCTTAAAAATGCAATAAAGACACTGAATCTGAGCAGGAACTTAAAGTTATTTTCTAACAAGGTAATTAGAAATCATTTTCATCGTCTGTCTGTGCATTAACCTTCCCTTATATTCCTATATCTATATTTTTTGTAGGCATGCATGGTTGTGGCAGCTGTTAAAGCAGAAACAGAAAATTCTTGGCAAATATGACATTCTTTTTTTAACCTCTTGCCTCATGAATCAAGTGACGATTGTGTGTGCTACTTTCGATGAAAGCTTTTTCATGCATCGTAACCAGAAGCAGTTTCATCACTAACTAAATTTTGAATACGTTTTTTTATAGAACAAACTACAAAGCTATCTTCAGATGTATCCTAATCAGATCTGTTTCAGTTTCTAAGGTGTAATCAGGACACTTTCCAGCACCGTTATTAGAATCAATTTTCCTTTTTTCCATTAGGTTAAATTTTTAAGATTTTTTTTAAGAATTTTTTAAGCACCAACAGTTAATTATTTATTGTATATAATATAATACTCTATTGCAATTACACCTAAGAATAAGCAACCCACTCTTATATTGCAACTGTAACAAACAATAACGCAAAAACAAAAACTTTATTGCCTAAAACTAATAACATGTGTGATACGAGCTTTTCCCCTTTGGCCAGACATAATCATCACGTGTGTGATACGAGGTTCTCATTCTAGGCACAGCATTAAGATCACGCCTCCTATATGTTGTTTTAAAGAAAAGGGTTAATAACTGCTCTAAGAGATAGGCTTATATGTAGGGGGTGCACTATGTGCTATCTAAAACAGAATGCCTTAGGTAGGGATAGCAGCAGGTCTAGTCTACAAATGAAATTCTTAACATGTTGATTTAATTGATACATCTGAAATCATAGTCCAACCACTTTTATAAAAGTTATTTAAAAAAAAAAAAAAAAAAAAAGTAAAATATAAAATAAAATAAATAAAATTCAACCTATGTTTTAGGAGGCAGGTAGATGGATAGAAAATCCTAATACTTATATCCTATTTTTATTTTTTATCTGATTCAATTTCATGTTAAAGTAAATATTATAAATGAAATTTATATTTTATTTTCAATAATAATTTATTAAATTCTACAGAACAATTTATAAATATTATAAGCATTTTCTTAAAGGATAAACACATTGATAAGTATTTTTTTAAATAGTTATAAAGGATAAAGAAATTAATTTTTGGGAAGTTTGTAATTAAAATTACAAAATCATTTCAAACTAACACATTTTAATTTCTTTAGTTCAAAGGCTAGGGAAAGTAGAAAAAAGGTTTTAATCCTATTTATACTTTTCTTAATCTACTTTATACATTTTTAGAAAATGTACTAATAAGAGCCATATTTTAAAACATCAGGCTTTTGACTATTTTTTTTTTTCAGACATATCACAATTTTATTTTAGAAAAAATATTCTATAATTTTTTCAAGTTCATGCACATTATCATAAATTTATTACTTTGTACATTAAAGCAAATTTGTCTTATCGTTTATAACTGTAACAAAATCTCAATTATTCAGCAAATCAATTATCACAAGATTAACATAAGTTTGCATGCTAACATGTGCGAGACTGTTCTTCTAACTGCAAATTTAAACCTAACTGCATTTTATATTGATACAGCAGCCAATAGTTCGAACATAAATTTTTAAATAAAAAAGAGAAAACTACCAAACAAATTATAATGTAATAATTTAAACCCTTAGTATGCAACGTGTGAGTGGTTATAGTATATAGAGATATGAAATCTTCAATCTTACATAATTTTATACAAAAAGTTAAAAATAAATACTAGCATCACACATGAATAAAGATTTTTTTTCTTTATCCAAACCACTCCATCTGAATGATATGTGATATTAAACATATATATCTTTTAAAAATTTTAAGTCTTTCTATGCTAGTTAAAAATACACAGTATTTAATATTGACTATATATTCGGGTCTTTCCTTTTACTTAAAGTCATATTATTTAAAATATTTAATTGAAAATTAGCATATCACTATAATTTACCACATTATTAGTCGAAAGATGAGAATTTTCTATGCCTGCCATGTCTTATCCGTAGCAGTTACCACACAGGTGAGTGCTTGAACACAAACCAAAACAGTAACTTTTTTCACTTCATGATATATTAAATCATGGGGATAAAAATACCATTGGCTCATAAAATATTTGAGGTATTATGACTGTACATGATTTTTCCCTACTTTCTATTTGTTAAAAATGACAAATACAAAATTATGTAAAATTCCCCATTTTTTAGTTTCAATCAATGTTAAGATTTACTACATCTATTATAATATTTGTTAACACATGGCAATTTGTCGAAACGTCACGATCTACTATAATTCCCTTCCCATTCATTTTCACGTGTACATCAGAGAATAGACAAACAATAAACTGTCTTTCCGTTTGAAACTAATGCCAGAATTATCGTAATTTAAGAATTTGTCCTAATGCGTAAAATCGCCTTATTAAAAAAAAAAAAAAAAAAAAAAAAAAAAACACTTGATGCGCGAATTACCCTACTTTACATTTACGACTTTATGGCAACGATACAGGCTTTCGCTTAAGATTTATGACGTTATTAACTTTTGAAACTTGTGCTAGACACTGAATTTATTACTTTAGCCTTAATACTTTATCATTCGTGATGAAGTGGGGTGATTTTTTTTTTAATTTAGGGCGCTACCATATAGGACACGGGCACTCAACTGATCGCTGACATCATCGAGCCCTAACAACAATTTGGTAGGCATGCTAGCACGTTGCTACACGTAAATAGTTTTATTTTAATGTCGTGGCATTTTTTCCTGTTACAAATTTTTAGAATTTTTTTTTTTTTTTTTGTAATTATAATCATCACATATTGAAAAGAAACTAAATAGGAGATGGATTCTTTATTCTGAAATTAATATAAATAGTAAAGCATTACAGTATACGTAAAAAATATTTCAAAACTGATTCGCTAAGCTTTCGATACTGAACCAAATATTAACACCTGTATTTAGAGGGTAATATTGACTGTTTCTTTCTCTTTTGGGGGGTAGACATCAAATGCACATGCGTTGGAGTTGGATGCTTGCTCGACACAGACTCTCCTTCCTAAACAATTTCGCGTACCATTCCCATTCATTTTCATGTTTACAACAGCCAATAGGAAAACAATAAACTGCCCTTCCGTATGAAACTAAAGCCATATTAGTCATAACTTGAGATGTGCCCTGCTGCGTGAAATCGCGTTATAGAGAAAGAACATGTTTGTAAACAAATACGAGTGCTGACTACAACTCAACTTCCTCGTTGGCAGAATATTACTTGTTTTCATCGTATCATGAGCTTCGATATGGATCACGTATACAACAAAACTAAATTTTAGATAAGGGAAGGGGAAGGAAATATCAGAAACTGGCCAAGTAATTCAAAATAGATCTTTTTAGCACTTACAAAAGTATATATATATATATGTATATATATATGCATATACCCACACAGCACATACGTTCGTATTTCGTCCCATTCTTGTTTCGTTCGTCCAAACTTCGTCCCATACTCGGAAGTGAAGTCCCATTATTGTCACTGACTAACGTAAATTTAACCAACATGTTCAAAATTGGCAATTTAAGCACATAAAGCATAAGGTAATGTATGAACATAAATTCAGCGTTTTTTGGACGAAATTCCTACCAAAATTGTACGTAGATTAAACGTAAATTCTAAGAACATTTGCGCATGCGTTATTAAGAAAATCATTCCACTCTATTTTATTTAACTTATCAAACACATAATTTTGTCTTCAAATCTTTCTTTTAAGGAGTTAAGGTGAGTGAATTGGTTAATCATGTTTTCTAAAAAATGTATGTAAACAACAAGAATCCCGTAATTTGAATAATGTTGTCAAATCACAAATAAATGTTATTATTGACATATCTCACAATTCAAACTTTCCTAATGTAAACATTACAGAATTTAATAACTTTGGAAACTGTTCTCTTCACAATAAAATCTGATAATATATATAGTTTAAAAGATGGTAGCATAGATTTTATTTCAAATTTTGTTTAAGTACAAACTAAACATAACACAGAAACAGTGTTTATAGGAAAGAAATTTTTAAATCTTTCTAATTTATATTTAAACTCCTGAAAATCCTCATCATTATTAGATATTACAAGCTTAGAAATGAGTCCTGTGTTCTTATGGCCCTTGTGCTCTATATTAAAAAAAGTGTACATTTTCAATTAGATAACAGTTATATTGTATTTCCATTAATACTCTCTAAAATTAATTAGTGTTTTCAAAATGTAGTAAAAAAGTAATTTGTTTTTCAAATTTTATCTTCAATAAAATTGGAAAAATATACATGTTAAAAATACTGTGTTAGGTAAAAATCTTTTCTTTATTATCTTTTATAATAACCTAGAATTATTTCTAATTTAAAACTTAATGGCTTTAGTAAAACTGTTCACAATAACTAAAAGCTTCTTTTTTGTTTCTTTTGTACCCCTTCAAAAAAATTGAGCTACTTATTTTTATAATTTAAATTAAAAAACTTTAACTGGTCATTTTAGAATATTTTTAATTTAAAATTACAGTTTAATCTTAATCTTGTAAAGTTTACATAAACTCGAATATCAGCATTTTTCTTATTATTTAGATATAAATATATTTATTATAACTCATAAAATTGCCTTTTGCCACTGGCATTCCAATTGTGTTTAAAATTAATTTTTAGTGAAATCTGAAATATATGAAACTCTTCAGGAAAAAAAAACAGTGAATAAAGGTATACAATTTTTTCTATTACATTTAACTAAGACATTACATTTTACTGAAACATTAGGTATATGGTCAGTCTACAATTTCCATTGTGTAAATAATTATCTAGAATCTATAATAATACCTAATTTTTCAATTGCCACTGAATTTTTCTGTACTGATTTTTTATTGGTATTTTTTCTTCTCTAATTTGGAGATTTTTCGACATTTACCTTGACTTATGAATACATAAAAAAGGTTTAGCTATTCAATTCTATTATCATTTTTGATTTACTATCATGTAAGGCAGTCACATTAAAAAAAAAAAAACTAAAATGCTCAGTTCTTATGTTTTTATGAAGATTTCTTTCAAAGTGTAATAATAAGTAAATGCTTTATGTTATGTAGCAACATACAATGAGCAACATCAAATTTCAGCTAAGTATTTGGGTACGATTGCAGTTATAATTTAGATTTAATTGTTAATATTTCAAATATATTTATATAATTTTTTATAAAATCAGTACTATTATATTATTTATGTCTATTAATTACAGAATCACTTCTTCATTTTTTTACTGTCTATGAGAACTTAAACAAAATGAATATGGTTTCAACTAACCAAGCAGGTATAATTTGCACTATTTTACTATTAATTTTCAGATTAATTAAAAAAAAATAGTTCTTAAAATCTTTCTTAAAAACTTGTACTTAACTTTTTTTAACTTTTCTTAACTTTTTTAAAACTTTTAATGGTTTTTAAAAGTTAAAATAATATAGTTCTTAAAATCTTTCTTTTTACTTGTACTCTGAATTACTTATGCATTATTTATTCTTTCTATTTTTAATAGGAGCTCTTCATATTTTGAATAGCACCACTCCCAAGAAAAATTCTGATTTAACAATGTTGTAAAATAACTCCAATTTTTTTTTTAATTTTATCAGATGTGCTCAAATTTACTTTTATTATTTTTTTCATGTTTTTTTCATAATTCTCTGTACAAATAACCAGTTATATGCACTAGTAAAATTTGAGAAAATTAATTTTATTACTTTAGTGGAGACAATTATGTAAAATGAATTTTTTTTTAATAAAAACAGTATGCACATATTTAGGGAAGGAGAGAGAGATTTTTTGGCTGTTGGACGTAATACTGTTATAAAATTTAAACCATGATTTTTATGGAACTTTTTTTTTTCTGCAGGTGCTGTGAGAACTGACCAATTATGGAAAGATACATCTAGCATTCACTAACTTTATTACAATATTTTTAAAAATAAAAATATTTAAAAACATAAACCTTCTCTTAATTCTTTTGACTTTTTTTATACAGATATGTGTGTATTGGTAGCTCAGATGATGACTTCTACTGATTTTCTGCAATGTCTATAGATCAATATGAAATCACTTAAAACAAACAGTAGACTACATAAGTTTATATTTTGATTAAAACCATAAATGAAATTCTTTTAACAATTTAATGTTTTTCAACAAAGTCTAAACAAGACTTTGTTGAAAATTTAGAATTGTAAAAGATGATTCTGAAAACTCAACTGGCATTTTTTATAGTGGAATATTTAAAGGAGTAGAAAATTTCAATGTATGGATTCAAAACATATAATTTTAAATTATATTTATTCTATCTAAAAATGTATATACAATAAGAGGTGCATAAGAAACAAGATTTCTTTTAGAACTGGCTTCGATGACAAACATTAATATGTGCTTTTCAAACATTTATTCCTTACTAATATGAATTTGTTACCACATCCTACATTTTATCTGAAGATCAGTATTTATTACTTAAAAAATATGGGAGAATTATGCTGATTAATTCCATTTTAAACAGCTCATAAAAGCATGCTATTTATTTGGAGTAATTTGTATAAAATTTATTAAATTCAAATATTACCATAGCATAGGGAAAATGACTAGATTGCAGATTTATTTTCTATTTTTCATGAAGCAATATTTTGAGAAAGTAGAATTGATGTGTGTGTGTGTTTGTTTGTTTGTATATATATATATATATATATATATATATATATATATATATATATATATATATACATATATATATATATATATATATATATATATATATATATATATATATATATATATATATATATATATATATATATACATGTACATATATATACATATACATATATATATACATATATATAATATATATATACATACATACATATATATATATATACATATACATATACATATATATATATATATATATATATATATATATATATAATTTTTATGGCAAATATTATCAGTGTTCTTCATACATCAAAGAAGCCTGAGATTTGAGAAAACAGTGATAGAAGTAAAATATATCCAAACAAACAAATTATATGTATGTATATCAGTTCTAAAATTTTTCTGATGAAAAAAAAAAGCATGCTCACAAAATATATTTTTTTTTCTATGCTGTGGCAGTCAAAAGAATTTATATGCAGCTAAAGTTTTATTTTTTGAAGCACTTTTTATCATAAAATCTAATTTCACATAATATACATAAAATTTAAATGTATGGTGTGTACCAAAAGTCAGATTTTGTTTGTCCTAAAATCAACCAGGTTTTAGCTGTAGAATGTATAACTAGATTTTGTTCATTTGTCCTAAAGTTAAGCAAATTTTGTTATTAAATATACACTGAATCTCAGACATCCAGCAGCCCTAAAATATTTTATTCAGGATGAAATTTCTTCGGAAATAAATTTACATGTTTCCTGGTTTCTGATAAAGTGTATGCAGAGTATAAAACCTAATGCTTTTGTGGGAGCAATTATTTTTTCCAAATGGGAGCCATATTTTTAGTTTTACAGATTTTTATGTTAAACTTATATTTGATTTTTTTAAAGTGTGGTTTTTATTAAAAAATAAAATTAAATAAAACTTTAGTTTATATAAAAAACAAAAAATCTCATGCATTTTCAGAAACCAGGAAACTTCCTAGATTATTTGCAAATAAATTGCATTCTCAATGGGATATTTAAGTGTTGCTGGGATACTTTGTATATTTGATAACAAAATTTGGTTGATTTTAGGACAAATAAACAAAATCTTGATATACATTTGACAACCAAATCTTGTTAAATTTACGTAATTTGGACAAAATTAGGATGTACGTTTTACATACAAATCTAGTTGATTTTACGTAATATGGATAAAAAAGCGATGTACACTTTACATCCAAATCTGGTTCGTTGGCAGAATATTACTTGTTTTCATCGTATCATGAGCTTCGATATGGATCACGTATACAACAAAACTAAATTTTAGATAAGGGAAGGGGAAGGAAATATCAGAAACTGGCCAAGTAATTCAAAATAGATCTTTTTAGCACTTACAAAAGTATATATATATATATATATATATATATATATATATATATATATATATATATATATATATATATATATATATATATATATAATATATATATATATATATATATATATATATATATATATATATATATATATATATATATATATATATATTAATTAAACACTTGGCTATCGTAAACATGAAAATGAATGGGATGGGCATTGAACTATACATGACATTGCAGGAAATTGCTCTACAGAAAATGTGCACATGACGTCAGATGCAGCAAAAATTACAGCTCAACTTCTTCGTTGGCAAAACATTTGAATTTCCTAAGGATTGTGCTTGTTATTGGGATTTTAATTTTGTCAGTTACCTGAAAATGGTAACAAGCTGTTGTACGTATGGTTGTACTAAACGTTTCAAAAAAAGGTGAAAATATTGGATTTTATTGCTTCCTAAAGATCCTACATTTCAAATGCTTTGGATAAAAGCTTTGGAAAGACAAGACTAGACACCAAGTTCTTCTAGTATTTGCGGCAAACACTTTCAGAATGGTAATAAACCTTACTGTAATGTAATATATTATATAAAATTATTATTTTCTAAGAATTTTTTTATTATTACTAAGTTTTTTTCCTACTTCTAATGTATTTTCTATGCTTTTGTGAGAAGAACTGTACCTATAAATGTAATTATTTTTTGCCCTTAAAATGATCAGATTTTGTACATTTTTATTAGATTTTTATTTATTTAATAGCTTATTATGCCTGTTTACATAATCAAAGTAGTTATACTTTGGTTGTGATACTTAATAGTAAAGTTTAAAGTGTTTCATTTTTTAAAAAATATATATATAATTTTGTAAGTGCTAAAAAATCTATTTTGAATTACTTGGCCAGTTTCTGATGTTTCTACCCCCTTCCCTTAAATAAAATTTAATTTTATTGTCTACGTGATCCATATCGAATCTCATAAGATACAATGAAAACAAGCAATGTTTTGCCAACAAAAAGTTGAGTTGTAGTCAGCACTCATATTTGTTTACAAACATGCACTTTCTCTATAAGCAACTAATAAGCTGCTCTTCCATTTGAAATTAAAACCAAAATCGTCATAAGTTGAGATGTACACTACTGCGTAAAATCACCCTATGTAGTACACAATGTATGTAGTCTGTGAGAATGTGCGCATGACGTCAGGTACAGTAAATATTGCAGCTGAACTTCTTTGGTAAAACACTTGATTTTCCTACGGATTGTGCTTGTTATTGGGGTTTTAATTTTGACAACTATTTGAAAATGGTAACAAGCTGTTGTGCGTATAGTTGTACTAAGCGTTTCAAAAAAGGCGAATAAATTGGATTTTATTGGTTTCCTGATCCTACATTCTGAATGCTTTGAATAAAAGACCGGACAATGCAAGACTGGACTCTAAGTTCTTCATCGAGAATTTGCGGCAAACATTTTCAGAATGGTAATAATGCTAATAATAGTTTATTGTGCCTGTTATTACAGTACTTATACTTTTATTATGATACTTAATAATACTGTGTAACGTATTTAATTAAAAAATATATAGATATATATATATGTATATACTTTTGTAAGTGCTAAAAAGATCTATTTTGAATTACTTGGCCAGTTTCTGATGTTTCCTTCCCCTTCCCTTATCTAAAATTTAGTTTTGTTGTATACGTGATCCATATCGAAGCTCCATATGATCCATACAATGGAAACAAGTAATATTCTGCCAACGAGCAAGTTGAGTTGTAGTCAGCACTCGTATTTGTTTACAGACATGCACTTTCTCCATACCTTGTTTAGTCTAGAGGTTATACTGCTTAACTGCTTAATAATCCGCAGGATGTAAACAGTGTTACTATTTACCATTACTGTGTTAACTTGCAGATGGTAATATACCTAACCGACTTAATCAATTGTATTGCACATTTTTTTTTTTTTTTAAATCTGATAAAGGGTAAGTTCTCATGCTGTTCTCATTATTTTACTTGGAGATTGTGTAGTACTTAACGCACACCTTCCTAGGTTGGTTCAGTTAAGTCCATAATTTTCCAGAAGGTTTTTCTATTACTGTACTAAATAAAATAGTGGTTTCAGTGTTAAATCATAGTTTCGTAAATTAGATAATTCTTCATTCTATTTGTTGTATATCAACCGAAGGAATGCAGAACTGAGTCGACTAAAAAAGTATTGCGATATTTTTAAAATTTATTATCACGTAACTAACTAACATGTGTCACATACAACTGTGGGTAAGTCCTTGTTATTTATAATAATTCTAATTAATAAATCGTAAAATAAGAGATTTTAACCGTTTTTTCGTAATGATCCGCAAATTTGTACGATAAATGAAACCTTGGCCACGTTTAGATTATTGGTGTTGGGACCAAAAATTAAAACTGAAAACTTTAATTTAAAAGTGTTAACTAAAATGATGTTCCGCTACTTCTCTATACCCAAATCGTTTTTAACTTGTTATTAAAAAAGTGGGCCTAGCTCTCCAAATCAAACGAAACCAAAAGTGTTCCATCGCTAGAAAAAGATCGAGAAAGGCATTAGTATTAATAAATTTTAAATACTATAAATTTTAATTAAAATTTTAAATTGCAAAAAGCTCTTGCATTTCATATACTTAACTATTCATTTGAGTTTATTTTATCTATTGAGTAATTAATTTAATTTGAAATTAAAATTATAATTTTATAATGGTGAAATGGTATGTTTTTTTAAATTTTTATTTTAAAGTGATATTTTATGTTCTTTCTATAACTCTCTCCCATGAATCAGAAGGTTTGATGTTTTATTTGTGTGACTAAGGTGCAACTCAGCATAGTTTTCTTTAGCTAGTGTGTTTCAGTTTATTTTGTTTATTGATACAATACAAAACATTATGAAATTGAAAATAAACTTTATATATTGATTGTTAAAACATTCAGCGGGGGGTGAAGGTTCAAGGTTTAAAAATTGTTCACTATAATAAATTCCAAATGACTCTTTAAATGTAAAAAGTACTAACCTTTTAATGTTCTTTGAAAATTTGAGCCATATCTGCACGATAGTTTATTATTATTATTTATTCATTATTGGTTTTATACCATATAAAAGATATTTTTAATTGTTTTGTTTCTAAAAATCAGGAGTTATTTTACAAATCTCAAAAAAAGAAAAAGATTTTTTTAATGTTTCAAAATTCACTTATCTTAATTACATTAAATATTCACAAATAATATGTAAATAAACAATATTTATAAGAATTTAAGTATAACTTAATTTTTAATTTTCCACCTTTTTTTGGCATTATTCCACTATTATTATATTTTTCATTTTCCATAGGCTGAACGATGACCGAATGGTTAGGGTGCTGGCCTTCGGAACTAGAGTTCATGGGTTTGAATCCCACTATGGCATTGATGTTTGTAGCCATTTGGAATTGGCTTTAAGCAGTAGGTCCTGGTTTCATTAGCCCTCGTGTTGCAAAAAGTAGACCGTAGCGCTCCAAAACCAAACCAATTAATTTTTCATAGCTTACTACAAGTATAGCTACGTTATTTCCATCGAAAATCTGCTCCTGCTCATAACACAGCCTTCAGGCTACTTCGCTCAAATGGGTTGGCATCATTTAAGAATTGCCAAAAATAGGAGGGGGCACCTGATTCTTCAGTAGTGCTGTTAAAGATATATTCTCATACTTAAATAATTGTGATATGAAATTATTTGTATAAAAGTTATATATTTATCTATTTTATTTTTTTTTCTCCCTAGTAAATAATGGGAAGCAAGGGATCACTCAATTCTTATTGTTTATTGAAGATGAAAATGAAGGAAGTTGAGAAATCAAACAAAGTAAGTTTATCTGGGCACTAATAGCTTTTATCTGTTTAACTTTTCTTTTAAAAAGTGTCATTTAATATATATTTTTCTTCCAATAACTTGCTGATTAAGTTGCTTTATCTTTTGTTTGGTTTTGAAACTTTATCCCCTGATTCTGCCTTATTCTATTTTTTTTTTTTTTTTTTTTTTTTAGTTTAGTTTCAAAACTAAAGATTCCTTTAGTAAGGTTTTCTCTCTATATATAAATTATTTAATTAAATATAAATCCTGTACATTTGAAAAAGTTGAGATGCCATTCTCATCTCTTTTTGTTTTATGTCTTAAGATATAAGAGAAACAATTTTTAAGGAGAAAATGTACAGTTTGTTCCAGAAGCTTGATAAAAGAGGGCAAACATAAAATAAGAATGCAAAATTTAATTTAAAGCTATGTGTATTTAATTTAAAGCTATGTGTCCATCCATGGTTCCAGAAACTTCAAATGCACGTTAGAAACATTTTCTTGTATTTTAAAAACACTATAATGTAATAATCTTTGTAAATATTTTTCAACATTTCTACGTTTATTGAACTCTTCCACTTAGTAGTTTAAAATAAGTAATATTTCATTTTATATTATTTTATGTGTATGCAGAAAAATTTTACAAATATTGTACTAAAAACAAAACAATTTCATTTCTCTGAGAACAAAATATACCTAGGAAATTGTTTAACTTGATTTATAGAACAAATGCTGAAAATTTCAAGCAGTTAAGATGGTTATTGAAAAAGATATAGTAAGCTGGAAAAGAACAAAATTTCTTCCTTTTACAGTTGTTTAAAAGTAATGACTCCCTTTAAAATTATAAAAATTATTATCTACACATTTACTGTAAGAAAGTTTATTTGTGAAAGAGTTATTTTGTTTTCAGTTATCTTCATTATAAGTGTTGTGGATAGTTTGTAAGAGTGAAAAAATATTCCTACATGTTTTCTTAAAAGACAAAACAAGAACAAAATTTTATTCAACTAATAAGCTGCCGTATGTGGTAAATGATACACTCTCAAATCTATACAAACTACAGATTTCAGTACACATCATGCTGCTGGAAGACAGTGCCATCTATTTACAATATTGACATAGCATTTAAAACAGAATTAAAATCCAAACACTATACCCTCATGTAAGATTTCCATTTTATTATATTTTTCTTGTGAATATAAAGCAGAGCTGAATTAAAATGACTCTTTGGATTTTAAACAAACAAAAATCAATTTCTTTAAACCTATAACAAATTTTTGAAACATTGAAAATATCCTACAAGCTAATACCTAAATTGTAACAATATGTAAAAAAGCATACTTATAAAACAACAATGAAATCAATAAAATACAGTGATAAATACTAAATACATCCCTTTGAATAAAATATCAGAATTGAAAATGCCATAATAACAATTCAGTAACAGTTAATACATTAATAAACCATATTTGATATTGACGTAAGTCTAATACTAAATAATTAACTTTATAAAAGTAAACATTTTAACATCTTAACATTTTTAAAAATAATGATTATAAAACTAAATTAAAATTGGATTGTAACACAAGTCTTTCAAGTAAAAAAAAAAAATGGTTAATAGTCACTCTTTCTGGAAGCAACCTTGATAAGGCATCACATGTGGCATTTTTAAGCCAGGACAGTAATTTATAGTTATATTGAAAAATTGTAACGCAAACATTCGTCTTTGTAATTGCAGTGATTGAGGAACACACTTCATTAAAAATGGAAAAGGCTTATGATCTGTAAAAATTTGAATTTTTGATTCAAACACTAAGGATTAAAACTTTTTCTGTCTTTTTTATTACGAGTGTGCGATATCTGCTAAGCTTTCTTTTGTCAGACCAATTCCTAAGAGCTCTTCTACTTGAGTGTCTACGTCTGATTTTAAGATTCAGGAATTTTGTATCTGTATGGCCATTTCTTTTCTTTCCATCTTCTAATTTTATTTTATGTGGACTGACCACCTTTGGCTATTTTCATTTTCCCAGTGAATATGGTATGAGGATTCATAACAAGTCCACACATTGTTTTGTACTCTTTTAGATAGATGCTGTAAATCTAATTTATTTCAGTAAGACTGTTTTCATTTTTAACCCTGGGAAAAGCACATACTTCTCCTAAGTCTTCATCCATCATAAAACAATTTCCTTTACCAAGGGCTAATTTTTTTCTCACTGAATGCAAAGTTTTGCATTTTGATTGTTCTTTTAACAAAATAGTTTTATTTTGTTCTATCTAAAAACTCATTCTCCTCCGGCAACAGTCCTACACTGGTGCAAAACAATGAGTTATTGAATACAAGTTTTTCAAATGGTGCCCATCTGATTTCTTTTTCATTAGGTGGAGTTAGGTGGGGGTTATCTATATGGTAATCATTATCAGTGCAATTTTCAAGTAAATCAAAAACAGCTGGGAGTATTGCTGTCCTTGAATTCTATCTTTAACAGCAGCCACTACCTTGATTGGTCTGAAAAATTCCTCCTTTTTACTTTTCTCTGACATTTGGAAATTTGAAAGAGAGGCTCTATCCTTTGTCTAAAGGTGCATTGTAAAATGATTTTTTTCTTTTCCACTTTTCCTGTTTGATACAAAATTAGAATTTAAACCTTGGATTTGTGCGCCTGAGTCTATCAAAGCTCTTAAGTTCTTGATTGTCTACCATACTAATGTGTTTTAAAAGGTTGATATTTGTGATTCATTACCTTTAAGTAGATCTGACAGAATTTCAGCAGTTAACATTTTGAGAATGTGGGTTTCCATGAATATCCATTTGGTATCAGAAGGTGGTCACCATTATTGAGAATGTGGGTTTCCATGAATATCCATTTGGTATCAGAAGGTTAGTGAAAATAAAAACAATATCTAACAACAATAACAATTAAAATTTATTAAGAAAGAATTGACCGTGTTGCTGGGGAAAGCAAGCGAGGGAAGTCCAAGCGGGAGGAAAAGTGAATACATAGCGGTTCTCTTCTCCGGTGGGAAAAATGGAGAGAAGCGCGTGACATGACGTCAGTTGCGCCTTCTTCAGATTGGCTGGAGAAATTCCCGCTCTTAGATGATTCTCCTCGCTGCAAACATGTCTTCTTTTTTAATTTAATCTGTTCTGCTTTCTGTTTGGAGTTTATTGTATCTATCTGGACAATCCCTTGCATAATTAGTTAATCCACATATATAACATTCTTTGGTTGTTTTCCTATGATTTGTAGTTTCTTCCTTCTAAAAGTTTTAATTTTTAACTTCTTGTTGACGGGGTGTAACATACTTCCGTTCTCAGTTCTTTCTTTCCATCATTACGAAGTTTAGATGTATAGTTTTCTCAACAAAGTTCTTTCAATTTTTTGTTATTCATAGGTTGCACATTCTAGTAGTGATCTAATTTGTTTGCCTGTTCACTGGGATTTTTAAATTGTTACCAATAATCAATAAAGTATTCTTTAATATCCAGTGAAACTCTTCACCATATCTGGTTTGTTATAACAACTGTTATTTCAAATGAGGAATGAATGAATGAATTCACCTTTAGCGACGATCACAACTTGCAAATTTTTCTAAAATTAAGTTTTTATGTTATATTGCCTAATTAATTGTTATTTGCTATTTTTTTTAATGGTAAAGTACCGTTTTCTTTATTTTTTGGCTTATTTTATTTAAATTTTTTCTTTTTCCAATATTTTGGGTATTGTATCAGTCCGCTACTTTGCTCTCGTTTATTTTTTGTTTACGTAATGATTTGTCTTGTTTTATGTTTATAAAAATCAAAAAAACTGAAAAAATGCTTAATAAAAATTTTATAAAAACCAAATATATCTTTTTGTTAGTGCTGTAACTTTTTGTTTATTTTTATTTACCGTGCCAAGTTGCAACTTTTTATTGTCCCTATTTTTTATTATTGTACTACTTATTTTATATATTTTCTGAGAATCATGTTGTTGAATCTATGTATTGCTGTTAACTATACCGAATGGTCATTGTCAAGGTTACAGTCTAATTATCCCCTAATTAGACAACATGTTGGTTACTCATAATTTTTTATGAGAATGTTTTCACCTCCTCGCTTCCTTGTGAGCTGGAGTGTATTAAATTTTTGTTTGGATTACTTTTTGCCTTGAGGCCTAAAATTTATGTTTTGATCTGCTTACGTTCGGAGGTTAAAGTGAAGACCGTACACTTCGCTAGGTACTCCGTTAAACCCAATTACCTTGACCTTTACCTTGAATTCACCTTTAGGGCAGCTCTTGGAGGATTCTCCAAGAGCAGGGCACTGTAATATAAAGGGATACAAAGTCTTCGCTCTAAATTTGTGCCCATTCAGTCTGTCTCTCAAGCAGTACCAAATATAATCTGATATTGTCCCTTTCATCAAAATTCTGCATAACATGTCTCAGTTCTATTTAGGGTACAGGTGAACTATTTTCACAAGATTGATTTGAAAATTGTTGCTTCAATTTTTTTAGCTCGAAATTTCTTTCGTTTCTTTGTTCTATAATAACACCAATTTGATTTTTCACAAATTCTCCATGACTTTTACTACTCGTAATTGATTTCATTATGTCCACTATTTTCATTTCTAGCAAAACAATTTCATCAAGCTTTTCTGCCAAAACCTTTGTCTTTTTATTTTGCACTTCTGAGAAATACCATTCTCATGAAAATAAAAGTTCTAACTCATAAAGCTATCCAGTCTTGATTTACAGTTAACTTAAAAAGAAAATAAAATAAATCACCCAATCCTGTCGACTGCACCAATGTTGTAGCTGGTTTGTAGGAGTGCAAAATGTTTCATGTTTTTTTAAAAGACAAAACAACAAAATTTTATTCAACTAATGAACTGCCATATGCAGGAGGTGTATACTATCTCGAATCTGTGTACAGACTACAGCTTCTTTCAGTACACACTGCGCTGCTGGAAGACAGTGCCATCTATTTATAATATTGACAACACTATACCGTACTGCAATCCAAACAGTACAGTAAGCAGTAAGGTAACTCATAATTTCACTCATTATGTGAAACAATTGGAAAGGATAGAACATTCATGTTCCATGCTCTCCCTTCAGTTTAAATTCTGATTTTTTTAAAATTTTTAATACCTTCTGACTGAAAGTTGTTTTTATTATTTTGTGCAATTCCAAAAATCCTCCTTTCCCATCATTCTCATTATGGGAACTGATGCGATAGCTACACCGCTTCTGGCCGCCATGTTTTACTTCTTGGCGATCTTAGCAAAAACCCCATTTTCGGAAAGTCGCCAAATAAAATGGTGGCCAAAAATGGGGTTTCTGAAAGAAAGGGGGGGGATTTTCGTAAAGGTCACACACACACAAAAAAAAAAAACATGGACGGCACCACATGGCAAAATAAGAAAAATACTCACACAGCATAAATTTTACAGATACTAACTACTGAAACATGTATATTATCACACAAAATGAAAAAAATTCTAAAAAACAATTGAAATTTAACAATTTTAACACACAAGAAATGAGAAAATTCTGTAAAACAATTTTACAATAATTTTTAAATTATTGATCGGGGGAACCCCCCATTTATTAAATAATTTAAAAAACATAATTGAAAAACGTAAAACAAACAATTTGAGCATTTTTAAACAATTAAAATTTAAACATTTTGAGCAGGGAAAACCCCCCTTAATGATACAAGAATACATATTATAATATATATACATATTACCAAAAAATAATATTTTACGGAACTTATATTCATATATATAATCATATATTTTACAGACACCAATGGGGTTTAAATTAAGAACCAGGGTTGCCACTACAAAGCTACAATGCTAAAAGTCGCCAAAAGTAACCAACGACTTCATACATCGTCCAAAAAATAGCCAAGTTTGGCTACAAAAACCGCGGTGTGTGTATCAAATCAGTACCCTCATTATGTTCTCAGTAGATTTTCTATGTTTTTTTCCTGATATTAACATTCCTCTTGTTCCTAAGAACCTTTTTTAACAATACAGCTCTTTGTTTCATTATTCAATTTGTGTTGTGTACTAAAACAAACGACATTTGCCAAAAGTGAAATGCTACAAGATTCATTCATCTGTGGCACCCTGTATTTTTCTCGACTCAAATGAGTCGAGTTAACTGACTTTTTACTAATTTTGATTTTCTACTAAGTAATACTTTCTACGTGACTCATGTAAACACAGTTTTAGTGCAATAAAAAGATAAAAAATAAAATACTTTTAATGTAGGCATTGCTATTCATTTAAAGTAGACTGAGTGAACTGACTCTGGTGGTTAGTCTAGATGTCAGGAAAGTATCAGGCTTTCTACTGTTAAATCATTTAAAAATGCATCTATTATCAGTGTCTCTTAAACAGTTAAGTGACATTTAGCTTGTCTGTAAAGTAGCTATTATGGGAATTTTTGTAAATTTTTTTTCTCAAAATGTATTTAAACTTGGGAGTTTTTAATTTTTATTTTATGTGGCATTTTTAAAAAAATAATAGATATTTAATTTTTTGGAGGTATTTTGTTTCTTCGGTTTTATACATATTCTATTTTGAATATAAATTTCATTATTTTTATTATTTTGAATATTTATTTTATGATACCCTATTTTTAGAAGAAAGTGCAAAAGGCGATCGCAAAGAAGGACCAGAATTCTTCTACAAATGACTCAGGTCAGTGAAATTATTCTATTTTCTCTGAGTTCCTAAAATAGAACAATAGTTTGGCTTAAATTATTTTTAATAGTGCATTATACTAAAATTTGTCTTATAATTGTCTGCTCAATTTTTTATTATGAAAAATTTCTTGGCTTTTCTCTTGTTCTTTTTCATTCAAATTTAACAGAGAAATAGTGTTTTTTTTTTTTTTTTTTTTTTTTTTTTTGTATAAACTTAAAACTTTAAGAATTAATAGAAATATTACTTATTAAAATCTGGATTTAAAATTTAGAATACCAATTTTTGTAGCCGCTGTTATAAACAAAATATTGTAAACTTTTTTTTAATGCACTGTATGTCATATGAAAATAATTTTAATTTTGCTCAATCTAAAATTATTTGATTTATAGATGAATCCCAAACTGATACTTAGCTACAATACTTTTATCATTTTTGTAGCCTACAAGGATTTAATATTGTGTTTACTTAAATAATAACTTGTATAATGTATGTTTAAATGTTAGCCAAAATAAATTTGCTAAATTGTGTCTAGCGCGCATTTGTGTTTTTCTTAACATTAACCTCACTTAGTCTTTAACATTATACAGCTACTGCCTCAGAGTCAAACAACACCAGTCTTTTATACAATTCTGGACTGACAACTTCAGCCAAAGCACAAGAAAAAAATTTACATAATATGAAAATAAGATAAAGGGTACATTTAAAAAAAAATATATCCTTACACACACACAGAAAAAGAATAAGTTCCTTGAACCAGTAAATTTAAGTAATTTTTTAACATGTTAAACATTGGATATGTAACAATTAGTTAAGTACACAGCATGCTTTTCTTTACATTTGTTTTTATTATTTTATATGTATTTTTATGACATTATAATGAAGTGATATATTAATTAGAACATCGATATATCAAAAATATCAATATTTGGTGAACAATAATAAATCAGTGTTAAAATTCACATATTGTCCAGCCCTAGTTTCAAAATCGGATATTTACTTTCTTGATATAATTTTTATTCTTAATAAGTAGTTTACACTTTTTCAGAAAATTTGTGTGAAGTTCAGAAATTTTTTTACTAAGAATCACGTGTACATGTGTATAGGCATACTTATGTGTCTATATGTACGTGTGTATTGATATACATATGTATGTTAAGAGTTTTAGAATTGTCATATTAGAGTGTGTGCTTCATATGTATGTATAGTATATCGTTAACATGTTAAAATTGCATACTGGTAAAATTGAGCTAATTTTAAATTTACAATGTTGACAGCTATGAGAAGGAAATTATGTATAATTATGCATATCTTGGGCATAAAAATTTTTTATATTAGGTTTTAGATGGGCCAAGATTAAACTTTGCATTTTATTTTGTCTAATCTGTAATTCAGTAGTTAAATCATTTAATTTAGCTTCATAATCTTTAACTTCTTGTTCATTTTAAATGCGATCTCAACTATGTTATTTTCTTTTTTAGAATCAACTTCAGATGTGATAATTTTGAATGAATCAGAACCTGAAAAGAAAACAAATTCTCCACAAATTCCTCCAGTTAATAAGAAAGAAATTCTTCCAGTTAATAAGAAAGAAATTCCTCCAGTTAATAAGAAAGAAATTCCTCCAATAGATAAAAAAGAAACTCCTTCAGGTTTCTTTTTTTTTTTTTTTAATATTTTACATCTAATAATTCTGATACTGTGTAACAGGCATTTCATTCATTCAAGTATATGTTCATAAGTTACTTAGAAGCTAATGCAGTTACTGTATATTTTCAAATATCCTATTACAAGTAAGCCCATTTGTGTATAGGACGAGAGTGCGATTTCTCTTCAAAAATCTACCCAAAATTCAAAACCCATGTATAAGTTGAAATGAGAAAAATTTTTTTCAAAGTTTAAATATATCAATAAGGAGCCAAATTAGCAGAAAGGGATCAATATTTCCCAATCAAATTCCTTTAAAGTAAAATGCTAGACCATCATTTTTCAAATTTCTTTCCATGTAGCATCTGATTTAAGCCCTGTGGAGGTAGAGAATTGGTCACACCTTAAAACAAATACATCTCTTACCATGTTGGCAAGTCAAACTAACTTACATTTTGATTTTTAAGTAATTTCATGCTGTAAACAATATAACTAAAAAAAATTTAAAAAGTCCTATTTTTAGTGATTTATCGATTGCTTCTGGTTTACATAAAATTGAGTTTATTAAAAGATCAACTCATCCACTACAGATATTTTACTATTTTGTCATGATTATAACAGAATTAAAAACCATTATAAATTTATTTTTCAAATTTATTGTTTATAATTTTTTTATTTCAAAGTTTTTGCAGATTTCATTTATTTTTTGCCCTTATATATTTTTCATTTTTTTTTCAGTTAAAATAAATTTAATCAATTTTTTATGATTTGATAACTTTTTGTCAGCGAAAGCAAAAAAGTCACCAAAAAAATATATACTACATCTGTTTTAACTGATCTCCCACTTTCGATCTATAAAATGCTTGAAAAATTCTTTGCTTATATACACAGAAATATACAATAATTCCATTTTGCAATATTTTTGGACATTTATAATTTTAAATGGAATGTTTTTTAGTTATTAAAGAGGTTGCTTGTTTCAACAGTAATAGTGTGTTATTAAAATATTTAATAAACCAGATATTTTTTAAAGTAGTAATTTTCCCATTTATCTTCCTAGATTTCATGGTATTGTCTTCTAAGTGGCTCCTATAATAATCATTTACAATATTTTTATGTGCTCTAAATTGCTGTGTGTAGTATTAGTAAATTAAAATTTTGATAAAAGTGCTACATGGAAATATTATTTTACTAAAAAAAATTGGTATAGTTCAGATATGAAAGTAATCAGTTCCAATCTGCCTGTGGGCTTCCACGTTCTGAGACTGATGAAAAATAAAATTTTAAGTAGCTTTTCAAAACTTTATTTGTCTATATTTAAAAAAAAAATTAAATTGCTACAAATATTAAAGTCTACATATTATACTTATTTTGCATTTTTAAAAATCTCTTTTTAATTGCTTTTTTCAGATACAAAGAAAGAGAAAGTATCACCCAACGTTCCTGTTTTTATATATGGTGATTTTTATTGTACCGTAAGTATTGAGAATTATGTTGTGTACTTCTGTAACTTTATTAAATGTTTTTTAATGTCTCACTCTGTGACTTTATGAGTTCCTGGAACATTTTTTTTTTTTTTTTGTTCTTACACAGATAAACTTTTTTTTTTATTTTTAGCTGTGTGATGCCCACATGAATAGTGAAGATATGTGGAATTCACATATCACTGGAAAAAGACACAAAAAGGTAATTTTTCTTTGTACATACATTTATATATCTTTGACTTTTATTTAATGAAATCTGTTGTAGAAGATTGGAATCCTACCAAAGGGTAAAATTTTATGATTAATCAAATTTAGCACTTAATGAATTGTTTGATTTGGAATGCTGCAGTCGTATTTTTATTTTTTTGCTACATGAGGGCAAAATGAGACTGGAACCTACTACTGAAAGCCAATTTTGAACAGCTACAAACATTCATGCCAGTAGTAGGATTTGAACTATTGTATTGAAAGACTATGCCTGCTAACTATGGTATTGAAGAGCACCACCTTTTTCATTTGGTCTTCATTCTGCATACACCTAGTATAGATTTAAAACTGTTAGTTGAACATTTTGAAACCCAATTTTTACTTTTTAAATTTTATGAAAAGTTTTTTAAATATTGTCTTGTTCTTTCTTTTTTCTTTAATTTTAATTTTTAATGTTTCAACACTACCACTCATAACAGTGCATGTAACATTCAATCAAAAAGCTATATTTTTTACTGGTTTTAAGCTTTTTTATTTTTAAACAGTATTCATTCAGACACCACCGCACACCTTTTTTTTTCTAGAAATCTCTCCTTTTTTCCTTATTTTACGGTATTCCTCTTTTCTTGTGGCCATTCACTCCTAGTATTCCTTTTTTCTTTCTCAACATTTGCAAAGTTATGGAAAGTGTGGCAGAACGGATTGCACACATCGTCTTTCCCATGTTGTAATAGCATTTTTGTTTTTCTAATATTTTCTTTCTGTGGGATAGGATATTCACCACCTTCCCCCTGAAAAAAAGGCTATTTATTGGCTGTACAGGTGTTTGAAAGTTATCAGCAAATAACGATCAAAGTGTCAAAACTAAAGGGGGGCCCGAATTTTGTCTAATGTAGTATTGAGAAATCTGTTTAACCCGTTTCTGAATCCAAGAGGGGAAAAGAAGTCTTACTCCAGGCCTAATTCACTGCAGAGAAAATGTGGGGACAAGTATTATTGGGGTGCAACTGGAATCCAATTTGCTTTAAAATGTTGATGTTTGTGCTGCACATGTCATATTGGTTTAGCCATGCATCATCAACTGTTGTTATTGTCTTTAAGAACTCCTCACCTTCTGTCTCATTGGTTGTTTCAATTCCTTTCAAGCTGTCAATCACTGCAATTGTTGCTCTGGCAAAAGTCAGGGAATCCAAGAGCAACACACACGATACATTCCAAACTGTTCAGTTAATATGGCCTGCACACTGCCATAAGATATGTTCATATGTTGTGCCAATTGATGGAAAGTGAACTGATAATCCTCAAGCAAAATTGCACAAGCTGTTGTCGCCTTGGTCTCCGTACTCAGTGGTGAAGTGCATCTTTTACAAGAAGCATCCAGCAACTCCTCTCTCCTTCAGCTGTTTAGACCATTTAAATGCATTTGCCTAACTCATAGCATCTTCTCCAAAAGCCAGTTGCAACATTTCAAATGTTTCATTTGGCAATTTTTCTAACTAAAATGCAAAATTTTATCACATGACATTGTTCTAACAACCTTTCCATTTTACTTGTAGATGGGAAATAACCTTGTCTTCTCTATGTATCTGCCACTCTGCAGATCTATGTCATAGCAATGCCATCTGTTGGAGATACTTTCAATAAATCTCAAAACTTTGGAAATATGTTCTGTTCTATAAGATTTGGTACTTACGAATGCATGCAAAAACTAGTTTCTTTACTTTTTGAACAGCCCTTATATATGTCTTAAAAGGAAGCTTTTTCAAAATGACAAAACTACAAAAGGGAGGTTCCAAAATCATTTCTTTTGTAGTTGTGTTATTTTCTTAAGTAAAACATGTGCTTACTTCTTTAGGAGAGAAAATATTGAGTCATTGTAGAGTTAGAAATGAAGAATGATGTAGGTCTGTTTATCAAGATCTGAAAAATACAGTATATAATGTTGGAGGAGTTGGAATCACTACTCATTTGGACTGCTAATATAGATCATGTGTTTGACAAACGTTTGGCAAAATAAATCTTGATTTTTAAAAATATTTTTTATTTATTTATTTATTTTGCCAAACAATTGATAAACCATATCTAAAATCTCTGGATTTGAAAAATCAAGCTTCAGTGTAGTGTCTGAAGAAAGAAATTTAGAAAGCTACAGTGTATAATGGTAAAAACTCAAGTATTTTACCAGTTTACAAAAAGAATAACGCTTCAGAAATGACTAAATAGTTTTTTCATTTATATTTTATGCACTAAAAATACCAGAATTACTGGCAGGGTTAGTTTCAATTCTTTCAAGTAGTAATACTGAAGCCCAGTGGTGTTGGTGTAGCACTTCACGCTCCGATGCTACAGGTCCGAGGTTTGATCCCCAGGCTGGGCAAGGTTGACTCAGCTTTTCATCCCTTCAGTGGGTAGAGAAACTGAGAACCAAGCATGCTTGGGGACTAAACACTGGGGGTTCTGCATAAGGCTGACCACTTAACCGGAACATATGCTTCGCACCCCAGGGCTCCTTGGTCTAGAAAACAGAGATTGGCACCGTAGGCCCTGGCCCCCTAGGGTCTGTTGCTCCGAGGAATAATACTGTATTATATATAATAGAAAAAGTTTATAAAACTGATTCTATGACGTTATTTCTTTGGGAGTCATCTGATATATATTTTTGTGATACTTCAAAATTGAAAAACAAACTTGGAAAAATTTATATGAATAATTTAGAGCAAATATTCTATAATTAACAATTGTTGTGACTATAAGAATTTTAATGGTGGTTTAAAAAGTATTTTGTACAATTACTGAAAAAGTGACAATTTTAAGCATTTTTGATCTTCCAAACCTGAATATCTTTAAAAATTGATCTCAAAGCTTGCCAGTTAGCTGAGGTTACTAAGGAAAATGTTCATGTTCAGAAATAAGGAAATAAGATTGGATCATTGGTGCAAGATTAACAGAATCTTAAGTAGAAATAACAAAATACATAGAAATAATAAACAATTGTTAATTTTTAATTATAGAGATGAAATTATTGTTGATAACATAATTTTTTTGGGAAACTTAACTCATTTCTGAAATGGACTTAGCATATCGTTTTGATCAGATAAGAAAATCAAGGAGACTCCTAATTTTACAGAAAATTGTTGCCATTTGGATTGCAATAGAGAAACTTACGTCAAGAAGCAAGCATTACTTTATTTCCTGTAAAGCTTGATACACATGAAATGCTGTCATATTACTACAAAAACTTTGTAGAATTATAAAGATTATTGGATTTATTACAAGTTAAACAACAGAAGAAATCTGTTTATATTCAAACTTATTTTAAAATTTCTGAAGACTTAATTGATAAAAACAAAGAAATAGCCATGCCCCCCCCCCCTTTTTTTTGTTATCTTGACTGATGATTTCCATCTCCATCTTAATAAGAAAATAGGTCAAAGAGAGGACTTTTTCTCATATCACTGCTATTGCCTGTGAAACTATTGAGAAGAGGTACCAGGAGATTACCATGTATATACCTATGGTTGTATGTATGATATTAAAACTAATGCTAGTACTAGTTCATTGTAGCCATTTTGCATTTTTAAGGTTGTGAATAAAGACATTACTTATTTAAACAGCAAGGCTGAATCTTTTTTCACTGTCCTGGAGCAACTTGTTCTCATTATCTGAATTTTTTAAAGTGGCTTATTATATCTGTTAGAATATTAAACCATTTCTTTTTATGGCAGTGTAAGCCACTTTAAAAATAATTGCTACCAACAAATTGTGTATTAGCATGAAAATGTGAAAAACTGCTTTTCGATTGCATTTCTTTTTTGACTGAACTTTTATTTTTAAAAATATATTTTTTAAATAAAAATTCAGCAAAAAAGAAAAAAGCAATTTATAGAAGTTACAAGATTAGTATAATTTAAAGAAGAACATAATACAAAAGTGTTTCTGAAGGAAAATACTTTTGTATTATGGCTATATATGGTCCAGTAAAAGAAATTATAGTAAACCTGGAACAAATCTGTAAAGTGAAAACAACATTATTCTTTGAAACAGCGATTGAAATGTAAGTAATTTTTTAAGCATTTAGTAAGTAGTTTTTAGTTTTTTAAAGTAAGTAGTTAAGTTTATTAGTAGGTGTTAAAACTTTTTAAATAAATGCTAAATTTGTAACTGAAATTGAATTTTTGTTCTAAATTTTCTCTATTCCCCAAACGTTGTTTCTTAACTGAAATAGCCTGAGCAACAATGAAACTATTTTATAAGAAAAAATCACGTTTTAAACATTTAATTTACCATGGGTAAGAAAAGAAATTAATGTGATGATTGCATCTATTTCTCATTTAAATTTCTCTGTATATGGATCTACGTTAAAAATACACAAAAGCAAAGTGTTTGCCAGTGATAAAAGATGATTTCTGTATTTAGTTATTAGTGCAACCATAGACCAAAAACCCTTTTCACAGAGACTTGTCAAAAGGGCTTAATATTTTTAATGCTTCCATTATTAAATTTCCACATTCATTTCACTGAGCAAGCCAACAAGCGAGTATTTCTGAAGGGTGCAAAATTACATAGAACTTATACACATAAAATTGTCAGTGCTCATGTATGCATATGCATGTTCTTATCCATCACTATAAAGGCAGCAACATAAAATTAGTTATATTAATTTTTTTTATGCTGTTGGCATTTTCGTAATATATAAAATTAGTGCAGTGTGATTATATAATTTTTTATGTTTATAATTATAGTATAAATTCATTTAGTAAGGCTTACTGTTATTATTTCTTTATATGTGTGTGTGTGTGCAAGGGGGGGCACAAAATGTTTTTTAATTTTATGTTTACTATTTAGGAGGGTCATGGATCTAAGAAGGTTGAGAATTGCTGCCCTAAGCATAGTTTAATTTTTTGTATCTTTCGATGAAACAGATCAAATAATACCCTAAAGCATTGTTGAATTAATTTATCTTCTATATATTTATACATTCATCTTTTATATGTTAGTTCATTTGCTTTTTCAGTGTGTAAATACTGTTAAAAAATCAGTATTTAATTTTTATTTTGTTAAAGTGCTACAATTTTTCTCTTTCATTTCAGAATCTTAATAAAGGTAGACAAGGTGAGAAATTTTTTTCTTTCTTTTTTTAATTGAATGGTAAATTTACATTTTTCTTCTTGCAGCATTATGGACTTTGAAACTGACTTCCATACTATATGATTTGTGCTCTATTCTCAAAATTCTGCAATTACTAGATGGAGTGCCTTCAGTCACTGTCAACCATTCCATGATTTAGAATTTACTTTTGAATATTTGTATGAAAGGCAATTAAATTACCTTTCATACAAATACTTATGACTCATTTTATACTCAAATGAGAAGATATATCATCAATATAATCGATTGTATATACAAGACTTTATCATAAAACTGAGAGAGGGTTTACATCTGGTTGTAAAAAATATTGTATTTTGTAGAGAATATGTTCAAAAGTACGAATAAAATTTGAGAAAATATTTTTTCTCTTCTTTCTGGAAATTGAATGTTTTGTGTACAAAATTGACAAACTTATTACTATATTTAGATGTATGTATTAGCACTTTTAGTGCTGAAGATTATGTGTGGCAAATTCCTCATTAGATTTCAAGTGCCATATTACACTTGTATTATACTTATACCAAGTATTTTTAGGTGTCACTTTGATAAAGCATGTCTGTTTTATAAAAATAGTGTCTTAGTTATAGAGATTTCAACAACCCCTCTGCAAATTAGTGATATTAGGTAGTAAGAAACAATGTGTGTATTTGAAAATTTATCTTCTGAGGAAAACTGCAGCTGGAGCTCATAATGCTTTGCCAAGCTTGCTTATCAGGAAGATGCAATAAAACCTGAAGACTGCAACTAAATATGTGCTTTTTAAATCACATACTAAAATTGCAGCAATATGTGGATATAGTTTATAAATGACTTCTTGGTTTTTGTTAATATCTGTTGAAAATACTTTTAAATAATCTCTATTCCTAAAATAGGGGCTCAATACATCTACCCAATGCTTAACGGTTGTCAGTGTTTGAACAAGTACACAATAAATCTCATTGATATTATCGTAACAACAACTTTAATTCAACTCAAAAAGCATAACATTTACACTACTGCTCTTTTATAGCACATACCACGTCACTTACATTCACTTCATTTCACCACGTGACATAATATAAATTCAGGTGAATGAATCAAATCATAAAATATAAATTCAGGTGAAAATATAAAATATAAATTAAGGATGCTAAAACTGGAGTTCATGATGAAAAATGGGGAAATTCAGTGACAATATTAAACAGCTCAAGTCCCCAAAAAATGAATGACGTCGTACCGACACGAAAGCCGCAACATATCAAATAGTGGCTTTTGTTTGCATACCACTAAATTATAGAAATGTTTTTATAAATAAAATAAAAAAGTCTAGCCTTTTTTTTAAGGGATTTATTGAACATTTTTCTTAAATATTGTCATCATAAATGAGCATGTTCTGTGTGTGGTAATGTTTCCATATTATCATTTTTAGTCATTCATTGTTAAATCTTCAGCAAGTCCTAACAGCTGTTAGTCAGAAGTTACCTAACAGCTGTTAGAGGAAGAATAACTCAAAGCAGTTTTATACTATTCATAATATTACATTTAAGTAGTGAATTTGCTGTAGTTATATTTTGTTCATTCATCTTTCATGTTCAAATGTCAATTATCTTAAGTTTTGTTTAGATTTATATCCTAATAAGATTTTAATATCTTATCAACTCAATTAAAAAAATCAGCATTTATTCAATTCTACACAATTTATATTTTGACAGATTTAACAATGGGGAGGCTAAAAAAAACTTAAAAAATTTTTTGTCTTTAAATAGAATCCAAATATGAAGACTTAGATGTAAAATCCAGTGTTGAATATGAATTAAGAAATGTAAAAGATGCCATAGTTGGTAAAATCTTTTTATTTCTTCTATATTTTCAGCCTTTGTTTTAGCATGTTATATTTACTTTTTAAAAGCATAGCAATGAAAAGAAAATTTTTGTGTCTTTATTGTACTTTATAAGAGATCAAAATTTTGAATATCAAATTGTTTGTCATATAACAGTTAAGTTTTGAAAAAAATATTTATGAGGTTTATACATGTTTAATTTTTAGTCTGCTATATAAAATACCTTTTTAAAAGGTATAAGTAATAGCTTTTTAAGTTATAACTGATATTCTGATTTTTTATCATTCAGCTCCTTTTTCTGTCTATTATTACCTACTTTTTCCAATTCAATATTATTTTTTAATCTTAAGATGAAAAAAAAATTTATTTCTTATTACTTTAAATGGAAATTTATATTATAATTTATGATTGAGCTGTTGTAATACTTTATACATGTAGTGAAAATGTATTATGACTCTTAAAGGAAACCAAACATTAGATTCTAAATAAATAATATGGTGCATTAAGAATGAATAATTAATAAATGGTGCGTATATTTTGACTGATTCTGCGATGAAGAGGAAAATTAACAATATACAAATTAAAATATGGAGTATTATGTAAGAATTTCAAATATTTATTTCGTAATTTGGTGATCATTGGGGGGAGGGGGAAATTGATTTGCTTTCTACTTAAAAATAGTATTGCATGTGATTAAGACATAAAAACTCATCCATGAAGAAAAATGTGATTATGCCTTTGGAGTGAATCAGACTTTAGATTTTTCTAATTAAAGAGTTTTATTGCATTGAGTGAATAGTAAATAAATGATATTTCTCTGTATGTATTATTTAAAAGAATCTAAAGTTTGATTCACTTTAAAGGCATAGTGCATTTTCCTTCATGGATGAAAAACTTTTTTTTTCTAATAATTTAAAAATTCTAATTTTCTTAAAATTGATTTGGTTTGACTAATAAGACGAGAAATTATGAGTAAAAAAATTATTTTAACAACTGGAGTTATCTTTAATCTTATTTTTTACTCAAGTAGTCTACTAGACTGCTCTACAACAGTTGTGTAATAAAACATGTCCACATGAGTTAAAGGTTTAGTTTAATTTTATTTTGACACAAATAGTCTACTTGACTGCATCATATCATGATAAAATATCTCCATAGCAGTTAAAGGTTAAAACATCAACTGGTACTCTGGATAAAGTAACTTTAAAATGTTAGACTGCTACGAAAAAACTCACACTGCCAGGGGAATGGTGAGGGCTTCTAGAGACAGGTCCATTTTAATCTTCCATTAAAAACACAAAGTAATTATGCATTTCTGTGTGACATTTTGAGTATTCTTACTTACTGATAGATGTGACTTAATAATGACTTAAATTTCTATTCATAAACATAAAAACATTATTTTTATCATATTTCATAGCTGAACTGGAGTGGTTTTATTAAGCTGATATCATGCAGGAGAATTGCGTCTGCAGTATATATAATTAAAAAAAAAATTATTAGACAATTTTCTTTAAAATAAAAATGAATTAGAAAGGATATAGATAAAATCAGATAATGTTGAATAAATAATGAAATATGAAAACTGTAAATTGACAAGGACACAAGTATTTCCTTTTTTAAAGAATGATTCATGTATGTATGGTATGATGTATATACTTATGTATGCATGTAAAAGGTTAGCACTTAATGTAAACTAAGTTTAAAAATTAATCTTTTATGTTCAGAATATTTAAAAATATTTGATGATTATTACAAGTATTTTGAGAGCAATTAAATTATGATAGTATGATAAATTGAAATTGCATTTGAAAGTATGGTTTAAAGAATTGATATTTGGTAATTAACATAAGCATACTTAATATAATATTTAAAATATTTTTAGGTTTATCATATATTCAAGAAACAAGAAAGAGAGAAGTTGGTATTCCTCCTTTGTATGCATGTTTTTTATGCCAGTCCAATTTTGCGACTGTGCCTATGGTAATTGATCATCTTATTAGTGTGAAGCATAGACTAAATTACATAGTAAGTATATTATAAAATTATTTCTTAGTACCTGTATATTTCAAAATTTATATTATTCAAATTGTCAGTACCTTCTGTTTTAAAATTTAATTGTTGTATGGAAAGGAAAGTATCTTGATAAATTTTGTTCTTGGTATTTTCTCTTGATTAATTTTCTCTTGGCACAGATGCTTTACAGATATTGGGTATTCTTAAAAGTTTGATATTTATGTTGTTTGTTAGTCAAAAGCTTTTCACTAAGACCAAATTTCAAGGAGTATTTTTATTTATTGAAATTTTATAGGGCAAGAAGAACTAAAGGAAATGAAATTTCAGAGAAAGTTTTTTTAATGATTCATCATGCATCCAACCAAAGCATTGACATTTAACAGTTTTTTTTTTTTTTTTTTTTTTTTTTTTTAATAGCTGTAAAGCATGTTTTTAGTTTTTGAAAATTTCCTAAAAACGATATTTGCACAGAAATTTCAAATAATTATGACAAAAATTTTAATTTTTTAATTGAGCTGCACAGTTTAAATTTAAAAAATATCTTTAAAACTTATTTTAAACTTGTTTTTTTTTTAGAGTACTTATAAAATTAAATATATATAGGGAAGAAAAAGAAAGGCACCTTTTTTGTACAACTACTCTGATTTGTCTGCACAGGGAAAAAATCTATAGGGATTAACAATCCATCAGTAGTTTAAGGGATGTTTGGCTCACCACACATTTCTTTCCAATTTTGGAAAAATTTATAAAATAGTAGAAAAGGTATTTTTTGAAAAAAACAACAGAATTTTTTTAAAAAATCAAAACTTCACTTTTTTTTTAATAAAGTACAAAAGCAGAAATTAGTGGTAGAAAACAAAACAGCAGAAAAATATCATCTCTGTAGACTAGTTACAAAAAATAATTCACACTTCCTATTTAATACTAAGAATTTTTATAGACTACTGTTTTAAACATTTAAATGTAATTCATTACGTGTAGAAAACACTTTGAAAGCATTTTTGTGTATTTCTTACACACAATTTATTTTTAAAAAGTGTACTCAATATTTGTCAAATCTCTTCAAGATTTCAGTTGGTGTATATGAGGTCCAGAAATGATTGTTTTTTATGTATATGTATAACGATGGTTTTAAAAGTAAAGTAACAAATTCTTACAAAATCCAAGAGATACATAGGCATAACAATGTATTTTGTTCAGATTATTTTTCAACATAGTCTACATGAGTATCAAAATGTTTGTTCAATCTATAAACTGTCAAAATCATTCAAAAAGTCAAGTCTCTGGTGGCTGAGCCACTTAACAATGATGGTATCCTGAAAATCTGCATTGATTTAAAAATGCTGTACTGCCAAGAATTTCTTCAATGACCCAAAGAGAACTTGGAAATAACTTGGAGCAAGATCTGAGGGGGAGTAGCTGTAGGGAGAAGTTCTAATATGTTGCTTTGCTCTTCTGGTCTTTCTACAATTTGTTCTGCCAAAACCACTCCTGTTTTATCTGTTTTCTTGATATTATTCTTTGTCCTTAAACTTCCATTATTTGTGGACGAATTTCTGCTCGGGATGTGCTCTTCAAATTCAAAAATCCAATTACAGTTTGTACTTTGATAACTGACCAAATATCTGTCAGCGTTTTAAACTTCTATTTCAAATTTTGAAGCTTTTTGGCACTGCTAGCTCTAACTACAAGTGGCATTTAATTGCTGTTACACATTACCCTATATTAAATTAAACAGACTCATTGGTAGCTCATGGAAAAGTGAATAACAAGATTTATTAGACAATAAGGTTAAGTACACATGAAATAATAATACTACTACCTTAGGGCCATTACGAACAAATATGAAAGCTCAAATTAACAAATAGGGACATAGTCTTACCTTCCAATGCTCCTTTCCAAGGAATGCCTCTCTGTCCTCTCCTCACTCTCTCCCTGATATGTATATATATATTCCACTTTGTTAGACCGAGGAAGGAGTTCTAGAAGAACCCAACCTCGTGATAAATCGATAACAGGGATCCTGTAGGTGATTATCAACCATCACATGATCAGGAAACTTTCCAGGGGAAGCATTCATTTTGCACATGCACAGTTTAAACAGGATAGTCATACAGTATTTACAAGATTAACCCTATCTAATCCTTTGAACTCCCAAGGTGGTCACAAGCTGTAGTGTCTTAAGACTTACTTGTCAAATAAATGATAATGTGACATTAGCAACGTCACACTGTGATTGTCTGTTGTATCTAGACATGGATTTTTTTTTTTTTTCTATATCTCTTATTCTTTTATTATATATCTAAGATATGTAGTAAACATTCTTTTCCAACTCCCTTTGCAGGTTGAGGATGCAAAGGGACATAATCACAAAAACTTCTTCCATATCACACTGCAATATATTATTAGCAGTTTTAATGCATTTTAAAAATGCATAAGTTTGTGTTAATGTTAAATTAAAATGACCATAGCGATAATTTTGACTACAAAGATACTTTTAGAAGAGATTATTCTTGAAAGTTTTATACCAGCTCACTGACCGCTTTGAAGTTTTATTATTATTACTATTATTATTTTAATATGTACAATAAAATATTTTCATGAATGCACATTTAGACATAAAAAACCATGTAATTAAAGTGTGTTTAGAGTAGTACTTATAACTGAATTAAGGAAATACAATTTTCTTCTTTTATTCAATTTGCATTTATATTGTATAATGTAGATTTTTTTATTTAATAAATGTTACTAAAAAAAGTTAGACCAAATCCAAACTTCCTCATTTAGTTTCTTAGGATAGGTAATACATTCATGGCTTGTAAATAATATAAATATCCGTTAGATATTGTAAATTGTTTATACATAGGCATCATAATAAAACATTTTTTCTGTGTACTAAGAGGCAGCTAAAGCAGTGATGAAATCACAAGAAATGTTATTGAACATATAAACTGTGACTAGGTATGTAAATTCTTTGTTCACTGAGAAAGAAGATAAAATACAAGTGAAATTTTGGATTTGTGATAACTTGTTATAATTTGACTTCGTTGGTGTGTTTCAAATATTAGTTGTATTAGTTTTTTTAAATTAATATTAGCTTATTTCTGTGATTATCTTTGCAAATGTTAGTTTCTAAAATTTTATGTGATGTTTTCTGTAAACCTGATTTTTAAAATACTAGAGGTCATTCATTATTAATTTTAAATTTAGAAAGAAAAGAGTCCTGAGGATTACCAGCTTTTGAATGCTGCTAGTTTGAAAAAACCACAGTTAGACCCATTAGTAACTGAAATGGCTGTTAAACTAGAAGAAAAAATTGGTCGTGGTACTGTTATAGTTAAGCAAGAAAAGGAAAAACCATGTAAGTTAAATAAATAGCACTTTTTTATTGTTGAATGATTATTGGCATTGGCTTTCACAAATAAATATATATATTATTGTATGTACTGTGATACAAATGTGTACAGTTTGTGCATTTATTGTATCATTTGTGTAAAAAATTTCAATAATAGGTGTTTATATATTTTATTATTATTATTCACACTATTTGAAGCTATCTGTCAACTGAAATCCTACCAAATTTAGTATGATTTTAAAAAAAGCTTTGGAAGTTAACTATAGGTGACTTCTGGTGCTTTTGCTGTCTACACAGGAGATAATTAGACAAATGAATAACAAATCAATTCCAGTTAGGTACAATTTTAATTCATCCAATTAGTTGCCTTTGAAAAGGTTTGCCACAGGTGCCAAAGAACCTAGTTACAGCCCTGGCAAACACCACCTGTTTACCATAACTGTTATATTTTAATTCTTGTGTAATGGCTTATCTTGTATGAGTAGAAGTGGAAAATTTTCCACAGGCTTTAAATTCAGTTGTTGTACCACTTTCCTTTTATTGCTGTTAGTAGTAGTGGCCCCCATGGATACCACCAACAGAGCATTTATGACATCAGTAACTGTGTTCTAATACTGGTTTTTCTTCTTTATCTCTTTCAACTGATAAAAATTCTTGTTTCTTCAGACTTCTAAATTGTTCCTTTTATTGTATTAATTGGTAGAGGCCTTTACATATGTTGTTAAAACTTTTACACTTATAAAGAGACTGCTGCATTTGATAGATGAAGATAAAACTATTTCAGAAGTAACACCTGTGAAGTAAAGAGAGATGCATGTTTATCCCATCTAGCATTCATAATGTCCTTTGATATTTTCTGTTATGTAATTCCCATGGGATTCATATCATTCATCCAAAATTTTGGGCAGGTTTTTGCAACGTTAAAGATCACAGAAATGCTGAATTTCTAATTTAGATTTGAAAATTACACCTGTCTTTCTCTGGAGACACCAAAATTTCTATTAGATTACTGATAACTGTTTTGTTAAGTAGATGTGTGGTAAACACTTTCAGATTCTTGTGGTCTAGCATAATTAAATTAAATTTTAAAAAGAATTCCATATCAACTCACTTCTTTTGGATGCTGAAGTGAAATAATGCTTGATCACAATTGCATCTCAACTTTGCTGAGCCTAGCCACAGCAATAACAAATTTGGGACAGATTTCTAATTTACACAGTAACTTAGTCAACAAGTTTGGAAGATTGTTGGTGCAACTAGCTACCTACTTCTGCAGTTGAACTGCTTCTTATCATATGTGTGTGTTTGATATAAATTAAATATGAGTGTCTTTCTTAAATTTCTTGATTAAAGAGTTTTTTTTTCCCTTTTAGATGTGCCTACAAAGCAATTCATTAGAGATGTGGATGATATAAAAAAGACACCTAAAAGTGAAAAGTAACTCACCCCTTTCTCCTTCTTTTTTTTTTTAAATTCATTAACATTAAACTAAATTTGCATTTGTCTCATTTTGTTTTAGAGTATTTTTCCTATTTATCTTTCTGTTTTACAGGATAAATTTCCTGACATAAATATTTAGTACTTAAGCATCTATATAGACCTCCATGTTTTTAAAATATTCAAGAAAGAATATATATTTTGTACCAAATGTTAAAAGAATCTTCTTAGTTTATGATGCATGCTATTCAATAGGAAATCTGTTATTTCATAGGATATCTGGTTCATTAAATAACTGATCAAATTAAATCATAGAATACATAACATTTATGCTTTAACTATTTATTTTGTAAGTTACAATCTACTGTTTTAAAATGTAAAATAGTTACAATAATTGATCCTGCTGTTATATTCATGGTTGTGATAATTTAAATCAAATTATTGCTTTCCATAGAAATTTTTGATTTAGATCAGTTTGTACAGTATTAAAAAAATCTTATTTATATAAAATTTTCAGTACAGCTTTAAAAGGGACTGAGTATTGTGTTAAGTATTCCTATTTTAATTTTGGTTCCAGTTAAGGGAACTTCAGTGTGTTTTTACCTGTCTGAGACAAGGACTAATAAAAACAGCATTTATTTATTCTGCTGATTCTGGTACCAAAGTTCATGGTTTTTAATCCTACTTCTAGTGTTGATGCTCAAATGGCTTCAAGAGTAGGTCTCAGTCTTATTAGCCCTCATATAGCTAAAAGTAAAGCTCCTAACCAAATGAAACAGCTACAATAAATAGGATGCTAGCTGAATCAGTATGCTACTGCAGGTTCAAATACAGCTGCTGGCATTGTTGTTCGTAGCCATTCATAATCAGTTTCAAGTAGTAAATTCCAATGTCTTAAGTTGTCATGTAACATAAAAGTGATCCCTTGTGCTCCAACACCAAATGGTTAGAAACCTCTAGGTCAAAAGTGGGAATCAAACCTACTGGCTCAGATATCTGGAGGAAGGTGTCCTGTGGATTCTCATCCGAAAATTTTACTACTTTAAAAGAATTTTTCTTTCAAAAATGATCCACTTAAAAAAAAATAGTCTTATGCAGGATGTGTTATTTAAATTATGATTATTTTTAACATTAAATTAAATCTAATGAAAATTATTTTAACTTTACAAATTATTAAAGTATAGATTTTACTATTTTTAAGAAATTCTTTTGTCACAAAATTCAAAATGTAATTTCATAAATGCCTTGTTATTTGATATATACTTTTAAATTCTTAAAGTGTAGAAAAAATAGGATATTGATCAAACTTATAATTTGAATTATTTTAAACGTTTTTTGATTAGAAGGCTTCAGTACTAGTTTATATTAATAAAAATTATTTAGTATAAATAAAAAAATTTTGCATGATTTAAATCAAAATAATATTTGTTAATAGTTCGTTCCTTTCCTTTTTTTTTCTACATTTTCCATCTTTTTTCTCAAATATTTTACTTTTGTGTCTGCATGCAGAAAAATTGCTGCCACTCCACTCCAGAACCTCCTCCACCTCCTTTTTTCTCCTTCTTTTTAAGCATTGAAAATAATGGCAGTTTCCAGTGTACAGCACATCTAAACTTTGATAAATCGAATCAAATTATACATTGAATTGTTATTTATAAAACAATGCCTATACATCTAATTAATATATTGAATAAATAGTATAAATTGAAATATTAATATTAGTTTTCTTTATACACTTCCTGAGAAATGAAAAATCTTTATAAATAAAGAGGAGTGTGTGCAGAAACGATGAGAATTACATGCCTTAAATATTTTACTGGGATTCTTTGTAACACTGTTCAGAAATTCAGAAGCTCTTTTTATAAAAATTTAGTTTTTTCTAAGTTTAAACAATTTTTTGCAAGTTTTTCACACATCTTCCTCTGTAAATACCAAGCAGATTACAATATGACCCCAATCAGCTAAAAGTTTAAAAAAATTCCTTTCAGATAAACATTTTTGAAAATTAATAAAAAAAGTCAAATAAATAAATAAAATGTTTAGAAAGTAGTCACTTTGGGTCCTCGAGTCTCTTCAACTGTGTACATGCATTTGTTTATATAAACAAATTAGTAGTGAAGCTCAGGGAAAAACTAAAACATTACTATTCCAATGTCAATGATTATCTTAATATGATATATTGAAACTACTTATTTAATAAGATATCTAGTGGTATGAAACATGCTGTATCAAAATTTCGGTATGACTTTAAATCAGTTTTTGAACAATTTTTATTATTCTTGTTCAGCAAAATACTAATGAAAGCTCTTTTATATTCTTTTTTGGGGTTTATTCTATCTTAACAGGACTCTTACAAAAATATAAATGTGCAAAATATGCATTGAATATTTTTAAGGGTATTGTTCAAATATTATTTTGTTAAAAATTATTCTGGGATTTTAACTTCATATTGTCAGTTAATAGTTTGAATTTAGTTCTTGTCCAGAAAAAAAAAGAGACATTTAACACGAGTTTATAAATGACTATTATTATAATCGGGCTGTGACATTGGAAAGAGCTGGACATGTGCCTGTTTTAATTTTTGGTTTCAATCTCTGTTTGAGCCGCTACAATCTTCTTTAATACCAAGACCTATTTAAGTGGTATTATAGTCCCTAAAACTGATTTTCATACATCAGTACTAGAGTTTCAACCTCTTTTCTGGAATGGGTGTTTGTAGCCATTTAGAATCAGTGTAAAGGTCCTGGTTTCATTGACAGTGTGTAACAAAAAGATCGTCTGTACTAAACCAAACCAGTTATAATCGGACTGTGGTTAAATTGGCAAGGAACTGTCATGGATTTGGAATCCCGCTTCAGGAATGGGGTTGTACATAGCTGTTCAAAATTGGTTTTAAGTTGTAGATCCTGGTATTATAATCTATTGTGAAACAGAAAAATAGACATATAATGTAAACAATGTGCCTTTAAACATCTAATTCATAAGCAGAATTTGAGCCCACTGACTCTGGTACCAGAAGGCAGTTCCCCCTACCAGTTCAGAAATTTTACTATAAAAATTTTTTTGAAATTAACCACTTTTTAAAAAATTAGTCTTTTACTGTGTTAATGTTATTTAAATCTTTTAAACATTGATTATGATTAAATATAAGGAAAATTCGAACTTTACAACAAGTTAATAAGACATTTTGCTGTCATGTTGTTTTAGCATGTGTGATTTTTTTTTTATTTATTTACTTTTCTACAGTTATCAAAACAGTTTTAAATAATAATGTTTCTAAATTTAAAAATAAAGTGCATGAAATTAAAAACTTTCTGTCCACACAATCAAGGAAAGAAAATGTCTTTTGTTGTATTGAACAAAGAAATTTCTTGAACTATCTTGATATTGATGTCATGTTAGCAGAAGATTACAGATTAATTCTGTATTAAAATAGAAAGCAACGACTGAAGATTAAATTATTTTTTATTTTTATTTTTTTATTTTTTTTTTTATATATATATATATTATTATTTGTCTTCATTTTTGGTCATTCCAATAGGTAATTCTTCAATTATTTGGTTTTAGTCAATTTAAATTATTAAAGTTTCTTTAAATCTTAATTATTTTTATATTTTACTAGTGAGTAGTTTTGTAAGATCTAGCATTTTTCTTAAAGGTTCAACAAACCTTAAAGGTGTTAGGTACAACAAACAAAACATGGTTTCTCGAAATTTAATGTAATGAGGTTCAGCTGTTTTTGTGAATTTATTTTTTTTAACTAGACATATTGCAGAAACATTCAATTTGAATCTGTTTTAAATATTTTTTTTAGTTAGGAAACTTGGACACTTGTTTATATAGATAATTAGTTTATTTAGTTTCCTTCATATTTAGGTATTTGTTTTTGTATTAAGTAAATCAAAACAGTATGTAATAGTTGTTTAATGTTTTTCCTTCTTTTTTCCTAAATTTTCAATTTTTTAACTGAATTCTTAATACATTCTCCGAGTTTAACTTAGCAATGCCAGAATTTAATTTTTTATTTATTTATTGTTTTTGTATTCTAATTTCTTGGAAATGGGCATAATTATGTGCAGAAATTGAATATTGTATAATTTGGTGTATTTTTATACAATTTTTTTATTAGTATGGTATAAATTTGTTAGATTGGTCACTAAACATGGTAAATTATTGCCAGATTTTGGACTTATTGTGGACTTATTTGTTAAACAAATATTGGGGGCATTATTAGAATTTTGAAACCAATAACTGAAAATATTAACTTTTTTATAAAAGAAAAGGTGCTTTCTTGTGGTATGTGTATTACAATAGAAAAAGCTGGAATTAAAACTAAAAGAGCATAAGCTTTAAACAACAAAATGGTCTTATAGACATATAGAATTATAAACAATCATTTACAAATGCACTCGTTGCTGCATATTTTCTTAGTCTGTTAATGTTAATTTCTAACCTGAAAGTTAATATCATGAATAGTAAAATCAATCAATCAATCAAAAATACATCTCCAGTGTCTTAGTAATTATACTGAAATTTTTGTGAAAGTTGGGACCATTTCATAAACTTGACCACAATTTATTTACTATGAATTTCTTAGAACAATATCTTATTTAGAGTTGAGGTATAATTTCAAGAAAATATATAATTATGGAGAATTATATGCAATTTTTGTGAAAAGCTAACTTTAGTCAAAGTAGTAGCTATGTGTGAGCTCAAAGATTTTTTTCAACATTTTCTGTGGTTTTATATCAATTCAAGGTTCGTACGGTGCTTAAAAACTGCTTAATTTCGAAACCCGTTTTTAAGGCCTTAAAGAGTTCTTAATTTTCCCCTAAAGTCCTTATTTTTTTTTCTTGCCAACAGTTTTTATTTGAATATTTCGAAATCGTCTATGAAAATCATAAAAGGTCGCTCGGGATTAATCGTTCAGTGTGAATGAAATCAGACACTGCAAAGCTCCTTTTTTTCCTCATTTTCCTTTTTTCTAGAAATTTGTCCTTTATTCCTTATTTTACGGCATTCCTCCTTTTTTTCGGCTATTCCCGCCTTTTATTCCTTTTTTCTTTGGGCCATTCATTCCTTTTATTCATTTTTTCCTTCTCAACATTTACGGAGTTATGTAAGGGTGGAACACTCATCGTCTTTCCCATGTTTTGAAAACATCTTTGTTTTTCTAACATTTTCTTTCTGTGGGATATTCACCTCCCTCTCCCCTCAAAAAAAAAAAAAAGTCTTAGGCTATTTATTGGCGGTACAGGTGTTTGAGAGTTAGCAAATAACGATCAAAGTGTCAAAACCAAAGGGGGACCCGAATTTTTCTATTGTAGTGTCGAGAAATCTGTTTAACCTGTTTCTGAACCCAAGAGGGTAAAAAACCGTTACTCTGAGCCTGTGCGCTTAAAAATGGACTGACATATCGAATATAAATTCAGGGATAATTCTGACCCGAATGTTTTTTGTGGGCTTATTCTTAAAAAAAAAAGATTTTTTTCGGAAATTAAAAAAAAGAAAGGAAGAAGCCTTTTTTTTTTATCTCACATACGTATAAATTTTATTAATATCCTTTTTCTCTTTGCCGCGTCCACAATTTTTTTCTGGCATACCCAGGATTACCCTGCCCTTTTTGTTTTCTTGGGGAAACACTACTATTATGATAAAAGTTCTAACACATACTTATGTATATTGGTTAATTTTTTGCTGTATGCAGCATAAAGAGATAAGTAGTTGTAAATATAAAATTTTATCTATTGATTATACTGCCAGACTTATGATTGTGGTGAGCTGTTATTTGCCTTGCTTGTGACATTAAATTAGGATTTATCTTTATTTTCAAGCAATATTTTTATTAACATTTTCTTAAACATAGTATAAAGAGATTACCCTATCCAAGGGATCAGAAAATTGTGGCTTGCAAGCTACATTCAACTCTTTACATAGGCAATTATAATTATATATAAATGTTTCTCTGATACTTTTATTATCTTGCTTCCTTAACAATTTGGTTCTTTTCTCTCGAAAAGTTTGCTGATCTCTATTCTAGCCTAAAATATTTTTTTACTCTAGTCTCTGAACATAAAAAAAAAACATACTTTCTACAATTATACGCCGAACGATGGCCGATTAGTTAGGGTGCTAGCCTTTGGTGCCGTAGTTTGTGGGTTCGAATCCCACAGTGGCATGGATGTTCGTAGCCATTCGGAATCGACTTTAAGCTGTAGGTCCCGGTCTCATTAGCAAAAAGTAGACCGTAGCACTCCAAACCAAACCAAAATCTACAATTATATTCCCAATCCTAGTTTAATATATTGTTGATATTTCTACATGATCATTTATTATTATTATTATTATTATTATTATTATTATTATTATTATTTTTTTTTTTTTTTTTTTTTTTTTTTTTGTATTAAAGAATTTTTTTTAATTTAAAATGTTTGTTTAGGACATTATTCTTACATATCTGTGTAGATATTTCAATATAGTAATTTTTTATAAATTAACTTAAAACACTAATTAAGATAAAAAAGTTGCGAAATCAATTTGGTCAGTAGCTACAGCTTAAAGTCTCCATTTCTTTTAGCAGCAACGATTAAGCATCTACCTTGTGAGGAAATACAAAGACTCTCATCCATTAGCTTATTCAGTGTAGAGTGAACATCTTTATAAGGATGATTTTAATAAGAAGGCAATGATGTTGATGCAGCTTTAAATTTAACAAAGGGTGCTAAATTTATTTTAGGAGAAGCAAATTTGAATTTTGCCGAATGATGGCCAAATGGTAAAGCTCTGCTCTTTCGTATGGGAATTCATAGGTTAAAATCCCATTAAGGACATGGATGTTCATACCCTTTCAAAATCATCTTTAAGCAATAGGTCCTAGCCTTATTAGCAATCGTGAGCAAAATGGTTGACAGTGGCACTCTAAAACCAACTTAAATTTAAGATAGTGTTGAAAAACTCTCAAGAGTTATATAATATTTGGAAGAAAGATAAATTTGAAGATCTTTCCTTTCAAACTGGCATACAAATTTAGCTCTTAGGTATAATATGGGATACCACCAAAGATGAGTTTTGTTTAGATTTGTCATCTCTTTTAAAATCACTGAACTCTGCAGTAAGTTCTAAGAGAAGTGTTTTACATTTATTATGCAAACTATTCAATCCCATTGAAATAATATCTGCATTTCACGTCTGAATTAACATTTTGTTTCAAGAAATTTGGGAGTGAGGATTAGATTGGGGTGAAGATTTACCTGAAGATTTGAGTAGAAAGTTACAGAAGTGATATCAAGAAATTTCCATATTAGAAAAGCTCTTTTTGCCTAAATGTTATATTCCGACAAAAATCCATGATTGCTTGGAAGTATAATTTCATATTTTTTGCAATTCTAGTGAATCAGCATATGAAGCAGTCATCTATATATTATATACAAAATTGATAATGGGAAATTTGGAGTCAGTTTTGTAGCATCCAAAATTATGTTGTTCCAGTGAGAAAAATTAGTTTGCCAAGATTAGAATTAATGGCCGCATTAGTTGGTGCTAGACATAGGCATGGAGAAAAATATTTCTGATCAAGAATAGTTATGTTTACATATTCTACTGTAACTTTAAGTTGGATTTGGGGAAATGCAGAACAATAGAAGACATTCATTTTGAATAGAGTTAACATAATACAAGAATTGTCAGGTCCTGCAAATTAGAAATATTGTAAAGAAGTTGATAATTCAGCAGATATGGTTTCAAGAGGTTCTGCTGCAGGAGAATTATTATAAAGCAAAACGTTTTGGAAGAGTTCAGAATAATTAATATTACCAAAGAAAAATTGGTCAAAAACTTAAAATATTGTAAATGAACAAATTCTTTATACCAATTGAAAATCAAAGCACCAAGTTTTAGTTCATTGACAAATGAAGACAGTTTTCCCTTATCTTTGAATTTTTACATTTCACTAAAGAGACTTAGTCATGTGACAGCTTGGATAAGATTTATTTAGCTATGTAAAGAAAAGGAAAGAAAATGGAATTACTACTCCTCTAACTGTAGATGAATTAGAAAAAGCTGAAATATTTTGGATCAAAATAGTTCAACAGAATTTCTTTTCCCCATCAGAAATAGTTTGAAAGTTTAGAATCCTAAAGATTTTAGTCCACTATTTAGTGATAAAGTAATACTTTTCGGAGGAAGACTATAACAAGCTACATTGAGTTTCCATGAAAAACACTCAGCTTTACTACCGGCATAAAAGTAAACTTGCATAATTAATTGTGAGTGATTCTTACAAAAAGGATTTTCTCTCCAGTATAAACAATACCTTAGTGCAAATCTATGAAAAATATTAGATTATCAGGAGAAGGCAATTCATTAAATCAATAGTAAGGAAATGTATCATCTGCATGTGATATAGCACATGAGAACTTCAGTTATTACCTCTCTTCATGGGGATAGCAATCCCCACTCTTTTCAGTCAGTGGGATAGATTTTGCTGGACCAGTTTATGCTTAGAACTGTTATAACAAATTTTACATACTGTTGTGTACATGTGCAGTAACTAAAACACTGCATTTAGAATTAGAGTTGAACTTGAGTTTCAAAGTATTTCTCCTTGCATTTCAAAGATTTATTGCAGGATGAGGGCTTTATTCAGTTATTTATTTTGGACAATGCAAGACATTTAAACGTGCAGAATTCGAATTAAAACACTTGAGGAAGGTAATCAACAATCCTACACTGAAGGAGTTTTATTCATCACACTGAATAAGGTGGAAATACATAGGAAAAAGTGGATCCTGGTGAAAAAAAAAAGAGTTTGATCTATGCAAACATTTTTTTCTTTTTTGAAAGATAGTGGTGAAAACATTGCTCACAACTAAAGAACTTGAAATTACTTTGGTAGAAATTGAATCTGTTATCATTCAAGGCCATTAACTTGAGTCTGTCTTGAATCTCAAACACCATTTACCATAACACAACCCTATTTCCTTTTAGGAAAAAGATTACTTTCTTTACCAGTGATTAAAGTGACTGGTGCAGATCATATTACTAAAAAGGTGTTAATCAAAGTACACAAGTATCAAGAAAATATTCTCAACAAATTTAGAGGAAACGAAAGACTTTTTATGAAACCTAAAATCTACTAATCTACTAGTGAACCAAGACAAGCTTTCAGACTTTAAGATGAATGATATAGTATTGATAATGAACATTCCCCTAAGAACATGTGGAAATTAGTAATTCAAGTATTTTTAGGTAAGGGCTTGTGCAGTTAAAACATAAGATTGTGTAATTAGAAGACCAGTACAATTGCTGTATAATTTGAAATTACAGGACTAATTCAGGACTTTAAATATTGTGTTTCATTTGAACTCTGAGATAAAAATTTGATAAGTTTAAAATTTTAATTTGTATTACATCAAGTTACATTTTGAATTGTTTTATTTCTTTATTTTGAGATTATGTTATTTCCTTGTTGATTGGATTGTTTTGTGTGAATTATATAAGCATACTTTAACCAAGATTTAAATTTAAAAAATGTTTAGAAGTGTTTCTTATGTCTTTCTGAACTAATAGTTCATTGGGAGGAGGAGTGATATTATAGTTTTCTGATATAGATAGTGCTGTAGTGACTGATGTTTAGTTAGAATTCTTGTTTTATTGTTATGTGTATCTCAGTAAATTTAAGTTCTTTCTGATAAGAGTGTTCTAATTAATTTATTAATATGAAAATTCACATAATTTGAACTTCATAGATCAAATTGCTTGGTTTTGAACAAAGATTACGGATTCCCAAAAGGAATATATCAAAAATAACATGTAGAGTTTATGCAGACAATCAGTCTTTGGCACTCTGCCATTCAAACTTTGTGCATTCACTTACATAGTGCCACAGCAGTTCAAGAGAACCAGCCATTCAGACATGTTAAGAGTATACTTTGTGAGTATGCTAACAACCAAACTAAGTTTTGTAAAGTAATTATTTATGATTAAGCTAAGCAGAAATTAACTAAAAAGAGAAATAAAGACTTTCTCCAAATTTGTCATTTAAAAAAGTATAGAATCCACAGAAATTTATTTTAGAATATAATTACATCTAAGTTGGTTAGTTTCATTAAAATATGTATATATGCATGTAATAACATCCATTCTTCTTCTGCTGTGTAATCCTGGATCTTAAGATTTCTGAAATATTTGTTTTGTGATGAATGAAATAAATCAAAACTTGTATTAAACACCTTCATTGCATTTAAACTTATATGTTAATTGTTTCCAGAACTCTGAGATATTATCAAACAAAACAGCACATATGCATTCACTTACCTAATTTTTGTAATTTATTTAAAATGAAAACTTGTTCCAAATTTTCTATTTTTTTAATGGGGAACATTCCCTACAAAAATTCTGCTGTAGTTTTCATTAACACAACTTAAAAGTTTCATTCCCTTGACTGTTTCAAGTTTGTATAAAGTAAATAAGCAAACTATATTATTATATAAACACACAAAATGAAAATAATTTTAAATGTTCAGAAAATGCAGTTGGACTTACAAAAGATATAAAGATGTGGTACATATTATTAGCACGATAGGTAAATATAATTCCCATGTTTAATGTTTTTCATAGTGTGCCACAACCTCCCCCCTACTTGTCTTTTCCTCTGTGCTGATGTAACCTGCTCTTTTCTAAATACTTTATTTACTTTGTACAAACTTTTATGTGTACTTTTTTCAAATAAAGTTTTCTTTTGGGGAACCAAGACATATAGTAGTGGTTGATATTTTGTGTAGACTATGATTTTTCTTTTAAAAAGCCCCCCCCCCTCCTAAAAATTACACAGAATCTTTTATATTGTAATTTTTTCGGTTTTAGTTCCGTAATTCAATACACAATGAAAGTACATGTAAAAGAAATTTGTTTTTTCAGATCTTAAGATTTTAGAGTATATCTACAGTGGAGTTATTGATATGAAACTCAAAAAAGATTTGGCATAATCCTTTTTTATAATATATGCTTAACCCTTTGAAGATCATGATTTCAAATTCTTTGGTATTTAATTTAATTAGGTTATAAATTTTATCTTTGAGCCTTATAGATTTGAAATATATGAAAAAAATATTTTTACATTCTTTTTTTTTTTTGGGGGGGGGCGAGATTTAGAGAGGTTGATTTAACTGTGAAACGCTCCCCTTGTGCAGCAGGAAAATATTTCTTTATTAAAACTTTAAATAAATTTGGAGAGCAATGAATAGTTACCCTTAAAATAAGATAATTAATAAATAGGTAAACAATGTTTAAGTAATGTTTTGGGTGAGTATGTTCAAAAGAGATCATGATGAAAATCGAACTCTTCATTCTTCCATGTAAAGCAAATTGAGAAAAAAAAATAATTGTAATGATACCATTTATTTATAGTTTAAAATGTCCAAAACAAAGAAAAAAAATTAATGTGTTTAAAATAGGGAAAAAGTATTAACAGGTGGTTTTGCTGCGAAACCACTGTCCTTAAAAGGATTAAATAAACCCAGGATGACCTAGAAAATGCCCTGTCACTTGACTAAAACTTTTTGATTTTTTTTTTTTTAATTATTAATTTTATTGTTATTTATCCTATCCCTTTTTATAAAAGAAGTGTGGATGTTAGGTAAAAATGAAAATCCTTAAACTTACTGATACTAAAAGGTGGATATCAGCTTATTAATTTAGCTAAAATCATAATAATTCATATAAATATTATTTAGTATATCTGAAATTCCAATAATTCTTCTTTAGCTCACCTTCACGTGAATCGCCGAGGAAAAAATCTGGTAGTTCAAGAAAAGTTGTTTATAGTTCTCCAGATGAGGAAGAATTTCATTCCAGGTAACTGCGAGACAAGTTTTTCTGAATTAAGTTTGTGAAAGTAGTTACCATATTTTAATTATAAAGCTTTTAAATGAGTTTTTATGGGTAAACTTAGTTTAATTATATTTGAAAATTGATTTTTTATAGTTAAATAAATAAAATATATACAGAATTTTTCATTTAATTGTATACTGCATTCGTATGTTATTAAAAATCTCTGCATCTATGCTATTATGTAGTTCATATTTACACTTTCTGCAGTCCTTTCGTCTTATCCACCATTAGAACTTATTTTACTTTTCTATCCTTATTTGCCTAATTATTATACTGGAACCTTCAATTTCTTTCCTCTGTTATAATTTTATCTTAATTCTATCATTAAATTAGTTTTTGCTAAACATTAATATTAGTTTTTTGTGCAATCTAAGTTGTTATGCATCAAATCTGTCATTTATTCTTTTGGTAATTTTATGGTCTACTTAAGAGGGTTTTTTTTTTTTAATTATTAAGAAAAGGAACAATTTTGTGCAGCTCTAAATTTCAGCACATATATTTTTTTGTGTTTTCTATACAATAGATTTCAAAGCAAAAGTCAAATGTGATATCCCCTCCCCTTTTTAAGCATTTGCATGTAATTATTCTATTAAAGTGTAATGCATCTTGAGTTGTTCTTTGTTATTTTTTCATTCACTATTTTTAAAAATAATAAAAAAAAATAGTAACCTTTTCATTGTGCTATTTAAGGTCCCAATGTTGTGTATTGTTATTTGGTTTGTATTGGGGAAGAGTTTTCATTTCTAATTCTCCTCCCCCCCCACACACACACAGTTACTGCTTCTCTTAAACACATTAACAGTGGAAAGTAAGATGGTAATGTTAATCTAGTCTTGCATACTTCATTTCTATTTTTCCAAGTAGTTAGAAAATTTTCTTATTTTTCAGTTCCCTTATCACTCTTGATCCTTAAATCTAAATCTAATGCTACATATTATGCTACATAGATTAAAGAATTATGCTACATAGATTGAAGAGTTTGTTGAAGATTACTTGAATTTTTAAGGGACATTGATTTGTCTTTATTTCAGAATATGTTTAAAAGCTTTGTATTTCTTTTAAAGCTTCAAAAATACTAAAATTTTCTAGAATTATTAGTACCTTGGTACCTAGATATGCTTTGAGCATTTTTTTGTTGAGAGGCTTTACTTGTCATTAATCCTTAGCACTTCATTGGCTACACTACGGGGCCATTAGTATTTGTTCTGCAGCTTCATAGGCTTCACTGTGGAGCCAAATGTTTTTAACATGCTTGTACTGAAGATGCTGCAGTATCGTCAGCATTGGCAGTTGTCATCTACAGTTAAAATGCACTTAGCCTCTGTACTGTTATGATTAAACCATTGTTTGGCCTTTTTATGGTTAGCAATATGGAGAAAAATAATTAATATGATGCAAATTTAGAGTTAAATAGTAATGGAGACGTGTTTGATTTTCAAGTGTTAAAAGATATTGCAAAAGAGGGTTGATTATAATTCTGACACTTCAAGTAGTGGTTTTGAAATTATACTACCCAAGTAAACCCACTATGCATGCGGAAGATTGTTTCTAAAAATTCTAAAAGATTTCTAAAATTTATCTTTCTTTTGCAAGAAGAAAGTGCATATGTGTAAAATAAAGTTTAAAATATTTCCAAACATATGTAATTCTTCTCACTTAAAATAAGACTCTGTTTTACTCGTTCTGCTGCAAAAATGTGCCAGAGTTGCTGGTATGCAGGGGTACAAAAATGTGCAAAGTACTAAGAGTTTAAAAAATAATTCATTTTCTTATGTATTTCATGTTAAGGTACTTGATTTTGCTGTATGTAAATTAAAATGTTTTTTAGTATGCTTTTTTTCCCATCTGTTTTTACAATGTTTATTTCTAATTATTGGTTTATTTACTAAAAGGGAAGGAAAGAAATTTTTTTTGGTATGGAAGTCATATGAGAATGCTTTATTACTAGGACAGAAAAAATTTTGATATCATTTTTATATAGTTTTACAATAAAATATGGTAATGTTTTGTAATATGAACAGTTATATCCCAAGAGCAGTCCATTTAGAGAAATGAAAAAATAAATAAATCACACTGAAATGTTTCATTAGTAATTAGTAGTTTATAGTGTCTAAATTGTGTAATTTTTCTTTACATTATCAGTATAAAGTACAAATATTAGAATTACTTCTACTTTACGCTGTTAATTTGTATTTAATTATTTCTATGTCTAATTTTATTACTATGCCTATTTGTATATAATTAAAAAAAAATCATATTAACAGTATCATGGGTGTAATTTCACTTCAGGAAATAAATATTTTTATAAATTAATAAAGACAATTATATTATTGCAAATAATATTGCAGTTCATTTTACAAAAGAAGTTGGTACATATTGTACATCTTATAACATTTTCTATTGTCTTTCCTTGTACACATGTATCTTCTTTCTTTAGATGTGGCTGTTGGTATTGGCATTGTTTCTTCAACTTTTATGTCAAGCATTTCTAACAAATTATTGATTTCAAATTATTTATTTTTTAAATTAGTATACTTCAAATTTACTTTTATAATTGTTCTATATAAGAAATGGTTCAATAAGCGGTGTCTACATAATAATTTTCCACATTGTTGTATTCTACATTGTCTTTATTATCACTTATACTGTCTTCATAATTAAATATTCACAAATTAGTTTTTAGAAACTTACACTTACTGTAGAATAGTTGAAATAGATCATCCCTGATCAGTTTTCTTTGATTTGCACTTAATGAAGTATAGTATATAATGAAATTGAACTTTTTTATGATAGTCTGTATCCCTTCTGAGGACACAAATAGTTGCAGGAAAAATTAGTGTTCACAGTAGTTCAGCTTTTTAATAATATCAGAAAAACATTTTGCATTTGTTGCTTTTTCATCCATGATACTTTTAGGTTAATGAATTGATTAATATCTAGCAATTTTGTTTAGAAAATGCTGTAATAAGTTTTTGTCCTTTTTTTTAGGTCTTCTGAACTAGAGCAAAAGGATTTTTCAAGTTCTGATGCACTAAAAAACTTTTGTCTAAAAATGTTTAATCTTCCTACAGAATTATTTTTGAAGCTTACTAATTTAAAATTGGTAAGTGATTGCTACAAATATTTTGATTGGTTTATTATAATAACATAAAAACAGATTTTTTTTTTAATGTCAGTCTTAAAAATTGTTTAATTTTTTATCTGCCATTAACAACAAAAAGTAATACTTTAGAAAATTAAATTAAATATACAAGTCAAATTATATCTTAATAAAAGATATAATTTGACTTGTATATTTAATTTAATTTTCTAAAGTATTACTTTTTGTTGTTCTTATGCTCCTTGGACAAGCTATGGACGTGAGCCATAGGCCACTCAAATCAAAGGGTGCTCTTTTCATTTTTTTTATGAAGAGCACTGCTAGGGGGAAAATATGACTTTTGCTCAAAATGGGTCCTCATAATTAGAAACAGGGACCAAGCAGAATACTTCCAGTCTTGGCCTGTCATCCCCAGAGGTATCACTTGAGAACTTGGAGGACATTGTGACCACGAACATTTTACCTGCCCCAGTCACCTTTAACAAACACTGCAGATTATATAGATTTGCAGGTTTGGCACTGCCTGAGTCCCAAACCTGCAAACTTTCAGTTAGGATATCCCTGTCTTTGCTGATGTGCCATCACGGCTCATATTACTTTTTAATAACAACCTTAAACAAGAGATTAAAGCTTTTAAATGAAAGCATGGAATTTATAATTGATGAGCTGAAATCATATTGATATATTTACTACAATTTCACTCAGTATTTCATTCAATATATAATAAAAACATCACACAGGCATCCCTCATATTACTCCCTCGGACCACACAAGCAGAGTCCTTATAATTTATAAGCAGAGACCAATCAGTCGGAAACTTGGAGGACATAGCAACCATGATCCTGTTTTACTTACCCCAGCAGTCATTAATGAACACAGTGTCTTTTGGCCACCTTGATCCTGAAACTCACAATCCTTCAGTTATGAGATTGATGTTTTTGTGGATTGAGCTACCATGACTTAATTTTTTAAAATACCATACTACTGAAATATATCTACTCAGTGAAAATTGTACGAGAGAAAAAGTTCAGTGCACCTGAAGTTACATTTTTTACTTTCAATATTTGTTAAACATACATTGCCACAAAAAGAAAAATGATGCAGCAGATAATTAAACAGTGATTAAAGGAGGTGGTATGAATTTAAAAAAATTGATAACAATGGTATTAGTTATTTGGTTTCTTAAAGCATAAGTTATACTGGAAATTATTTTAATAATTTATTCTCCAATAGTTGATTAAATATTATAATAATTGATGATAAAATAATTACCAATATATTTGATAGTAGTGGTTTTATTTGTATTTTAAATATCACTATTCACTGAAACTATGTCTCTTAAATTTTGCCACTATATGTTCAAGCACAGAATAGCAAATGTCTAAAAAATGGGCTTGCACAGTTATGTTCTTAATATGAGACTTAGACACATAAAGGAGCTAAAAACGTTTAGACTATCACATTATTTCAATGTTGGAAGAACACATTACCTAATTCTAAAAATTATTAGGGTGAAATGATTGTTACTGTACAGTTAATTCAAAAATGGAACTTGCATCTTTTTTCCTCTCTCTAAAAAAAGTTTTCTTCTTTTCTTTTATAAAGGAATCACTTCAAATAAAAGGAGTCGACGATTTGACTGCACTTGTTAAAGCAATAAATAAAGCTAAAAGTGTCTTTCATAAAAATTTTCCTTCTGATTTACAAACAGTAAGTAAAATTTTAAGTTTGTTTTACAAAAATTGTTAAAGGCTTAGTATTTTTTTTTAAACTTTTTTTTAATTATTTACTATCTTTTGGCAAGCATAGAATTATTTTATCTTATTTAGTGAGTAAAAAATATTAAAATTATAATTACATGGATGGGAGAATAAATTGATCAATTTCTAATGTAATATTTCATTTTAGTTCTTAATAATGAATGTTTTGTTAGATAATGTTTCTACAAATAGTCATTAAATATTTTCATTATGGTATATAAATATAGTTAAAAGTATTGTTAGAAATTTTTAAAAAATATATACCCAATAGGATTACTTCTATTTTTAACTTAAATTTATAATTGTAATGAATAAACAAAGTACATGTTTTGATTTTAAAGGGCTAATAAGGGTTAATTTTTTAATTTTATTTTAGTCTTCATTTTTCATCTTACTTTCATCTATTTTTACACTTTATAAGATCATTGTTATGTAATATTACTGTTTAAATGTATATTATTATTAATGTTTATCGAATATCTAGCTTCATATCTAAGATAACTCTTTTTAAACAGATTCTGGAGGAAAAATTGTTGCATAAGACAGAAAGTAGCTCTCTGAAAACTACTGCCTCATTAAATGAAATTAACCAGGGTGCTTCGTCAAGTTCTGAAAAGAAATTAGACTTATCATTCCTCAGTGAACTTAAAAACAAAGCTAAAGGAAAATGTTCATCATCATCCGTAACATCCCATCAAAATTACTCTCCTACATATGGTTCCAGCTCTTCATATAATGATGCTTCATCTACCATGGCTCCTTTTGGCATACCTGGACTGACAACTGAACACAGACAACCTCATTCAGCATATAACACTGAGCAATCTCAATACTCTGATTTCTTATCATCAAACAACTATCCTGAATATAAATATTTTTAACAAATGATAATTTGTTCATTTCTTTAAAAGTATTTAAACACATTGAAATGTGGGAAGTATAATTATTTAAAGCACAACACAAAAATATTTTGTTAGAAATTTGGTACATAATATAAATGGAAGGGAAAAAAACTGTTGGCTTCCTAAATTGTTTCTGCATATTGTGTATCTCCTTTTATTTTACTGGATAAAATTCAGTTAAAAATAAATGCAAAATTAAATAATATATATATATATATATATATATATATATATATATATATATATATATATATATATATATATATATATATATATATATATAAACACTTTTTAAGATTGGATGTAGACAAGATCTGGTGTATCATTTTTTATAAGAAATAAATTTTTCTTATTCTGACTTTTGTTTGTGTCAGTTTATTTTTAAGATACACTAAATGTTAAAAATTTATTTAAAATGTAAATTTTCCTCAATTGTATAGCAGCTACAGTATGAAAATTCAATTGTTTCTAATTCTCTCACCCTTAGAGTTTTAAATACAACAAATAATTGTTACATTTCAATTCTGGGTACTCTACCTAGTATTTCATTGTCTTAGGAAACATTGTAAGTGTAATGGTTTGTTCTCAAGATGTTTCTGAATTTAGAAACCTGCATTAGGTTTAGACCTGTTAATCAAGCTAATTACAATAATAATCTTTAATAAACTTGAACTGTGGTGATTTTGCTAATTGATTTAATCATTTTATATAAAGTTGAGTCAAGTAACTTGTCTCTAAACAAGAACTATTGCACATTTTGGTTTCAAATTTTCGCAAAAGCATACTATAATGTTATAAGGAAATTCTATATTTATTTAGTTTTGAAATCATCTAATTCTATTTTCCTTTAAAAAAAAATTAATTTGATATTTTTAAAATTTAAAATGCAATTTTCACATACTATTTTAGCTTTATTTGAGAATTTATTCTATTAGTGTAAAATTTATACATTTTACTATGCAAGTTTTCAATTTAGCAGATGTTCTGGGAGTGGAATATTTAGGAAAGACTGTTGCTCATATTATTAAATTGATTGTTTAGGGAGGGGGAATTTTGATATTTAGTAGTCAGTCACGCATTTAGCAGGAAATCATTTTTCCATAATATTACCCTGGATTTAAAAGAGAAAATTTTCGGTAAAAGTATACTTTTTTAGAAATTTTTAGAATTAGGGTTATCTGTAATTTTATCCATTAAGTGGAATAATTTGAAAAGATAGAATGTTTATGTTCCATGCTTTAGCTCCGGTTTAAATCCTGATTTTTTTCTTATAATATCGTGTACTGAAACAAAAGTCCAGTACTAAAAACATACGACAGCTGTCAATAGCGAAATAATACAGGATTTAGAAAGTAGCACCTGTAGTTTTTGGATTTTAATTTTGTTTTAAATGATATTGTAAATAGATAGCACTGCTGTCAAGCTCAAGGTAATTGGGTTTCACGGAGCACCAGCGAAGTGGAAAGTCTACACTTTAACCTCCGAGCGTAAGACAGATCAAAACAACGCGATGAATTTTGAAGGAAGGGGAGTACACATCTGCCGCATAGGGCAGTTTATTAGTTACAGTTTTGGTCTTGTTTTGTTTTAGGATTTTGCACTCTTACGCACCAGTTATGACATTGGCAAGTAAATTGAGTACTTTATTTTATATTTTCAAGTTGAACTGTAAATCAAAATTGGATATCTTCGTAGGTTAGAACTTTTGCTATTGATGAGAATGCATTTGAGAGTGTGAGAAGAAAAGAAGACTTAAAGGTTTTGGCAGAAGAATATTATGAAACTGTTTCGCCAGAAATGAAAATAGTGGACACAAAGAAATTAATTGTGGATAGAAGAATTTGTGAAAAATCAAATTGTTTTTATTATAGAACAAAGAAAAGAAAGGGAAGAAAATAATTTTGAGCTTGAAAAATTGAAGCAGCAATTTTCAAGTCAATTAAAGAACACTCTAATATCCAGTGGACATTTGGGCACAATTTATAACTTGAAATAATTTTTAACAGTGAAATAGCGGGCAAATTAGACGATTACTAAAATGTGTGACCCAGTAATAACAAGAGAACAAAAGAACTTTACATTTAAACCTCACGGTAATGACGGAAAAGAAGAATCGAGGAATGTCCTAGAACGAAAGCATGTTCCACCCCATCAACGAGAAGTTAGAAGTAAAAACTTCTACAAAGAAAAATTTTCAAATCATAGAAAAATAACCAAAGAATGTTATATATGTGGATTATCTCATTTTACAAAAGATTGCCTGGACGTATAATACAGATATTGTCTAAAGGATAATAGAACCCTTTAGACAATAACTCTATACATATTAAAGATTTATTATTGATTTATTATTTATTTTACACACACACACGCATATATATATATATATATATATATATATATATATATATATATATATATATATATATAATATGTCATGTCCTGGATAAAGCAGTCATGAAGGGTCCATTATTGTCCTCCAAAAGTATTTATTCATCCTTGATATTCCAGTACATGAGGTAATATGAGGCATGCTTAATACGAAGTACTGTCAAAACTGAGGGTGATCTATTACAGGACAGATTTAACAACATGGCTGAACTAGCAAGAGAGATCGTTCTATCTGACGACAAATCTAAAAACTGACACTAATCTGCAACGACTAGTTTAACTCACGGCTGGTGAAATAACATACTAGCTGACGGCTGGGGAGAGACTATTGTAACAATAAGTTACATTCGATTCAGGTCCCCGTGGGTTTTTGTAGACATGCCGAGGCAGGACCGGTTTGAATGCAGAGAGACTTCGGACTCCTCCCAGCCAATAGAAGTGTTCATTAGTTTAGGGAATTTTAATCTTCCCTCCCGCCGTTCTGGGGTGGACTCTTTTTGTCTCCGCGGACAGTCGAAAATTTTTTGGGGCGGACAAGGTTGTTACCAGAAGAAAAAGGTGAACGGCGGGCATCCACATTTTGTGGGAGAACCCTTGGATAAGGAAGCTTAGCCATTTTTCTTAGGATCGATGCCGACTCGAGAGCAGTCTTCGATCTACAAATGATAAGTTGATTCAACTATTTGTATTCCTTAGGCATTTATCTATGTTTATAAAATAATTTAATCAAGACCTATTTTTCATGTGTTTCCTAATGAATTTTAATTTCTTTCTCAAACACTAGGCCAACGTAACATTATTTTATTCTTACAACTATACTTACTAGCTAGCTAATGGCTGGATAGAGAATGTGAACTTTTTATCGAAAATATAAAATCTTACACTATTGGGTTTTGGGGAGTGTTATTATGGCTGACCATTTACAATTTGCTATGGAGTGTTTGGAGCATTTTTAGACTTCATTGGTTCTTGCACTTTTCCTTTTTGATTTTAGTCTAGCCGAACAGATAGCGCGGGACGCTATCCTTTACGGTACACGTGGCTGGTGTGGGGATTAACTCCCCCAAGTTATGTTACTCCATAGTGTCTCGGGGAATTTACCCGTTTGATTTTACGACTTCTGTAACATCAAAAGGGGATTAAAATTGCGGCTTCATGGCCAACAGGTGGTTCACATCTGTGCGTTTGCTGGAGGTCTTATTTGTTTCTCACACTTAGGGTCTATGTAAGGTTTTTTCCCTTATTACTTTTTGTTTTCGGGGGGCTTATTCCTAGATCTTTTACTCATATATTACAATATTATTCCCTTTCTATATTACATATATATATATATATATATATATATTATAATTTCATGCCCACACTTTTTATGCACTTACACATTTATAGGTTTCTTTGCAATGACATGGTCATTTAAACTTCTATTACTGTTAATGAAATTCTTACCCAGCTAGCACGGAAACGTTGGATTTTCGTTGGCTACAAGTTGGTCTTTGGTAGGGTAAATGCTGAAAAGGGGAAATGAAATGATGGTATTTAGTTGGCAAAATGTTTGGTTGGCCATCGGTAATTTTGAAACGTTGGGCCAACGTAGGAGATTTTCTGTTTAAGCCTCTTGCACAAATATCGGCATACCATTGGCTAAGAAATATAAAAGTAACAGCCTATATCTACGAACATGTGCAGAAGCTCCACCAAAAGAGAAAGTTGTGTATCAACCGCCATCTTTAGGGTTAACGCGCCATCGCTGCAAGATTTCAAATTTGCAAGGTAAGTTCTCTTGATATTTTTGTGTTCTACCATATATGCCCTCATTATTATTAATTTATTGAAGAAAACGATATTTAGCTATCTAAACTGTAGTTTCTTTTTTGTGTTTTTAATAATAATGTACCATTTACAAAAGTGTACATACGGTGTTTTAGTACACTTTGATCTTTTATACCTTTTAGTACACTTCTTTAGTACAGATTTAAAAAAATAGCAAATTTTAAGTCAAGTTAAGATAGTTGACTTAATATTTTTAAAGCATTCTGGTTTAAATTATCGTTAGGTTACTTTTTTGTGTCTCTTCTTAATGATAATAAAGTTGTATAATGATATGTTAATATTATGGATTTCACTTTATCGTAGATGTTATGACACTTGTTTACTTTATAACTTAATTTTATTTATTAAATATAATTATGTTTGCCTTTATCTTTTTACATATTCAAATCATCTTTGAATCATTTTAAAAGGATAAAAGGAAATGTCTGTGGTAACATTAAAACATTTTACAATATATACTTTTCAAGTTACTTATTTGTGTTTCAGATGCCATGAAATTGAATCCAGAGAAAATGTAAAGAACTTTGGCAGATGGAAATGGTGGCCGAATTTAAATAAAAAATTGTAAATAAAAGAATAATAACTAAAATATATATATTTATTTTTGTTTAACCTCTCTTGCGTTTTGCTTTTCTTTAATTATCTATTTTTAGCTCTCAGAAGAGAAAATTTTCAATTTTCTTATTTTAGAAACAGTTGTATCATTAAAAAAAATTAATACAGATTTGAAAGGAATAAATGGATTGCCACAGAGTAAGTGTTATATGAAATGTGTGATATGGACTAAAATAACCTACCTCATTCTTTTTTTATATCTATTTTTTATTTTTCAACTCTTGTAAAAATTATAAAATGACTTGTGTTATAATAAAAACATCAGCTTATTTCAAAGTAATAACATATGCCCATTCTATATTATACACTATAGCAAAATAATAAACGTTGGAATTCAGTTGGCCCATCGTACCCACACAACCACATAGAGCTTATAGCCGTCTAATAGAGATCGAAATTCATCTATGACATCCAGGACGTGCTATAGAACTCTATAAGATTAAAAAAATAGATGTCTAATGGTCGTGTGTGATTTCGACGTCTGTTAGATATCTAAGACGTGTTATGTACATCTATAAGTCCTCCAGGTTTCGACTTTTAATAGACGTAGCCTGTATCAGTTCATATTTTGATATAGACGTCTTATAGAGCTCAAAGCGCCATCTATAGTCTGGTGAACAAACTACTACGCTGTATATTATTGAGTGTGGAGCGTCATCTTCATTTGTTTATAAATTCCTGTAAGTACTAAATAATAATTCCCATTGTAAATTACACACAAATTATATTGTATTTCCTTATACTGCCTCTATCTAGAGTTGTATTTAATATATTATTATGTCTGTTAGAATATTTTCTTATAGTTTCTTTTTTATAGATTTAGAAAAATTTAAAATGCTTCTAGAAGTATACTATGAATTTTTTCTAATAGACATATTTCATAGTTTTTAAGTCATCAGATGTGTCAGAATGTTTAGCAGATTTTATTGTTGAAATTAATAAATTTATTCAAAGTGGTATGAAATTGAATGTTTTATAATTGAATAGACTTTCAAGTCAATAAAAATTGACTTGAAAGCTTTTGATTGTGATGTTTACAACAGCTAGTTGATAAAGTATTTGAATCCACAAAATTTTTCAGACACGAATGAAACAGTTTTTGTTAATAGTTTTAAATTAAATTAAGAACACACTAAATGGTCTGGTGAACTTAACACACAAGAAGAGTACTAAATTTTAATTTTAAGAAACAAATATTACACTTCTAAATTAAATAATGTGCAAATTTTATGATTGTTCTAGAATAGATATAAAAAGTTTTGTAGTAAATCAAGGTGCCAAATATGCTATAAGCAAAGTGTTTTAAAAGTCTTTCAAATTTTATATATAATAAATAAAACTTTAAATTGATGCTTGTGTTTCTTCGATTATGTTTGATATTTTTCAGTTAAAGTGAAAAGATCAGTTTTTTCATTGGGATTCAACCTTGACCCAGCTAGCTGAAATCCTTTTTTGTTTTATTTATCCAGAGGAATTCTATTTACTTTAAAGAAAGGACTAGTCGACAAGGGAAGAAATTCAAATGATAGAAGAAATTTTAAACTAAATATCAACACTAAAGAACTGTAGGTTAGTATATTTGTGTACTCTGATAAGTATTAGAATGTTGTGAATTATAGTCTGGTAAATATATTGTATTGTTAGTAGCAAGTGTTTGTTGTATAATTTACATTTTAATTTACTTTAATTATAACGTTTCCATTTGTATCAATGAATTATTTCATAATTTGTTTGCTTTGATTTTTCTCATATTTTCAGCACTATTTAGGTTGTATGTTGTCTGAATTCATATTTATATTCTACATATAAATTGTTTTTATTATTAAGTACTTTCCAGACCAGTGGCATAAGCCTCAGTGACTTGGTATGACAATTATGTTATCAAAAATGTCAAATGAATTGGCAGCAAAATTTAGCTGGTTGAGGGCAAAAGAAAATGATGTTCTACTTTTATTAAAATCTAAAATTGTATCAATTAAATTATAGTTTTTATTTATTTAGCACTTGTATTTCTGTATAATAATTATTAATAATAAATTAATTACTTGTAGTTGTATATCTAGGAATAGTCATACCACTGTTATGTGTATATATCAAGAGAAATGATTTGAAGGTACAAATGTACTTTACCAACCAAAAGTTTGGTACTTTTTTAAAGATTTATATATAATTGTGTGTTTATATGTATGTGTGTGTGTGTTTTATAGGCACATGGTTTTGGTTATTTCTCTTTCTCTCTCTCTCTCTCTCTCTCTCTCTATATATATATATATATATATATATATATATATATATATATATATATATATATATATATATATATATATAGATAGATAGATAGATAGATAGATAGATATAGGCACATGGTCATTGTGTGTGTGCATATATGGGTATTGTGGGATATGTGTGGATATTTTGGGTATTATGTGAGTGCAATATTTTATTTATATTAAATATGTGCATGTAAAAGCATATATTTAATATAAATATGAACCATTCTTATAAAATATAAAAAAATATTAAGTTAAACCTAGCAATATTTTCTAAAAAAAGAAAATTATTTATTATATTTTAGGTGCAGGTGGGTGAAATGTGTTATGGAAGCATCTGACGAACCAAGAAATTGAAGGCATTGTTAAAGGCTGGTGTAAAAATTGTTAAAATATTTTGTATTCAATAAAGAATTTTAGTAAAATATTTATACTTTTTTGCAATAGTAAAAATATGTGTTTTTTTTTTTTTTTTTTTTTTTTTTTTTTTAAACAGAAAGATATGATCTGTATTCAAACAGTATGCAGTTGCAGTTTTGGGTTTTTGGCATGACAGAACATCAAAAACTGGTTTGAACTGTCAAAAACTTATGACAAATAATATCATATTTTAGATATCACATTACCTTTAAAGAGAGAAATTTATTTTCAAGCAAATATAAATGGTATTTTAATATTCAAATTAATTTTCAGTTTTAAAATATATATTCATTAATTAGAACAATTAAGTTAAAAATACTCATCTGGAAAATCTAATATTTTTTATGCTTCAGTTACTATAATTATATTACTTAAATTTATTGTAAATAATTTTTTCATAAAATTAGTACAGGAACTATGTTAAAGATCACTATTCAAATTTAAATCAACTAAGGGAATTTCCATTATAGACCTTTTTTTATTGTTGATAAAGCATTAATTTTTAAATATTTACTTTTATGCTTTGAGATTCTTGTTGAAAAACAGATGGTTTATGATGATTTGTTATGATGATGCAGATAAAATTGATAGACTAAAATAATGTTTACCAGTGTACTTGGTATTGAAAAAAGGAAATTTACAATCAAGGAAACAGCAAATTAGGTCAGTATTGGGTAGATGTCAAAGTTGAATGCATTACAGAAGCTAAATTTTTTTCCCAAATGCTTCTAATTGTACCCCACAAGGTACCACAAATTTGTAACGAGGTTTTATAATAATAAAGAATGCATAAAGAAATCAGAAGGAAGTGTAGCCACTTTAAAATAAGTTTATGATGTTGTATAATATATTTTTTGAGTTTTTCTAGTAGAATATTTAAAAATTATTCTAAATATTTAAGTGCTATATGACTCTTTGGATATTACTGATCTTTAAAAGCAGAAGAAACAAGAAAAATCACAAATAATTGAAGTAAAAGATAGGAAAGGGCTATCAAATGAGATAAAAATGTTACAAGCATAAAATTCAAATAAAAACAAATAGTTAGCTAAAATAGAATAATTTGAGAAGTTAAAATGTTTATCATTTGGTTTAATGTTTTAATTCTTACTTATGTCTATCTGCACAAGGGAAGTAAAAAAAATCTTAGTTTAATAATAAATTAGTACATATATTTTGGTGGACTTTATTAATTGAAAAATTTATTAACTTTTTAATAAATAAAAGCATATATTAAGATAATTTAGGTAAAGTAAAGAAAAGCATGAGTTTTTACTCTCAAAGTCTCTAAAAATTTTTTAAATATTTTATAGATGAGCTTTATAAGTTTATTTAATTCAGTATTCAAATTTCTTTCTGAAAGTTAATTAAATTTATTTTTAAACTAAGTAGATATGCATTATATTATGTGTTATCCCAATTATCTGCTATCCCAATATTTGATGTGCTTTTAAAAGCTTTCAATTCATTTATGTTCAAATGGCCATCGTTAAACTGTTGAATTAGATAAAAATTATGTGTTCTTTATACATTTATAATACATATGTATATTTGCTTTTAATAATAAGCTTGATTTATTTTTAACAATTTGCATTGGACTAGGACACTTAGGCGAAAATAACTGCTAGAGTGATTTAAAAAGTAAATTTATGGAAGTATAATAAAATGTATAAAAATAAAGGTATATATATTATTTTAGTAATAATCGGGATGCAAACTCAAATTTTCGGGGGGTGAAACAGTTAAAACTTTCTAGGTTTCCATTACAGTTCTTTTCATGATACAAAACAAACACACACATATATATGTAAATATACATATGTTTATGGTTTGTATCAAAGAAAACTGCAATTGAAGCTTGGAGAAATATTTAGTTTTTTGCCTCGAAAAAATCGGAGAATATTATGAGTTAGCACCCCTGATTATTACCTTAATATAAATACCGTAATTTTTTATACGTTTTGTTATACTTCTGTAAATTTACTTTTATTTTTAAAATCACCGTAGCACCGTAGCAGTTATTTTTGCGTAAGTGTTCTAATAGACTGCAAATTATTCAAATTAAATTAAGCTAATTTATTAAGAACAAATAAACAACGTTTTGCAGGGGAATAGCACGTCCTTTTAAGATCTAAAAACATCTAAATCGCGTACCCTCCAAGTCGAAATTGTCGCTCTTATAGACGTGCTATAGAGCGGCGCGTAGATTTCGTCGACGTCTTATGGATCTCAAGGAGAGCACACCTCGGAACTCCTATAGAGCTCCATAAGACGCGATCTCGATATTTTTCGACGTCTTATAGAGGAAGGCGTTTGTATGAGGTGACGTATTATAGACGTCTGATAGAGATCGGTGTGTTGTTTGGGTATATTACGTTGGCATTATGTAAACAACCATTAACCAACGGTTGGCAAACATGTCATATCAACGTTGCCCCAATGTATGCAGTACAACGTTGGCCCAACGTAACGTTGCTATCTGGTTAATAACTTTTAAAACATTGAAGATATAATTTGGAAATTCTATTACAAATGCATTCATTTGCAATTTAAATTGCAATGCGATTGCATTCTATTCTATTCTATGCTGATGGCAGGAAATTTGAACTGACTTGAAGTTGAGATGTCGGTCGTTTTGCTGAAGTACGATCACGAGCTTCTTCAGAGGCGCCATCTAGGGATGGCAGGGAGAACGAAAAGTTCAATCATAAAGTACAATACGAAAAGTACGGACAGTAACTAATACAAATACGATGCAAAAACAAATAAGCTCTTGGTATGGGAAAAAATAAGAAAATGATATTTTTATTTGATCTCATAATTGTTAATTTTTTAAAAAAATTTCAAACTTTTTACATTTATTGAGGATTTTTATATTTTTATAAAGACAGAAGACGAGGACAGCAGAATTAAAGAAAAATAATTGCTCCAGAAAAGTAGCTGAATGTTGCCATTTCCAATATATTGGTAGAAAGAGTGAGTTAAAAATGGGAACCAGAGAAAATAATAGATTGAGAAACAATAAAAATTAAGTTAAGATAGAAGGGAAATTATAAGTATAACAGTTCCAAAAACATAAAGGAAAAAATTGTAGACCAGTAGAGCAAAAGCTCTGGATCTTTTCCCAGAACCCATAGCTTTGCTCTCCAGACCTTTGTGCGACTACAGGATTATATGTTAGAATACTGTGAAGTATAAGATTCGAAATAGAATCAATGCTACGGTATATACACTCAAGAGCCACAACATTATGACCAACCCTACATTTTGCAATGAACTCGCTTGGATGACGTGGAAGGCTCGTGAGCAGTGGAAGGGGTATTTCACTGCTGCTGGAAAGTCTGAAGAATCATTCTTTCGCTTATTTCTGTGTGTGATGGGAAAGGCTGTGGATCTAAGCGATTTTGATAGAGGGCAGATTGTAATGGCTCAAAGGCTCGGAACAAGTATTTCTGAAACTGCACGACTCTTGTGTTGTTCGCGATCTATAGTTGTTAGTGCTTATGCAAAGTGGATGAATGACGGTGAAAAGAGCAGTAGACGACATGGTGTTGAACGTCCACACGCTATCAAAGAAAAAGGTCTTCGGAGACTGCCTCGCATGGTGAAGCAAAACCGGAGCCAGACAGTGGCTCAGCTGACAACCCAATAATACAGGGGCAAGTAGAATAGTATCGGAGCACACTGTTCAGCGGACACTGTTGGATATGGGGCTACACAGCAAGCGTCCTACTCGTGTGCCTTTGCTAACCAAGCGTCATCACCAACTGCGCCTACACTGGGCCCGGAAACATCGCGACTGGTCAATGGATCAGTGGGAGAGAGTTGCCTGGTCAGAAGAATCCCGGTTTGTCATTCATCACGCCGATGGTCGTGTGAGGATACACCATCTTCCAGGCGAAATGTTGTTCCCTCAATGTACAGTAGATCATACACAGGCCGGTGGTGCCGGTATTATGCTTTGGCGAATGTTCTCTTGGGCATCTCTGGGATCCGTGGTTGTGGTAGATCAGACCATGATTGCTAAAGGGTATCTGAACATCATTGCAGACCAGTTGCACCCTTACATGGTCTCTGTTTTGTTGCAGCTGGAAATGGAATGTTCCAACAGGACAACGCCCCGTGTCGCAAGGCTAAAAATTGTGTTGGAGTGGTTCCAGGAACATGATGCTGAATTCCAGTTAATGTCCTGGCCACCTAACTCATGGGATCTCAATCCGATAGAACACATTTGAGATGTCGTGGGACGGCAGCTCAGAGTTCAAAGACCACCAATTCGCAGTATCTCGGATTATCGTAACCGTTTCTTAAACATCTGGTACAATCTGTCTTCTGCCATCTACCAAGGACTTGTGGCATCCATGCCATAGCGGGTTGAAGCTGTGTTGCGCGCCAAAGGTGGGCCAACTCTTTATTGACAGGTGGCCATAATGTTTTGGCTCTTGAGTGTATATATACATATATGTATTCATACTTATGTATCAAACATATAATTAAATATTTATACTTAAGTATATATATATATATATATATATATATATATATATATATATATATATATATATATATATATATATATATATATATATATATATATATATATATATGTAATAAGAAAAACTAGCAATTGGTGCTCATACACGATACAGCGTACAGCTCAAGCTCATATACGTGTCACAGTTTCTTGAATAGGAAAAGCGAATACCTAGCGGTTGCTCTTCTCCGGCTTGAAAAAGTGGAGAGAAGCGCGTGATATACGTCAGTTGCGCCTTCTTGGTTGCTGGAGAAATTCCCGCTCTCAGAGGATTCTCCTAGCTACACTACCATTCTTTAATATTCAATAAGCGAAATTTCATACACGTATGAAATAACCTCTCTCATCAAGTAGTTTTAACTTATGTTAACAATGATAAACTTAATTTATCTATAGATTAAATAAAATGTAAGATTTTTTTTATAAAGTCAAATCTATGTAAAATACTTATAAAAGACCAAAGAGAATATCTATTTGAAAAGATATTTAATATTGTTTATTTGTTTAAAAAGTAACAACACGAAAAAGTCATTGAAATGAAGAGAACGGGATGTTAGAAGTTTGAATATTACCTAATTTCTTTATTATATTTTGATAAATTGTTGCATAGTAATTTTTTTTTATTTGAACAAAAACAATTTTCTTTCACGCAGTATGCGTTTATGTCATATGATATTATTCAATATAAAAATAATATTGAAATTTGTCTTGGCGAAACCTAAATATATTAGTTTGGCGACGAAAAGAATTGCTGCATTTTCATTGGTCGAGGAGGATTCTCGACAGTTGCTTAATTATCCAGACGTGTTCACTGTCCTGTTTTGTAAACATGCTGTATTGACTAAGATGTAAAACATTCTTCTTGTATATTTTTATGTAAATCGCTGTGTTCTTATGAAAAAAGAATTTAATCTTTATAATTGTTTGAGAGTCTATTACATCTTTTCACTTGCATCAATCAACGATTTAAGATTTAAGTAATTATAATTCATAGTCACTTTTGTACAAAATTTTTTATTGTTTTTGTTTTCTCTGTAATAGGTACTAAGCGTAAGATTTTAACAAATATCAACAACTGAGCCTCACAAAGTAATGAAGATGTATTTAAAACTGGAAACGTATTAGAGTGTTAATAAAAGCTGTATATTGTATAGAAATTTGAACTCTTGTAAAGAAAACTTTGGGGGCTAAATAAAGATAAAAACGAAACATAGAGAAAAGATTTGAGTTGCTTCGTTTCAATACTTCCAATCAATGGATTTATTTACGATGATAATATTGTAATTTTAAAAATGTCATTTTATTTATTTACAATTAAAAAGTTCTAATTTTCTAGTGATATTTGTTTTCTTACATGTAATTGTTTTGATCTTCTTACTTAAGGATTACTGTTTTCCATTTTAAGTAACTATTTTATTTATAATTTTTTAAAAGGATATTATCTATATAAATTTAAATTAATGTAACAGTTTGATATGTTCATGTTGCGAACGATTAAATATATTTCATGAACTATTCTACAGATTTATCAATATGTGTAGTCCCGAAGCAGAATGTGCCAAAAAGTGTGACGTGCTGTCCAGAACAACTGAGTCCGTTGCAGAACAATCGTGGCTCACGGAAACATTTTTTTCCTATATATATATATATAATTTGAAAGTACTAAGGTTTACTTGGAATTTCCGGTGTCATGACAAATTTGCAGGCAATAACCCTTTGGGAGAGTTCTCATTTCTTTATCTCCCCTACACCCTACCAGTGTGATAGATAGCTTGCGATCCGCCCATCCTAAAAACTTCTGTTGCATTAATGTTTGGGTCAAATTATCAGTCCCATTTTTATCATCGTAGTGATATCAAAATATCTTGCATCAAAAGTAATTGACATGACAGTAAATTCTATGTTAATGCCTTGGTTTTAATACAAATATTTTTCTAAGTTTCAGGTAGCACTAAAACAGTGCTACCTGAATATTTTTAGTTATACATATTGGTAAAAATGAAAATGTACAACAATAGGAATAATATTGTGACAAAGTAAATATATGATAAAATAATTATATCTCCTGTAGAACATTTTTGATTATCTGAAAGCCTGTTGCAGAACATTGAAAAGTATTCTGCTGTGGAGATGTGTAGACTTACATTGTAAATTTAATATTATTATAAATTTATTGTAAATTTAGAAATTGTTAAATTTTAAATTATTAAAATTTATATTAAAAAATATTAAATTTATGTTAGGTCATTTAAGGAAATGGTGTGGATTGAATTTAAAACTGTTTATTTATATATTGCTGAAATATGTAACCTTATGACATCCAGGGCAGTTATAATTTTAAGATTTAAATTATATTGAAGAGAAAAACGCTGGTACACCTGTGTAATATTGTGTAGGGCAGAAGTGCCATAACACGATGCAGCATGGACTCGACTAATGTCTGAAGTAGTGCTGGAGTTAATTGATACCATGAATCTTGCAGAGCTGTCCATAAATCCCTAATAGTATGGAGGTGGTGGTGGCTCTTCTGAACAGCATATTGCAAGGCATCCCAGATATGCTCAATAATGTTCATGTCTGGGGATTTTAGTGGCCAGCAGAAGTGTTTAAAGTCAAAATAGTTCTCGAGAAGTCACCATGTAGTACTTCGGGACATGTGTGGTATCCGATCGTTCTGCTGGATTTTCCCAGGTCCATGAGAATGTTCAATGGACATCAATGGGTGCATGTGATCAGATAGGACCTGTCAGAGTCGTATCTAGATGCATCAGGGGTCCCATATCACTCTAACCACATGCACCTCCTACCTTCACAGAGCCTCCACCAGCTTCAACAGTCCTCGGTTAACATGCAGGATTGATGGATAGATGAGGTTATCTCCATCCGCTCAATACAACTTGAAATGAGACTTGCCAAACCAGGCAACGTGTTTCTAGTCATCAACAGTCCAATGTCCAAGCCCAGGCGAGCCGTAAAGATTTGTCTCATGCAGTCATCTAGGGTACAAGAGTATGTCTTCAGCTCCAAAAGCCCTTATTGATGATTTTTCGTTGAAAGCTTCGCATGCTGACACTTGTTGATGGCCTATCATTGAAATGTGCAGCAATTTGCAGGAGGGTTGCATTAGTGATCACATTAGTGATTCTCACCAGTTGTCGTTGGTCCCATTCTTGCACAATCTTTTTCCAGCTGCAGCGATGCCAGAGATTGATATTTTACCGGATTCTGGATATTCACAGTACAATTGTAAAATGGTTGTACAGGAAAATCCAAATTTCATCATTACCTCTGAGATGCTATGTCCCATCTATCAGGGAACGACTATAACACCATGTTCAAATTTACTTAAATATTAACAACCTGCTGTTGTATTAGCAGTAACTGGTCAAGGTAATTGGGTTTAACAGAGTACCTAGAGAAGTGGAAAGAGCAGTAACTGTCAGACAATTATTGTTTATATAGGTAATGCCAACTGCAGCACTGTATTCTGGTTGGTTCTTTATCTCTTTGTATGCATAGGCATGCCTAGTTTTGTTTTGGCTCTTCAGTGTATATAAAAGCAACCTTTAAGAAATTCGTTTTATTAAGAACATCTTACTTTTAAAATTTAATATGTTAAACTGAATGCTAACCCCTGTTTTGAATTAATAAATGAATTTTATGATTCATTAAATAAATGAATTATAAGAGATCTTTAATTATTTATTAATTTGGTTACATAAACTATATTTTATTCTTTCTTTTTAGTGTACTCATCTTAAGGATAAAATGGAGAAAGATATGGATCCAAATATTCCTGACACATCTAATGGTGGCTACTTTTGCAGGGTATGTAGCTAATTAATAATAAAATATAATTGCCAATTTAGTTATTTATCATTGTTGACTTTTTCTTCTTTTTTCTTTCTCTAGGAATAGTCAATATAAATGGATAAATGTATTCTGCCTCTTTTTGAGGCAGAGTACATTTATCAAAAAGGACAGTTTTATTATAAATTATAAAATGAAATGCACGAAAAGACACTTTTTAATGAGTAAATGGATGCTTTCTGTTTGCCATACTGGAACTGTTTGGCAATAAAGAATATGTTATGGTTGGTGGGTTGGTTTAGAGCCCTTCAGTCTATTATTTTTCCTACAGGGTGGCCAATATATTACGTGTAGAAATAGATTATACTAAATCTTTAAGAGTTTCACATAAAATAATTTCATTGTGGAAATACCTTGATTAAAATCCTAATTAGGATATGTAGAAACACATTTCTCTTACTAGTATGCACTTTGATTATGTATTATTCAATTACAGAGCTGATAACTTGACAATTTAAAAAAATCAAATAAATCATGCTGCGTAAGAAAAATAAAACATTTAAAAGAAAAATAGGGTCAAAATAAATGCATTCAGAAATTGCAGGATACATTAGTACTTCAAAAAGAAGGCAGGATGCGGGGCCCTTTGAAAAATATCAAACATGAAAGCTAATTTTAATACTGTAAAAATTTGTTAAAATGTATCCACTTAAATATACCTCCTAACGAATACATCTGAACAATTCCTCATGATTTTGAACAAGGAGTTGGCTCTTAATACAGTTATTGTCATATTTTATAAAGAATAGAAATATCAATTGTTTGGATTAACTTTAAATAAAAATGATGCAGTCTTCTAGTTTAACCTTATTCAAAATATTTACACTCTTTCATAGTCTTTAATCTGTTACTTCTTCCTTTTTATGCACATTAACTGTACTGTTATAAACTTTAAAAGCATACTTCAGTATTGTATGACCCCCTTTCGTTCTTTTACTATTATTTTTATTTTTCAGATTTCATTATTTTTCTGTACTTAGTCAGGGTTTGCCAAAGTGGAGCCAAGTTGATGAAAATCCACTCTGACTAAAAAAAAGAACTCTGGCAAAATAAACTACCCAGAATTTGTTATAAAGTACATTAATAATTTTAAAATCAAATATAAAATTATCATTATAATTGTTATTACCAAAGCCTGAATTTAGATGTCATCTTTTTATTATTTTTTGGGGGGAAAGGGATGAAAGTTTGTTCTTTTAGATAATTTCTTAAAAATATGTTCTGGACAAAGTTTTAATATAATTAGGCTGTTTTTAACTTTCAAATAGATCAACATATTTGTAGTATAGTTAATATAAAATTAACTTTGATGTTTAAGTTTAATTTATGTTCAAATTAACCTTCTGCCTATTTGAGGTTCCTAATTCAGGTTTCTTTTGAAACCCTGCACTTAGTTCATTTAATATATGTCTGATTACATAAGTGTTTTTTTTTCTTATAATTAAACTTCGTCTTTTTTTTTATAGCTCTGTCTTATTGAAGCAAATTCTGAACATGTGTGGGCAATTCATGTTGCTGGAAAACGTCACTACAGAGTAAGTGTATAGTTTTCATTAAAGTAGACTGAAGATTATTTAGTCAGCAGTCAACAGTTTGTTTTATTAGATTCAATTTTAAAGTACCATATTTATGTGTGTGTTTTTGGGATACCAATTCGATCTGATGCCACCTCTCCCCTCTCTGTTAATGTGGATTTAACCACAAGACATAGAATGTATTGTTTGCATTATATTCAATGTAGTAGTCTGGATTGCTGTCACTTTTGTATATGTGTTGATGTCATGGAATAGATATTTTTGTATCATCTACAATGGACTTTGCGTCTTTTTATATTAATAATCTAAAAGCTTATAGGCAGTCCACTTAAAAAACATAATTTTTTAAAATAGAAATTTTAATACAACTTTTCCGTATTGGATATTTGGAATAAATTTTTAAATAATATGTTCAAAGGAAAAAAAAAAATCTAAGGAAAGACTTTTGAATTTGAACAAGTAGTTGCTGAAGAAGTAACTTTCATCATCCTGAGGACTATAAAACTTGAAAGTAAAGTATATAAAGGTGATTCTGAATTTGTTACTAATTTGATATAAACTGTGATTAATAATAAACTAAAAAATAATTAAAATTTGGAAAAATAAAAGAGCTTTTAGAACATGAATTAGACTACAAAAACTGCAAAAACTAAAGTTTGAGATAAATGTAACTAAAAGCAGCACAAATGTTGTCAAATCAAAAGCGAAGATAATTTAGATATAATAATGCTTATAAAAAATTTTGATATTCGAGATTCCAAATAAGCCTGATTTATTCAACATGTTTTTTGAATTTTTGGAGTAAGGCTTCAAAAGCAAAAGGTTCCAGGTGATCTGAGAGCAGAACTATTACTAAGTGAAAAATTGGCAAACCTTTTAATATACATTATTAAAGAAAAAAGTCAGAATTATGGAAAAAGTCATTAGTTTTAAAAGAAAATGTTCCTACTGTAAAGACTGGTTGAAAAAATTTCAAAATGTAACAAGAAATCCAAACCAAACCTTCATAAAATTCACGGTAAGATTAACACCATATTTTGAATATTATCTTAAATTAAAAAAAAAAAAATTGTTGATTTTCATTCATTGTAGTATTTTTATTATCTCAGATAAAATACTTAAAATTTTGGATTTGGATATTGGAAGTCATATTTCAGTAATATAAGCAGTAAATGGTTTGAGCCTACAATTAACTAGAGAATGTAATTTCTATTTTAGTTCTCAAGGAAAATTGCTTTCTAGAACAAAATTCCAATCTGAACATACAAAGTCATTCGAAAAATATTCATCTTAATCAAAGTCCTAAGACTATTCAAATATTTCTTCCAGGCAATTTTATAACTCTGGAGGAACTAACCATAGTTACAAAAACTGTCCAAAACATTGTCATAATGCACTACTTAGGCAGAACAGAAATGAAAGTAATCGGGAGAAATTTGCAAGATAATTCCAGAGCTGTAGCATTTTTATCTGACAGTGAAAAAATAAAGGAACTTTAGATTCTTAGTAGCAGAAGCACAAAACCTATTTATAATGATGCAATAAAATTTGTCAACAGGGAAAAAACAAGTTGCAAAATAAATATTGCACATTTGAATACAGCAGATGGAACTGGTAAAATAAAAGCACTGGAACTGATAAAATAAAAACAAAAACAAATGTGAATGGAAAAACTCAAGAGATTAACATGTTTGATACCCTCTACATTCCTCATGTACAAATTAATTTACTTAGCATTTTAAAGAGTATAGACAATAGATACTATGTTACATTTAAGAAAAATCATGCCTTTATCAAAAATGAAAAATTGATTGTTAATATAACAGCTGAGAGAAAAGGCAATTTTTATTATTTATGCTGTAATAAAAATGAAAATGAGAGTGAATCTAGAAATAATAATAGTAAAATGACATATTTGATAAAATGGCATACTAGATTGGGTCGTTTAAGTACAGGAGCCATTCTGGAACCTAACAAAAAAGGTAATGTAGCAGGATTAAATGTTTACAAACCAAATCAGGAATTCAATTATGGATAAGTGCTTCTAATAAATTAATGTGTACACCTTTTTCTAAAAATTCAAAGCAAAATTCAAAAGTTTTTGATAAAATTCATTCAGATGTATGTGGCTTAACAAAAGTAAAATCCAATTGTAAATCACTTTACACTATTGTGTTTATAGATGATTCTTCAAGGTATTGTGCAGTAAAATTTTTACATGAAAAGTGTTTAGCATTAGATGTATCTATTGAGGTTAAAATCAAAAAAGCCTCAAAATTTTAAAGTCTTTATGACTGATAATGGTGGGGAATTCATGAGGGAGAAGTTTGATAAATATTTATCTAAAAACTGTATTAAATAAAGAGTAACAGCTCTTTATTGCCCTGAACAAAAGTTGTAGCTGAAAGGAAAAATCAAACTATAGTAGAAATGGCTAGATGTTTAGTTTAAGAATGATAATTACCCCTAAACATGTGGGCTGAAGCTATACATATGGCAAATTATATTGAAAATCACTGTAAGAGTTGCGTCCGTCTCTGTCAGCGGTCAGGTGAACTTTTATTCTTTTGAACAATGGGAAACAGCAATATTGTACCAGTAATGGTCTTTTTGATGCACTGACGATTAGAGGTGTCAAGTGTGCCATTTTTGTCAACGCACCGACAGAGAAAAGAATAGTAATATGTTGAAGTTGTTAAAATGAGAGGAAAAAGTCCTATTACTTAAAAAAATCATTATATGGTTAATCAGATTGGTGTTGGAGTACTAAATTACATGAGGTTTTAGGTTAACTCACAAGTGGATCCCTGTGTTTATTGTATGTATAATGAGTTAACTGTACTTGTGAATGACATTCTAATAATGTCTCAAAATAAAAATCTCATAAAAGATTTTGAAACTTACCTAGACAGTGAATTTTCCTTAAAATATACGAGTGATGTTGAATATTGTTTAGGAATAAACCTGGGCTAGAAAATGGTAATATTAAAATGAATCAAGAGTTTCATTTGAAATTATTTTTACGTTTTGTAGTGAGTGATGCCAAACCCTTGTTAATTGTAAAAGATGCTATTATAAAATTAGTAAAATCTGGAAAAACAACAAGAATCATTACCCATACTGAGAGTTGATTGGAGGATGAATGTATTTGGCAATGTCAACTAGACCTTACATTGTTTATGCCATAAGTTATTTAAATCAGTTTCTGGATTGTCGTAAAAAAACTCATTGGAAAGTTAGTAAACTTATTTTAGCATATCCAAAAAACACAATTACAATTTGGTGTTTTATAATTCTGATAATTGCATGGGTATATAGATATTGACTAGGGAAATTGTCTAATTGATAGAAAGTCATATGCTAGATATTGTTTAATTTTGAATGGTAGTGTTGTAAATTGGAAAAGTAAAAAACAGTGAACCATTGCTTTCTTCTCCACAAGGCTGAGTATATGGCTTTAACAGAGGGAGCTAAAGAGGGAATTTACTTGGAAAAATTGATTGATAAAATATTGGATAAAATTGCAATAATTACTACAACAGTGATAATATGCGAGTGATTAACTTATCTGAAAATCTAGTATACCATAAATGCTCAAAGCATATCAATATCAGACATAATTTTATAAGAGATGTGGTAAAGAATGAAATTATTACTATGAATTATGTTGCAACAGAAGATATGGGCTCTGACATTCTAACAAAAGGACTTCTAGATCAAAAACACAAAAATTGTATACATATTATTGGAATTAAAAATTTTTTTTTGTATAATTTTTTTTTTTGTGGAATGTGTTCTCATTGATTATGTGTATGTGTTGGGATACCAGTTCAATCTCATTCCATTCCTCCCCTCGCTGTTAATGTGAATTCCCCCACAAGCCGTGCCATGCTTTATTTTCATTATATTCAAGGTAATAGTTGAGAATCATTGCCTCTTTTGTATGTGTGTCACTCTCATGGAATAAATGCATGTATATTATCTACAATTGACTATGTGTCTTTTGATATTAATTAACTAAAGTGTATAATGTGCACCCTGTTCTTAGGAAGATAAAAATGTTGAAAATTTTTGTTTTGTATAATAGAGCCTATCTAAAGTTTGACATGCAAGTGATTCCAGATTATAAACCAATTACTGTGGGGATCAAATGAATCAATTTCCAATACTGTTTCAATATTATTTTTATCAGATGACTCCATTCTTGATGAAGCCCTTCATGCTTATTGGTTGTCTGAGGTCATTGGAAGGGTTTCAGCTACTTTGAGATTATCACAATTAAATGAGAATGTTGTTTCAAGTTGGAAATTCAGCTATATAAATTTAACCCTTTCGTGCCTACTGTCACAAATACGTGCCAGCAAGAAACGCACTCACTTCCCGGCCGACACACTGGCGTGACAGTGTTTTCTCGTTCACCCCTGACTGTCACATATTTGTGCCAGTGTTGTGGAACATTTTAAAAACTATAAGCTTTGACACAAGATGGCATTGTATGTCCATATGGATTTAGATACATGTAGATTTGATCTTGTACTCAATAGGAGCGTAGTGTGATACACATACAAGTGGTTTTTGATTATATAAACATGAGGGTAAAGGAATGTTTCCGATTGACATATTTTATGATGGCTCTTTAAATTCCCACATGGTGTTTGTTTATGTAAACAGGGAGTTTTATTTTTGCTAAAGTGTTGTGTACTTTGGTTTGCAGTCCAGTTTTTAGTACAGAATTAGATGTGACAGATTTGATTTTTTTTGTTAGAATTACGAAGTGTCAAAAGTGTTTAACTGAGCTTGAAATACCTGAAATAACACAAAATATTTCAGATTTTGATTCTGAAATATTTTAGGATAGTAGTAAAAGTGACACTTTAATATATTCTGATTGTTCTTTCTGTTCATAATGGATGTAGTGATTCTAATGATGAGGAAGATGTTGGTGACAAAGATCATGATGATGCTTTGTTTTTTCACATTCCAGGAAAAATCCTCCAAAACGGCAAATGAGTTACTAAGAATTCAAGGACTGTAACGTAGGATTGTGTGTAGATCCCTGTTTGGTGTAAAATATATATTTAAATAAGAAATAGGATAAATAAAGTATCTATAAACATATAATATAAATCCCATTCCATTTAAATACTTTACGCAGCATTATTAAATAATGCTTTGCTACTTCGTTAATTTCATGAATTTAGGCTTAATAGCATAAAATCCTCCGGCCCACGATACTCACTCGCGAAAGTGACTGCTGGCCTCAGAGAAAAGCGCATGTTTGCGCTACCCGTCGCAAAAGGGTTAATAATTAGTGTTGCTAGCACTCCTGTATTAAAGATGTGCAATAGGGATGTACTATTTCTATTGATTTGTTTTTCATTTTCTTCCTTGAATCTGGTTCATATGTATGTTATGTATATTATATTACTTGTAGCAGTAAAATTTTTCCGTGTATTAAAAGATGAATGACCCAGATGGGTTGGGTTCTAAAAAGTTTCACAACTCCTTGTATTTAGCACACACATGTCCATAATTTATCATATCTGTGTATAAATTATAAACATACAAATTTGTTTATATAAGAGATAGGTATTGTGAATGAATCAGTGATTAATAAGAATTAAACTATGTTGCTGTATAATACAACTATACACATATCATATCTATTTTAGTTAAATGCATATGTTAACAAATTGAAATATTTTGCTATTTTGTTTCAAATTATATTTACTGTTATTGCTTATTCCCAAGCTTTAATACTTTGTTTTCTGTGCAACATTACCTTGAAATAGTATATTTTTGATTAATAAATTAAGCTTTATTGTTAAATATTAGTGATGTATATATAAGTGAGTTTTAATCACCTACCTTGTTTAAATGCTACAAAATAAAATTATGGTTGATATTTTAAATTATACTGATGTTCTGTACCCTGTGTTTTTTACTATAAATGCTATAGCTCTAGTATGTTTTTCTATAGTATTTGTGAATGTATTATTTCTTTTTATTTTTATATTTCCATTAATTGGTTTTTATGTATATTTTGCTAACATTAAAAAAATTTTTTTTTTTATAGAATTTGACAAAGTATCCTAATGGTAAGATTACTATTTTCTATATCACTGTAGTCCTTTATAAAAATTTATTTTGCATAAAAAACATTGTTGAGTAACATGGGATACTTTTATATATTATCTATTTCATTATGAAAGTATAATACATTTTGTTTTTTAACTTCTTTTAGTTAAGCCTTTATAATTGTATTTGGTTTCAATTTTTGTTTAAAAATTTCTTTATTTATAAAAATAATTGTATGTTTCTATGTAATTTCTAACAAGCGTAACAAGTTAAAATACTGAAGATTAAGAATATGTTATATTCTTTTGTACAATGAAATTTAAAACTAAGTAGTGTAAAAGTAAAAACAAAACTTTATTGAATATCAAACACAGGCCTGATCAATGATAATTTTAGGTCCTATTGTATCTTTTACAGACATGCTCTGGGAAAAACCATGAATTTTTGAAGTTTCACATTAACCACATCTGAATTTCTGGAGAAACAAAATTTAAATTCTTTCTACTTGCATTTTCCTGTTTACTTTCAAAATAAATAAATAAATAAAAAAAATATATAAATAAAATCCCCTTTTCCAGGAGTCGAATAATTCCCCTAACTATTGTGAAATAGGCTACTAGACTCCAAATCTTAAAATAATGGGTTGAAATCTAGTAAGCTACTTGAACACTACAGGAAGATAGTGAAAAGTCAAAGTTTATGATTTTGAGGGTAGAAATAAATGCTTACGGATAAAAGTCATGGAGTCTGTGAGACAATGTAACAAGTTAAAACTGTAAAAGAGATGCCATTTTGATAGAACATGGATGAAAGTACAGGCCATGCTTAAGAGCATGGCCTGTGCCTTCGACGAGCCTGTGCTAACTGATGAGCATGTTTTATATTTTCTGTTCCAAAACAACTGAACTCAAAAAATGGATGTAAGAAATGTTACAATTACCTTTCATTACCAATATATATATATATATATATATATATATGAAGCATAGTGTGACCTGCTATGCTTCAGTGTGGTAAAAAATAATACGAGTTTTCAGGATAAATTTCACATACTTTATTTGACAATGTCCACAGCAAAAATCCAACACAGGATGGTTGCACAGCCTTTTATAACCTTGGGGATGCCATAGTGTGAGAAAGGAATTTGTTAACTCTGCAAATTAGAAATGCTCTTAATCTTCTGCAAAATAGGTTTGTGAGTTAAGCTCATCAACAGGAAGAAAACAAAAGAGTTTAACGCCAAGGGGCTACTAAAAAAATTATGAAATTGTGGATTTGGTGATTTTTTAATAGAGGAGTTAGTAATATTTTAGTTTAGGATTAAAGTATTTAATTTTTACATTACATATATATGTATGTATGTATATATACACACACACACATGTATATATATATATATATATATATATATATATATATTAAGGAGTATGGGGAGCTAAACCAAACAAATTTATAAGCATTGCTCAATTCTCTGTGTAGCCGATGTTAAAGTATCAGGATTAATAAATGTGAATGCTTTGCATGTGACAGTACTTGCTATGTTGTCAGCACAGTCGACATGTTAGAAAACATAGTAAATTTTTATAACTATTTGTAACTTTATTTGCATATCAACAATTTAATGCATTTCGTATTAAAAGCATAAGTTACACTCTTGCAAATAGTGTAAGTCACTAAATTTTACATCTGGTTGTAAAAGTTTTAAAGTGTAAAAATATTGATTTTGGTACTGCATACCTATGCATTTTATATGTGTTGTAAATTCCAATTTCTTCATCTGATAATTATTTTACCAATCTGCTACAATTTCTGTTAATTTTATTTATTTTTTAAAGCAGATTTCTCTAAAAAGCATTTTCAATGCATTTTTGGTGCTAATTTGGGATTTCTTTGAGTGAGAGAAAACCCACTAGAAATGTATCCAAGTTAATATTTAGGATAAAAAAGTGGCAAATAACAGTAATTTTCCTTCTTTTGTAATTTATTACAAAATTAGGCCAAAGTTAAGATAGTACAAAAATTAGTTTTACATCAAAACCCACCTAAGTCATATAGTTGTGGGCTGTGACTTCTTATTTGGAGTAATCATATGTCATAATCAACAAAATAATTGTATTTAAAACTTCTTAATTTTGCTCAGCAGTTTTGAAAATTATGAAATAGCTTGATTCTAATAACAAGTAAGCACCAATCATGGAGTTTACAAACATGAATCTGAATGCTCTACAAAGTTGAATATACCTGGTAAACAGATATCTACTTGCTATCAAATGCCATACCAAACAAATGATATCTTCCCATTTACAATTGCTAAGATATCTGTTTACTATCACTGCTAGATTTAATTTAAACTTATACTTTAGCAAGGTACTATTTATAAACATTCAGACAGATCTAATACATTCCAGAAAATAGTGTTTCTACAATGTTTTCAAACTTTCTGTAGCAAAAGAATTTTGTTGGTGCACTTGATGTCCAATATTGCGAGATAGGGGAAAACTCATTGAGAATGTTATTTTTCTGACAAGTCAAGTCCATTTCACTGATAAAGTGATTAAGATTTGCTAAGTCATGCCTTTACAAATACATAATTTGTAATAATAATTATAAATTCGAGTAATACTTTTTAACTATCAGTATTTTGAAATTAAAAGTATCAACAATATTTTTATTAGTTACCTGGTTAGCAGTCTTAAAAATGTATATCTTCAAAGATTTTTAAAAGAATGCTGATTAATGAACATCAATTAGCGATCAAGTTTGAGAAATATGGAGGGGGTCAAAGTTTTTCTTTACTGTTTAAAAGGTTAAAGATGTCTTATTATTTTGTTCAAAAATAAGTTTTATTCTGTAACAAGTGTTCAGTGTACTGAATTATTTTCAGCATTTTTTACAACTTCGAAATTGTTAGATAGGGTTTTTAGTCCTACATTCATGTTTCACCACTATTGGCTTTTGCCACAGTTTAACATGTTGTATTTAGACCAGAGTAGTTCCTGGAAGATTGATGGTTTTATTGTTCCTACAGTTTTTTTTTTCTCTCCTTGTGTGCTATGTGGGTTAGTGAAATCAATAATATTGTTGTAATTATTTGTAGTGTAAATTAATGGAAAACATATAAGCATGTAGTATATTTATTGTTTTTTACATTTTTAATAGGAATAGCCTTAAGGCAAATGGGTGGTAATGAAAAAGATTCTTTTGAGGAACCAGTTAAATATAAAAGGTATTATAAATCTTTTATTAAACCATGCAATTATTTAAAAAAAATATTTTATATCTGTCATTATATTAACTTTCACTGCTCTAAGAAATCTGAAACTTTCAGAAAAATGAGCTTGTGCAGTTTATCTTACTTAACTATCTTACAAACCAAAGGAGCAACAAATGTGTTCCTTGCAATTTTAGATGTTTTAATAAAGGAAGTTGCTGCTACTTGCTTAACTTGTGTTATCTGTTCTACAACAAAAAATATGACTATATGTAATATCTTAAATATTACTGTAATAATTATAGCATCTAAAGTTAATTTATATCATTCAATGCATTCTTTTCTCTTTTTAACAGTCTATGCTAACAGAATATGCCCAGCATACTAAATATTACAGCATTTTATGTATTTAAAATTACTGCATCAATTCAGTCAGCGAATAATTTTATGAGAATCAAATCTCATCTTATAACAACACACTTTATAAACTCATTGACATTATCTAACGTTTCTCTCCATTGCATAAATTACTTTATTGTTACTGCTGTTTATTGTAATATTTTTAACTTTTTGAAACATATTGGCTTTTATTCTCATCTGACTATTCTAAGCTTTTTACCTTTTACTGCATTTGGAATTTTCAAATTTTTTTTCCTTATCTAGACTTTTGGCATCTTTGTATATTGTGTTTTATATGCTTTTATATTGTATAGTATCTTCCTTTTAACTCTTTCTTAACAACCTGAATTTTATCTTGTGTTTGGCACAAAATGTCTTTTCAGGTTACAAATCTGCTTCCAACCAACCAACCATTAATTAAAACAGCTTAGTTAAACATATAATTTTGCATTATCTCTTGTACAAAAATCTCATCATTTGTCTATGTTTTGTATCATATATGGGCAGAGTATTCCCATTTCAGTTTTGATATCCTTTTCATAAACAAACATTATAGGATTAAACTTGTCTACAACTGTGTTCTTATGAGGTGTTCTTAATAGTCTATGAGAAAATTCTTGCAAATTAAATAACGGCTATTTCCTTTTTTAAAATTTTAACTTTATGTGATATATAAGTCTACAGATTATATACAAATATATACACTGAAAAGCCAAAACATTATAGCCACTTTGGAGTTTAGAATTTTTTAAAAGTTTCTAAATAATTACTAAAATGTTTTTTAAAACTTCAGGGATAAACACACTTTATTTATGAGCACAGTATAAAGAAAAGAAAGATTCAGCACATAATAATGCATATTTTCTGCCTATAACTTTTAGAGAGATTACTTAAAATACTTTACATATTTAAAGTATGATTTTACAAAAACGGTTGCTTTATGACATTGCCAGTATTTGTCAGATCAGTAGACCAGGTTTCCAATCCCTACTTCAAAGTATGCTATCACTATTGATATGAGATGTATTTAAATGTTTTAAACTTAACCCTGTTTGTTGGTAACTTTTGGTAACAAATTTATTTTGTTCTCTACTCTTGTCTTTTGTATATGGCCCATCAAAGTTATAAAAAAATAACCTTTATTTCTGTATATCCTCAGTTGTATCTTCTACCATTTTCTACATTTATATGTTTTAGTGCATATAAATCCCCTTTTTGCTTCTGTTACATGAAATTTTCCATTTATTCTAGTTTTAGTGGAAAAAAAAAGAAGCCCATTCACTTATTGAACAGAACGTTAGATTACAAATTGATTAAGAAAGAGGTTTCTGTGCTTCGGAAGCTATAGTGGAATTTCATTTCTTTTAGATTCCATAGCTTGTAGAATATATATCAACTAGTTCAATACATCAACTAGAAACATTCCATAATTTTTGCCTAAGAGTTTTTTAAAAGCTCAAAATTCAATATAAATATTCAATAACTTATCAAATTTTCCTCGAACAATGCAATTTTTTTTAACATGTATGTAATAAACAGTTTACTCAAAGTTTAATAAATTTTACTTTTTTTTTTTTGTTAAGCACTCAATAGCTCCATAAATTCTCTTAAAACCATCATTTCCTAATCTGTACAGCGAAAAATATCTTGGCATCCTTAGTAAGAATAGAGCTTTTTCTAATGGAAACAGGAAATTTAAAATAACAAACTTATATAAAACTATAGCTATAACTGATATACTGATGTGGCTGAAAATAAACTCATATAATTGGACTGATATTTGCCATTTGCCAAATTCTTTGTTTAAGAATCAATAAGCTAGATATTTTGTTTGTTTACTCTCTGAACAGACGAACATAAAACATTGTGTACACTCAAGCTGTATGTTTAAAATATTTTTTTTTGTGTATAAAACAATTTACATTTTTACTAGATGTTTGTAAAATTTTGCACCATTCATCTACATTCAAAATAACCAACTTTAATCTAAATAAAATATCAAACCCTGTCTTTACCTGACCAACGTCAGGTACTTCTGTTAGTTATAAATAATTGCAAAAATAAACATTTTATTTTCATAAAATAAATAACTCATTTAATTTAAAATAAACTTTTCATAAATTTCAGTAATGTAAACTAAAAAAAATAGTAAAAAGTGGTACTTTTGGCAATATTTACCATTTTATAGCTTTCATTAAACTAACTCAAAAATAAGTTTTTTTCTTTCTCTTTTTTGAAATTATTAGATCAGTATATAAGCTGACCCTCCCTCCCCTCCTGCCCATTTTAGCTTAAAAAAATTCCAAAAATTCTTTGCTTATGCAGGGAAATACAGGATATTTGGGATACTTGGAATAATTTTTTTTTGGTATTTATATTATTTTTGAATGTTTAAAATGGGTTCTTAAACTGTGTAAAATATTTGTTTAATAGTAAACAACAAAAAAATTTATGTAAAAAGATATCTTCCCATAAAAATGGGAAGAAAACTTGACTGTTACAAAGTAAAACATTTTAAATTCCATAGTAGAACCTGTTTTACCTTCTACTTAGGTATTTCAAACACCATTTTAATACTTATACTATATTTAGTTTTACTTATTAGTCAAGTATAGGAAATGTTAAAAATGAAACAAATATTTATGTATTTTATTTTTTATAGATATGAAAATGATGAATGGAGTGACTGTTCTTCTGAAGCAAATGAATATTATACACGCAGGAATTATAGACCTGAAATGAAGCCTCAGGTTATTGATTATGGTCACAAGAAAGGCTTTTCTGATGTAATTTTATCACCTGTTTCTAAAACACTTGATGGTAATTATCAATACTTTATTTTTTCTTCCTCCTTTTAGAGTATATTGGAAGTTTAAAATTATTCTCCAAATCATTTTCTGTGTATTCTAGTTCTTCAAACTGTCTTATACTCAAGTGAATTCTAACTGTAACACCATGTTTACACGAGTCAAGTAGATACTCAAGTAGGTCAGTCAAGTTGACTTGAAAGTACTACTTGACTCGTGTAAATGGTTCTGGTCAAGTGAAGTAGCTACTTGAGTCAAGTAGTGAGGCAAGTCAAGTAGTTTTTCACGGTGGACAAGTAACTTGACTCAAATGAATCAAGTAAAGTAGAGGGCTCTACTGATGTGTAAATCCTGTATCATTTCGCTATTGATAGCAGTCGTTTGTTTTTAGTACGTGGACTTCATTTTTGTTTCAGTACATGAAAGATATCAGAAAATGAAAAAAATTTATGATTTAAACTAGAGGTAAAGCATGGAACATAAATTTTCCATCTTTTCAAATTGTTACACTTAATGGATGAAATTATAGATAACCGTACGGCTGATAATTAAGGTAACTCAAAACAAAATAACTCTTTCACAAATAAAGTTTATTCTTACAATAAAAGTATATGCAATTATTTTTTTATTATGTTAAGGGGTGTCATTAGTTTTAAGGAGTTACAAATGGAAGAATTTTTGTTGCTTTTCGGCTTACCAAACTTTTTTTATTATTATCTTAAGTTGCTTAAAATTTTCAACATTTCATCTATATACCACGTTAAATATTTTCTTAAGTTTACTTAGTTTTTAGAAAAAATAATTTTTTTAAAGTACTTATTTTTAAAATTTCGTTGACACATTATTCGCTGAACAGATGCATAAATTAATATAAAATGAAATATTACTTATTTTTAACTGTTAATAGGAAGAATTAAAAAAATACAGAAAAACTGATAGATATTCACAGAGATTATTACATAATTTATCATAAAATTTCGTTTTAAAGAAGGGAATATTGGAATCATTCTAATGTGCGTATGCAATTTATGGAAGCACAGATTGAAACACAGCTTTATATTGCATATTTTGCATACTTATTATTATTGTTATTTGTTTATTTTGTCGAATTTTGTTTGTTTGAATGTCTAAAGATTCTAAAAAACATGTACACTTTCTCCGAAAAATTTCCTTTTTACATCTTATTTATTTAATTTTCCCTTTAATGGAAAAATTATTTCTTGCTAAATGCATTACTGACTTCTAAATATCTTAAAATTCACCCTCTCTAAACAATCAATTTAATGATATCAACCATATTCTTTCCTAAACATTCCACACACAAAACATCTGCTAAAATCTACATCTGCTAAATTGAATATCTGCCTGATAAAAAAATATAAATTTTACACCAGGAGAGTGAGTATTTAAATAAAGCTAAAATAGTATGGGAAAATTGCATTTTAAATTCTATAAATACCAAATTAATTTAAAAAAAAAATAGAATTAATTAGATACTCCCAAAACTGTATAAAATTTCCTTGTATCATAACAGAATATTTTTGCAAAAATATTCTGTTTATAGTCTGAAATACTTCTTTAGAGACAAGTTATTTGACTCACAACTTGACTACATGTAAACGCATGCATTCAAGCTGCAGGTGAGTCAAGTAAACTAAGAAAAACTACACATGCGCGGAGTTACTTGACTTGATCGTCTACTTGACTCGTGTAAACGCAGTGTAAGTGAACTTTTTTAAAGTGATGAGATAAGTTATAAATGAATTAAAAAGAAGAACAGGGAATGCAATATTTCAGGAAACCATTCATATACCCTTGTCATCCATTTCCCTGAAAAATTCTGCCCAGCTTTGTAAAGACTTTACAAAGATGGACACAAAGTAGCTAATGGGATATTATAATGGAGGTATGTTTAAAATCATTTCAGAAATCACCTTTGATCTGAGTAATTGAGGTTCTCAAATAAAGTTTATGTGTATTTCAAAATTAATATTAATTTTTGCATTATGCTTAACCAACATTATAAACATATAAAAATAAAACAAGTAACACATTTTATTAAATTTAACTTTTTTCATAAATTTGAGAAATATAAGCTAAAAAAATAAAGGTGCTATATTTAGTAATAGTCTGCTGTTTATCCCTTTACTCAGCTATGTTCATGCCTATGTTTTCTGTATAGCAAACAGTCATGTGTATGTACTAAGGCTTTCTATGCCTAGGTGTATGGAAATATTTACTTAGATAAACAAATCACAAATGTTAAATTCTTGAACAGTGTATGACAAAAATTATTGACCTTTTCTGTAACTGTGTTGTAAATCAGCAACAAACCATTTTACACAGTGAGCTTTTAAAAGATGTTTTTTTTTTTAATTGTTGCTATCCTACAATACTACAGTTAACAAGATTTGCTAGTAGAATTACTAATAAAATGGTACTATTAATCTTAATGTTCATATCAAAGTTTCATCTATCATTTGATCAAATGTTCATTAGTGAAATAAACTATAAATTTACTAAATTAAAAAAAGAAAAAAGAATTGGACACAATAGAAGTAAATTTCTTGAATAGGAAGATAATTTCAAATTCTTTAAGTAAAGGTAATTTTTGTGCTAAGTGATTTATAAATATTTATAAAAAATACATTTTTATGTATTATTTCCTTATTTTTCATAAAAAACCCACTTTTTAGTTTATGCCCCCAGGTCTTTGAAAATAATTTTTAATAGTTACACAGTTTCAATTTTTTAAATTTATGTACTTTTATTGCATTAAATTATGATTTTGCTTATCCTTAATTAATTTTTTTTTGTAGATATTACTGTAAAAGAGAAACATGAAAATCCAATACATGAAATTTTTAAGGATGAAAAGTAATATATTTATTTATATATGTATATATTTGTCTTAATGTCTGCCTATCTTTCTGTAGGGGAAAATGATCCACTGGATGATAGGTGTAAGGCCATTATTCATTTTTGCAATACTGGTAAAAGGCTATTCTGTGGCTGTGATGTTAATGCTCACCACACTGTGTGAAGTAGTAGTAATTGCAACAAGTGGGGGGATGAACTGTTGGATTACATTTTGTCTGTCAACCTGTATAACCTTAATAGAGGCAATGCACCTACCTTTGTCACTAGGAACAGAAGGGAGGTCACTGATCTCACTATTTGTAATTCTGACTGTGTTGATTACATTAGTGATTGGAGGGTGTGTGCAGTAGTTACTGTCTCAGATCATCAACTAATATTTTTTTCTATAAAGGGCTTAGAATGTACTAGGACTGAGAGTAAAAACCCATGAACTACTGACTGGCGTTCCTGCTATAATGACTTGAAGATCAAGCTCAATACAGTTCTGGGCAAGTTTATTTCCATTGCTGATTTAGAGTCATCTGTTGACTCTGTGCAACATACTGTTGCACAGAGTTTGCATAATGTTATGTCCACTAATGCCCAAGGCATGTGCCTTGGTGGTTAATTGAGCTTAGTGACTTGCATAAGAAGTGTAGGAAGCACCTCAATAGGGCCAAGAAGTCTAGTGATTGGGAGACCTATCGTTATGCTTTGACTGTCTACAGTAAGTCTCTCCATAAAGCCAAATGGAATTTTTTTCTGTGAGGGCATTAATGACATTCCTGCAACTGCTAAAGTTGTTAAGGTAATGTCTAAAGGCAACCTTAATGTTATTAGTCTTCCTTGTGGGAATTTTAGTGAGACTGAGGAGGAAGCTTTGGCTAAATTGCTAAAGTTGCTCTTCCCGGGTTCTCTTGATGTTTTCAGTGGTAGCTGTGGTATTGTTCTTTCTGAAGTTCTTAGCAAGGAGAATGGGGATGCTACTAAGTTAGTGATCTCCTGTGATAAGATTGTTTGGGCTTTAAATACTTTTAAAAGCCTTAGAAATCCCATGGTTTGGATGGGATTATTCCCATCCTTCTTAAGAAGGGTGTTATCCTTCTTGCTCCCATTATTTGCAGGATCGTTAAATTTTGCATTGCTTATGGTCATGCTCCTCTGTCTTAGAGGTATACAAAGGTTGTCTTTATTCCCAAACCTGAAAAAAGATAATGATATGAGGTTAAGTCTTTCAGACCAATTAGTCTCACTTCTTTTCTTTTGAAAACATTAGAAAGGCTTGTTGACAGGTACCTTAGGGATTCTGTTCTTGCTGCTAATCCTTTGTTGTCTTGGCTGCATGTGTATCAGCCTGGCAGATCAATGAGTTCTGCAATTTATGAGCTTTCTTTCCTTTTGGGAAAAAGTATTCATGATAAAGAAATTGCTCTTACAATTTTTTTTGGATATTAAGGGGGCTTTGATAAGGTCCCCATTGACACTATTGTTCAGGTGCATGAATTCTGTTTGCAAGACTTGGGGTCTTATTCCTAAAGCCGCTTACTGTATCTATAACATGATTAAATGTTCTGTTATCACCTATGGCTCTATTATCTGGTGGTCTAGGACCAGACTTGACTCTGTTAAGTCTGATCTAAATCAGCTGCTGAGAATGTCTGTATTTGTAATTCTCTTATCTGTTGCATTAAAATTAACCCTACTGCTCTTCTAGAAATTTTTCTAGGTATGCTTCCTTTGCGTTTACGAATAGAAGCCGAGGCTGTAATCTCTATGAAGTGCTTTAAAAGTGTGGTCTTTGGAGGGATTCCTCTTTGTATCTCTCATGGGGATGTTTTGACTCTTTTGTGGTTAGTAAGGCTTCTTTCACTATTCCTACTCATGTTCTCATAACCAGGTTTACCTTTTGTAAACCTTATAATGTTCATTATCCCTCATAGGTGGATTGGCTTAAGAATCCTACATATTTTAAGGGCAACTGTATAGTTTGGATTACTTATTGTTCTAAGCTTAATCATCAGATGTGTGTTGCCCTTGGGATAGCACTAAGTATTTCTTTCCACTTGGAAAATATGCTGCTGTTTTCTAAGCTTAAATCTTTGCAATCTATATGTGTTGCAGGACTTGCCTTGGCTAGGCTTTACATAAGCAAATCATCCATATCTGCTCTGATAATCAAGCTGCACTTCCAGCCCTATTGAGGTGTAGTGTTAACTTTTGCTCTGGTTTGGGAGTGTGTTGAGTCTCTTTATGACTTTGCTTCGTGCAACAAGGTCAATCTTTACTGGGCACCTCGTCATATGGGTATTCAGGGTAATGAACTAGCTGATGATTTAGTTAGAAAGGGGTCCAGCATTTCTTTTACTGGACCTGAACCTGCCCTTGGTATTGCTCCAAGGTCTATTAGGAATTCTGTTTTTTGTCATTTTAGGCATTTTCAGTATTCTAACTGACATATTGGGAAGGGTCATATGCAAACTGTCATTTCAAAACTATTTGTTTCTCCAAACCTTTTTGTTATTGTACATTGTTTGCATTAAGTTAGCAGTTAAAGTTAAAAGAAGTTAAATAATATTGATTTGTTTTCATAATTATACATTGTTTCTTTTGTGCTAATTAAATTGTGCTTGTGCTTTTAAGTTTTCTTTAATCCTACTTATTTTATACCTGCACAAGTAAAAATGCAAACAAATAAAAATTTAACTGCTTCAACCAATTGAGCTATGTCACACCCTGTTTGTTTATTTATTTTTGTATATGATTAACTAATGTTAATGTTTAATTAACTGATTAGAGATTAAGTATAAATATTGTGTTACTGTTTGTGCATACTCTCTGGTTTTCTCTCATGAACCTAGTGACACCAGGTACAGGTAAATGTTTGTAGTAGGGAAGTATGCTAAATGTAAACCAGATATTGTGGTTGGGCCTCCAGTTTTTTTCCCAGTGAGGATACTTTAAATGAAGCATTGTAAATGTTGGTGTTTATTTTTAAGTAGAGCTACTACTTTGATAATTTTAACAAGTGGTAAATATTTATGTTTAAGTTTACAAGAAGACTATGTGAGTGTGACTTTTATATTTTGTATGCTTAATCGGGACTACTCAAGTTTGCACCATAAGGAGCTCTTGTCGCTTTATAGGGAAGGCCTGAGGAAGGCAATTGGTCTTCTTACTGGTTGCTGTGCCTTCAGAACGCATATCAGCATTGAGGATCAGTTCTGGTCCCTTATGTCTTTGCTGCTGTCTTGAGGAGGAAACCACTCAACACATTTTGTGTGATTGCGAGTATTTATTGGCTCTTAGGTTTGAGTACCTTGGTCCTCACTTCTTGAGCCATGGGAGATGCAGGATATTCCTGTCAGTTGCCTGCTGAGATTTGCTTCATCTTGTTGCCTCTTTTCTCTTAGGTGCTCTTGGGTCATGTTTTTATTCTTCCTGGGTTTGGGCACAATAGACCTCTGGTTGCAGTGCCCTGTTCTTGGGGAATCCCCCAAGAGCTGCCCTAAAGGATTCATTCATTCATGTATATATTTGACTCTCTATAAATGTATATAAATTTTAATTGCTGATGCAAATAACAAACATCTGTTAATTTTAATGTTAAATAAAAATTATTTAATGCAGAAAAATTGCAAAATATCCATAAATATTGAAAAATTTATAAAAAATACTGTAAAAAACAAGAGAATTTTTTTAAACATTATTTAAATAAGATTCAGATTTTGTGTTTCTTTCATTTCACTTCTCCTCACTATTTCTAAATGTGCATTCAATCATCACTTTTTTCTTTCAAGTGTTTTAAAACAAAATGGTAAATAAAATTACAAATTGCATGCTTGCTAGGTACTCTGAGTGAAGAAAATAAAATAAAATAGTAAAAATAGACACTTGTAGGATTGAAATAATATAGAGATCTAGTATTTGTAAAAGTTAAAAATGTAGAATGAAAAAAAAATCAATCATGACGTAAATTTTAGCTATGTTGTTTCAATTTGTTCTCATATATGTATGTATATATATATATATACATATACATAATAGTTACAAAACATGTTATTATAGCAAGCAGTAAGAGAAGACCATTAAAACTAAATGGTTCAATGAAATTGGCAAATGTCTGAGCAAAAATACTTTAAAAATCGATCTTACAGTTATAACCTTTAAAGCAGGGATTCCCAAAGTTTGAAGGAGGCACAAAATATTACAAAATTTTTGTAATGAATTAAATCAGTGTTTCCCAAAATGCATGTTTGGTAACCCTGTGAAGACCCAAACTAGTGGTTTTAAAAATGGGATAATATGTGTTTGACTACTGACTGTTATTTAGCTAAGAAACATTCTCAACTCAACAAATAATCTAATGGACTAACCAAATAAGTTACAGCAAAATATAAAACTTAAACACAACTATCTTGATGTCGAGATGAGTGCACGAAGTTGTGCGTACATGGCGAGAGAGGAGAAGAGCTGGTAGAACACCAGTCTGCCGACTTTTATACGGTCAAAGTAGGCATTCCTGGGAAAGCCGATCACATGATCATAGGGAGAGACAGTTTCATTTACAGTGGCTTCAGCCTAATCGGTGGCTCTCTGGAACATCGGCTTCTGATGTTAGTGCGGTGAGCAGAAACTGCCACATGTGTATAGATTTTTTAGTGTTAAGGGCTTATTTGAACCCATATAACTGCTAGTCCAGATCATCTTTGTAAAAGTGAATAAACTATCAATAACAAAAATACAGTTATTCATGTTTTATTTATTTTATCTCTTATGATGGATTATACTTTTTTTTGTTAGGGCTTATTGAAAAAGTCTTAATTGAAAAAAGATCCCTTGACTTGAAATAGTTTGAAAAATGGGAGAATGTGCAAATATTACTATTAGGTTGTCTGATAGTTCTTTTCATTGACTGGTTTGTTTATTTTAACCTAAAGTTGTTTAGGAGCATTGTATTAAACTTATAATCAAAAGGCAGGAAAGATGACAAAATTGATTGTAATCATAATTCATTAAAATAAAAATGTTTTCTTAAATTATAGTTTTTGGCTTTGTGAAACTCAGGAGTTGTACTGAAACTAATATTGTTTACTGATAAACATTACAAATGATTACATATATAAATGCCATAAATATGAATTCTTTTAAAAGTAATTATTTAACAAATTTCAAAATCCTTTTTTTCTACAGGTATGAACTGTTAGAAAAATACTTTAAAGAGAAAATTTCAAAAGCTCAAAGTGATGAAATGAAACAGAATATATGGAATAGTAACAAGGTAGAACCACAAAAGACACTGAATAGTAACAAGGTGAAACCACCTGTGGAACATTCATCTGCAGAAGAGTCTTCAGATGAAGATGAGTTTGAAAAAGAACTTGACAAATTATTGAAAAATAGCTCTGATAATCCAAAAGTGGACAACAAGGCATTTTCTAACAATAAGTTTAAAAGAAAAGTTGAGGATTTGTTTAGTGGTAATGCAAGCAAGAAAGAGAGAAAAGATAAAGAACTGAAAATAAAAGATACCCCCAAAGTATCCAATAAAACCAAATTTCAAGATGATACTACTTCAGTGAAAAAAAAAGATGGTTAGTTGTAAAATTTTAAGTTTGGAAAGAGGTTTAAATTAGTTCAGTTATTTTTTTATTTGTTGAAAAGCATAATTGATAATTTTAGTAAAAAGCTGTTTTATTAATTCTATTTTTTGTTTATTTTTTTGGTTTACATCATTGTCTTATGAATTTCTTGTAAATTCTTCCTTTGATATCTTAAATGATTGTAACGAAATTTAAATTTTCAAAAATCACACTTTAAAAATTCCATATAGAATTGCATTTTATATTTGTATTAATTTATATTTAATTTTTTTTATATTTTGTAGCAATTGTTTTTTGTAAATATTTTATTAGCCTGTATCAGATTTATTTATTTATTTTTTTTTCCAATTTATCATGGCAGCAGTTTAATTTCTTAATTTCTTAGCATTGACAAGAAATAAATTTTGATTTTAATAAGTGCTCTTTATGAGCACCTAGCATCACTAACTCTGTTGTGTAGATCTGCAGTTCTCAAACTGGGTGTTGCAAGCATATGCTAAAGGTGTCATGGGGATAATCAAGAAAAGTCAGCTATAAATAAGGAAATTATTAAATAAGGTACAAAGACACTTAAATATCAAAATTTAAGTTCTCTATCCTTGCCACTATGCTGCTGTAAAAACATGCTAAAATTTTCCTTGTATTTATCTTCAGGTGTGACCAATCCTCTACCCTCCTTGGTTCTCAATCTGGGTATCATGGTACCATGGAGTGCTGCGAGAATAGGTCATGCATGCTGCAGGAAAAAAAAGTTTGAGAACTGCTGATGTAGAGCATTATTTTTGTAAACATTAGTTATTTTTTTATAGAGTAGATATATTATCTGAATTATGTATATTTTTAAAAGTTGCCATGATAACGTTGGTCTTGTTTGTATATGCATTAGTTTTTAGTTGAAATTTAATGAAATAACAGTTCAGAATATTAATTTAAAAATTAGGAAAAATGTAAAAATTGAAAAAAACTATTTATAAATTGCACCTTAATTATAGTGATTGAAGTGATTATAGAGCCATATGCATTTTGTTTTAATTTATATGATACATACATAATTAAAAAATAGCTCATTTCAAAATATCCTAATCAGGCTTTACAGCATAGTAGTTAATATATCTTTCTGCATTGAGGAATACTCAGTCTACTTAGATTTCAGTTGAAGTTAATTGTTTTAAGAAAATGTGGCATATTTCATATTTTTTTAATAGTATTTAAGTGAAAAAATTTTGTTGTCCAGCATGATGTATTACTATGAAATACATACCTTTATTTTATCAGGAGTATTTTTATTGTTGATGCTAAAATATTTAACACCCTGGTAAATATATTTTCTTATAAAATATAAACTCTTTTTTTAATGTATCAGAGTAATAAACATTGCTCTTTTCTAAAATTAAAATTTTGTTATGTTTTAAATAGTTTGAAATCATAGATTTACATTTAAATTTTTCAGTTTAAAGTTTTTTGTTGTAAAGTGCAATGTTTTTGGTATTTTAATATACAGGAATTTTTGAGAATATAATGTTCAAGTATTTTTTTTTTTGGTCATAGTATTTTATTTATTGTAAAAGTGTATATTACTGTGTATAAAAAAGATCAATTCTAATCAATATCTGTTTTAAAACTATAAAAGAAAAAGTTTAATTTGTAATATTTTTTCCAGATGAGGATAAAATGAAAAGTGATAGAATTTCATTTAAAAAGTAAGTATTTCTAACACATTTCCCTTTTCTTTCCTTGTCATTCAAACTACTGGATAAAGTACCCAGCTTTGCCAAGACTTACAAAAAATAAAATAAAATGACTATACATGGTTTTTAAAATATCACAAATCTTTTCTTAATATTCGAAAATATCACTTAAAATACCTAAATATATTCTTTTAAATGATCTTATCTATTATTATATTGTATAAGGTTATTTTAAGTAAATTTTAAAACTTATAATTTAAACAATTATTTCAGAAGGAACCTCCATAATGAGGAATTTTCACATTTTCTAATTTTGATTTTAAACGATAGAAGACAAAAAAGTAAGCAGGACAGTAGCTATTTTTCTTTCATTTGGGGGCCTAATGAGTGATTTCTAATGGGTTTTATAGCGGACTCTTTAACGTCTCTCAAAAACGCTACTTTATCTCCGCCGAGTTTGTGACGTCATCGTTCATGTAAACACCGAGCTCCTATGCTGTTTACATGTTAAAAGGCGACTTTTAAATTTGTTTTTTTGTGTAAAGTATCGCATATAATAGCATTTTTTTTGTTATGTCTGGCATTAAAAAATCCTATTCTAAATATTGTATTGTGCCACTCTGTAAAAACACAACAACTAATTGCAATGAGAAGATATTTTTCAGCGTCCCAAAAGACCCACATACACGTAAAATCTGGACAACTGAGATGAAAAGGGATGAGAAATTAAACCTCAAATTATCATATAAATCATCTTTGTGGGTTTGTGAAGACCATTTTTCTGTAATTAAATGCTTGCATTTGTTTAAATATTACTATTTTAGAACAATTAAAGTATATAAAATACATCTATACCTTTAAAAGGATTGTTGATTAACCACTGCTATTTAACTTTTAAAACTGCTAATTTTCGAGTATTATCACAGAGTTCAAGTACAATAAATATTTTATAAAGCATATAAATATCGAAAAACATATAAATATCTAAAGCATATAATTATCTAATAAATAACTCGGGGGAGGGGAAAGTTATGTATTTTCAAGGTATTATAAATATTTTCTTCAGAGATGCATACTTTCTTATGTATCAAATGTAACAGTGATATTTTTCGATTAAATTGGTGACTAATTTGAAAAAAAAAAAAGTATAATATTTTTAAAATACTTAATAATTATATTACTTTAAAAATTAAATTTAATTTGAGAAATTTTATACATTTTTTAATTTGACATTAATATTAAAGGCAATAAAATTGTATTGCTATTTAAAAATGTATAAATAATTAAGTAAAGCCATTTAAAGATTTTAAATTTCTTTTCATCATATTTAAAATATCTAAGAATTGATTTTGTTTTGGTTTGGTTTTGGAGTGCTACGGTCTACTTTTTGCAACACGAAGGCTAATGAGACCGGTCTCACAAAAAATACCTCCTCTAATTTTTATTTTAATATTACATCCGTCTCTATTTATAAAAAATGATGCAACTACAAATGTGTATGTATATGATATATGTATATTTATTTGACTTGTTTGTGTTTACAAACAAAAGAGCTGTGTTTAGCATGAATAAAGTATTAATACATGTTAAGTAAAATTGGAAAAAAAATATAAATGATTTTACACACCTTTGGGTTTTAATTCCTCTTATTTCTGCTCCCATAAAATCCGGGTTTTTTGCCAAGAAAGAAAACATTGACATGCTGTCAATTTTCGGGAGGTTGTCTGATTGGTAAATCCAGGTAAAGAGACATTTATGACAAATTGAGATAACTAAGCTATCTAGATCGATAAAATAAACCTTCAGGTTTAAATAAAAATAAATTTTGATAGCTAGAAAATTTCAGGAACTTGCAAAAACAAAATCGGAAAATAGTTTTTGCTTAAAAGCAATACAAAAATATTGGTCTGCATGAGCGATGACATCACAACCAATCACGGAGCGTTTTGATGTCACGTGATTTTCGCTTAACTTTAAAATTAATTTTTTAAATGATGGACCCAGTTTTTTACATTTTTGAGAACATTTTTGGAATCTACGAGTCTGAAATTACCAGAAAAACACTAAGTTGTTCGAATCCCCCACATGTGCAAATTCCTCATTTTATCTAGAATATTACTTTTTGGGGAATAGCAATACATAATAGCTATTTTGGTTCACATTTGTATTTTTCAAATGTTATATTTCATAGAATACAACATTTGAAAAATACATACAAATAATTTACAAAATTATGAAATTATTGGATGTGTTGTTCTTTATAGATACACAAATCATGACTATTATCTATAGGATCACAAATCATGACTATTATCTATAGGATATTTGAACTTTCCTTTTTATTATTATTAAGTGTTGCTCTTGCTGAATAGAAGCTTTCTGGAGGCAAATTTTCAATAAAAATTAGTCTTGTGGCTTTTTCCAGTCAGAAATTGGACTTTTCAACAGCAAGTAGCTAACAAACATTAGATTCTCTATGATATTTTTTCGATCAGAGATTTTTTACAGTATTTTTTAAAATAAAATATCAGGCTTCTCAACACAAACTTCTTGGAAAAATTGGTTGTACTTTGACAATTTGCCTGTAAGAAATCTATCTTTTAAAGAATTCTATAAATGAAATGTCAACTTTTTTAGAGGCAAGGCATATATATATATATATATATATATATATATATATATATATATATATATATATATATATATATATGTAAAAATTATTTTCCTCAAGTCACAATAATTATGTGGTCCCTATTATTTTTACTTGCCCAAGCTACTGGACAAGGAGAAAGCTAATCGGTTAGCAGTAATAACGAAGGATGCAGTCTAGCCACATTGAAGAGAACAATAGCACAATTTTAATTAAAACTTTATTTTAGAGCTGCTAAAACAGACATCTTTATTAGTCAATGACAAAAGAAAAAAGAAAAAAAAATCACTCTGCTCGAACACAGGTGCACCCAAGAGCAAAGACAGAAAGAATTTTCCCACTTATTCAGCAAATTTAAGTGTAAGATCAGGAAAAACGTGGAGCCATTTGCCGGCAACAGCTGGTAAATGTGTTAAATAGATAGAAAATTTACATCTATAGGATAGAAAGCTTTGGGAAATGGATCGAAAGAATTTTAAGTTGAGAACGCTCCTTTGATTAAGACATTTAGAGGCTGGGAAAAAGATTTTCAGGAATTAGAATGGGAGAGAGGAGGTTTTTAAAGAAGTATTAAAGTTAAATAGTTTTGATATATATATATATATATTACACTAGTTTAGCTAAGTCCAGATTTTGAAGAATACCAAATTTAAGTCTTAATATTGTATAACGTAACCCATAAAAATATTTGACATTAACACATAATTTCTCTTATAGTTTTGAAAATCTTATTGAATTGAACTTATTATAATTATTGAAAGTAGTGCTTCCTAATAAATTGCTTCTCCATTGTAAATTCTATTTTTACATTAGTTATGTAATTTTTTTTAACACATTCAATGCAATTTTTTCTTTTCTTTTCTATTTTCATTTTTAAAATTACATTTAATAATATTAATAAAAATAATTACTTTAAATGCTCCTTATTTGTCATTCAGGTTTTTATTGAAAACACTTTATATGCTAAATTATTCTAGTTTGGCATTTAATTAAACAGCTTAAATAATAATTTTTTACAACCCTAATAATAAAATTATACTTATATGTACTAAAAAAATATGCTTTTCTTTATATTCTGACTAATAATATCATAATGTATTAGATCAACTTGTTTTACAACTGTTGATAAACATGGTAAGACATTGGAACTATGATTGCCCAAAATTCCATCAACTGTTACCCCTTACTCCCCAAAGAAAAAAAAAATGTAAGAAGCACATCCTTTTCATTTAACACATCTAAAATTAATTCTTATGTACATTTTCTTGTTTAATTTGATTAATTTGATTAACTTTATGAAAGTTTAGAATAATACACATTTTAGATCAGATACACAGGGAAAGGATTTTCACTTAAAATAAAAATTTTAATTTATGTACCTTTTAAAATATTAAATTGAATTTTGTTTTCTAGATAATACACACATATGCATGATTGTATTATTTATTCAGAGTACACTTATATTTACGACACTATTATGAATTTAGTTTATTAATAAGAGCATATTGATACATCAAAAATATTAATATTTTGAGAACAATATGTCACGATATTAAAATTCATATATTGTCCCATTCTAGCTATAAGTCTTTTATTTTGCTTATTTTTTGTGTAAACATTGTATTTTCATATTTTTTGTTTTCCTTTATAATTTTGTATGTGATATTATTTAAAGGTCATATTTATGATACTGTTTTTTTCTTTCATCATTTCATAAGGTGAACCAGTTTTTTTAGCATTGTTTTTACTAGACATTTAATTATTTTTGAAATCTCATTTTCTTTACTGAAATATTTAAATAAAAATCCTTAAAAAGCTTTGTATTCAATAAGGTTTGTAAATATATATAATACAATACCAGATATCTGAGTTTCTTTTATTGCTGTTGTATTACTTGATGTTATATGTATAAAATGTTCCTTATCTGTAACTATCAAGAACTATATTTTATTCCATTTACTATATTAAGAATAGTAAAAATTCTTAGTTCTTATTTAAAAATATATCATTAAATATTATCATTAAAGTATGCTATTTTCAGGAAAAGCAGAAAGACAACACCCGAAGAAGATTTTATTGATATCTTTCACAAAATGAATGATGAAAAACTCTTTGAAATATCAGCAGCTGATGAAGAGGAAGATATTTATGCTAAGAAAAAGTCTTCTAAAACTGCAGATCCCAAACTTGATGATATTGATCCTGATACACTAACTACTGATTTAGTAGATAACCTTTTGAGTTCTTATTTGAAAACAAAAGCTGACCGTAAGTTAGTGTATTTTCTATTTGTTTCATTAGTAAAAAGTTATTTTTGTCATACCCTTTTTTTTCTTAATTTTTATTATGTAAAATTTCCTTTTTGTTTTTTATATTTCCTGATAAATATCAATTTTATTTTAAATATTAAAAAAACAGCTGTCACAGTATTATATTTAAATAAATTATAGTATATTTAATTATTATTTTATTAATATTTTAAATATATTTAATTTTTAGTTTATTAATATTTTAAATTGTTATACAGTAATGATTCACTTTTATGGCATGCAAAAATATTAGTTTTATTTCTTATTCTATTTACAATATTATATCCTAATTGGTTCCTTATGTAAAAATTTTAGTGAGACTTATTTTTCAAAAAGTTTTTCTCTAGTCTATTATAAAATAAGAGAGTTTTGACCCATTATGAAAATTTTAATAGATTTTAATGTTAAAGAAATGAAGCTATTTCTTTCATTATTGAAGAGACTAATCCCATGTTAAACAAAATTTATATTTTATGTTTTTGTTTTTATTTTTCCTGTAAATTAATGAAAACATTCATTAAAGAATGCATTGCTGAAGAGGACGTAAAAAATATTTTTGTATAGACTGTCATACACCCAGATTCTGAAAAATGGATGCTCATAATGTCTCATTATGAGCATCTAAACCACAAAGGGAGGTTTTTGATCAGGTTAGAAGTAAATTATTGATAAGTTGTTATCACATTTTTTATTAATTTTAATTTTTATCATTGAAAATGACAAAATAATTCTCTTTTTACTCTTAAAAATATTTATAACAAAAAGATGTACGAGACACATTTTTGTCTAGATTACAGGCTAGCAATTCCTCACCTTTAGTCACTTTTTTTACAATTGATCACTTTTAGTCACTTTTTTAAGTAAACAGTCACTTTTTTCATGGTGTATCACAGCAAAAGTGTGTTGTTGAAAAAAGAAAATCTGAATTAATAACAAAATATTTTAATAAAAGACCAAAAATGTGATGCTCTAATCTTATTTTTCTTATTAAAATGTAATTAGTCATATGGTTTCCAGAATTTAGTGATTTTAAAAAGTCGTAAAGAAGTTCCTGAAATGTACATTTGTACTGAAATGTACATTTAATACATTAAATTAACTTATGTACAAGCACACATTTCTCATTTTCCTCACAATTTTTGTTTAGATACTCTAATCTAGCTCTGTACATATTTCAAAACATCATTATTAATATGCAGAAAATTGTGATTATAAAATTAATGTATTGTATGTTTTAAAATCTAATTTATAGATTTTCTTGAATAAAAAGCAATGTTGAATTCTGTTAAACAAAATTTTTAACCTTTTTTGTATTTGACGCTAAAATCATGTCTCTCATGAATCATTTGATTTCGAATTAAAATAAATAGAAAAATTGTAATAATAGCATCTGTAATCAAGAGGAGAAAAAATATCGCTTTTTTTTTCGATGTTTAGTCACTTTTTAGCCACATATTCTGTATTATTTGTCACTTTTCTCACCTTTTTCAAAGTACCTCAGCAGTTGCAAGCCTGAGATTATTATACAGCCAAATTCTGAAAAATGAATGCTCATATTTGTTTGAAGTTAATCTTCATGAGGTTTTTGATCAGGTTAGAAATAAATTAATTTGATCAGTCATTATCACATTTTTTTCTTGGTCTTAATTTTTATTATTGATAGTAACAAAATATTTCTCTCTTTGCTCTTAAAATTATTATTACTATTGTTATTATTATTTGAAAGAGTTGTGGCTTAAAAGAATCTTTATGAGTCCATGATATGTAAAACTTTCAATAATATTTGTCTTTGAAAATCTAACTTTTGACCAAATATATGTAAAAAGAATATTTTCAATTGTTAGCCCACCAATGCTCTAAAATCAGACTATAATTTTTAATTAAAGATTTCCTTAAAAAATAATGTTTAAAACACTTTGTTTATCATTGTACATTAATGATACTTTGAAGAAAATTTATTTTTTATATATGCCTATGCTATTTTTTTAAAATGTTTATTTATTACTGGTTTTTAAATTTTTGGTCGATTTCAGAGTAAGCCCAGTAGTAGAAATTTTTGTGTCAATCTGCAATACCCATCCAATACCTTGAAATACGTTTGCAATCAAAATATAATTATACTTTTGTTATAATATCAAGTTTTCAATGGTTCAAATATTACTAGACTGATATAAATCTGGGTTATAAAAAGAGCTTAATTTTTTTTATGACGCACAGCTTCAGATACAAGGAGGGAAGTAAAATGTGTAAGAAGCTTTATTAGTGGAAAGCTTTAGTTTGAATATTGCTAGCTTGAAAAGGGATTTTAATTATTTTTTAATGTTTATAATATCCTAAATTAGTGATATAACTTGCTGTTTTATAAGAATTTATCTGTTTGTTTATATTGCTTATACCCTCTTTTTTTTTTTTACTAGCCTCTAAGAGTAAAGAATCTTCAGAAAGTAGTACAAAGAATTCCCATGGAACAAACACTAAAGAAGATGACCTTGATACCTTTACTAAAAAATTAGAATCTCTCCCAAATAAAGCTTTTTTTCAAATTATACTTGCAAGACTGGTATTTATTTTATTCATTATTTGTTTATTATTTTATTTTATCTATAAGATTGAAGATTATTTACAAATTTGTGAAGCAGATACAAAGAATAATACTATTAAAAAATCTTGTAAAAAAATTCTTGAAAAAGTGTTAACAGTGCATGACTTTCTTGTATGCCTATTAAACTACACACAATTTTTTTTCTGCACTCCACTTAAACTTATTTTATTTGAAAATGAGATATGGTCATCTAATTCTTTAATAGAGTGAACAATTTCAGAATTTCTAAAATATTAATTTTTATTAGTATAAGAAAATTTGTAGAATATTAATTAACAGTGAGTAAAGCTCAAATGATGGCATCTAGTAACATTTTAATAGTTGTTATTATAGAGATTTTTTTTGTTAGGTGAGTGCAGTTTGTAATAAAAAATAAGAGGAGATGCACAACTAGATGTAATAACAGTCTTACATACAAAATCTGAACATTATTCTATGGCTCAACATTTTTGAGTTGTCTTGCAGCTTTAATGTTTATGATATTGAAAATTTCCATTATATACAGTGCAGATTGCAATAAAAGAGAGGTTCATAGCTACATGTTATATCAGATCTAAATATGAAATTTCATCATTATGTATAATTGTTTTTGAGTTATTTGAGATATGTATGTATTTACATACATATCTCAAGTAACTCAATCATCATGGCTAAACCAGTCAAAATGCATTCAAAAGTGGTTAAAATAAGTATTTAAAGTTTGAGAGTTAAACACTCCTTGTATGTATATGTTGTAATGTCTAAAGGTTTTCTAAGTTTCCTTGTAGCAAAGTAGGCCATTGGTAACAGAACTCAGAGATCAGGGACACAGCTTTTGGCAACAATAACAAAATTTTAATACTCAAAAGAAATTCTCCCAATGGTTTTTCAAAGTAAACAGGGAACTCAGAAATAGTTGAATTTTGTACCATGCTTCTAAAAGTCTCAAGAATGGACTCCTAGAAAGCCTAAGAATGGATCAGACATCAGGTTTCCATAAAATAAATTCTTGTGCTAGATGTACAAATTTGGACAAGTTGGAATCAAACAAAATTATATAAGGTCTACGATTAAGACTCAGGGCAAGTTGGCAACAAAGAAATGAGATCTCACTAAAAGCTCCATGCTCACACTGGCAGTGGCTTGTCTGTTTCCTCCAAACCCTTCTTTTTTCAATGTCTCTGAAACTTCTCATTGTTAGTTGATCACATTTCCCTGGTTGGTATTTCCTTTGCAGAACCCTAATGCCCTCCTATTTTTCGGTATCATATTTCCTATCATTAATGAAGCCACATATCAAAGCAGAACTGTAGAAAATTCACTTTGTCTTGCCTCATTTTGTCAGACTAGCTTGTGTGTCTGTTTTCCTATCATGTCTAGAATCTTTTATATATGAAGAGGGTGGTTGCAATGTCACAGTATATACATAACACTAAAATTGGCAAAAATGGATTTAGGCATGGTTAAAATGGATATGTGCACTGAAGTATGAAGACAAAAAGTTAGTACAAAAGTTAAACAATAGTTAACAAAAGTTAGACAAAAAGTTAAACAATAGTTTCTTTATTTTGTACAAGGAAGCAAAGAGAGCATATTATAAGCTTTTTTGACTACTTTTATATAATTAGTTATCATACCCTTAAATTGAAAAAATCTAAACTATTGTCATAAAATCTTTGCTATATGGACAAATGACGAATAAAGGTAATTATACTTGTAAGCCAAGCACCCCTTGTATAGAGGTATTTCCTTATTTTCATTTGATTTATTGTACTATTTTCTTTTGTAGCTGGTACTTAATATTCATATTTATCATTTTCAGAAAACATTAGATTTGAAAAATTCTGATGAGCTACAAATGATCTTAGATGTTATATCTCAAGCTCAAGAAGTTGTGTGTAAAAAACTGCCTCCTCATTTACAAGCTGTAAGATTATATTATGATCCACTGGATTCTTGTTATTCATATTTAAAATGCTTATGTTGTTGTTATAATGTTAAGTTTTTTTAATGTTAATTTGTTTAAGTTTCAAGTAGGCTTTATGTTTACCTGAATCAGCAGCAAAAAATTAAAAAGTATAAAAATATTTAAAAAAAATTCTCTTTTATTTAACAAAAAAGCAGTAAAAAATGCACTAAAAAGAAAAATTAATTTAAAAAACAGAACATGAAAGAGCAATTGAGTTAAAAAGCTTCTTTATGAAAATTTTAATGCGCTGATATAAAAAAATTTCCTGACGCACTTCTAAATAGGATAAGGGCCAGTTGTTATGATGTGTTATGCCACTAAAAATAAAAGTATGGGGTGCAATTGGAATCAGGGTCAATCAAAGTAATGTATTTTTAATACAGATATAAATGTATAAGGGAATATTTATATTAAAATACTCATATGTACTCATATACTATTTTAGCGATATCGAATTGTTATATGTTGAGCACCCACACTTTTATTTTTAGCACATAAGCCATCATAATAACTGGTCCTTATTCTATAGAAACTGCTCATGCAATTTTTCTGTATCAGCACATTACAATTTTCATATAAAATTAAAGTTCTACTTAGAATTGCATGTTCTCTTTATGGAATGGCACAACTGCAACCTGTTTTCTTTATTAGTCTAACTGTCTCTGCTTTTCCTTGCCCAGTAGCCCAGGCAAGTAAAAACAATAGGGGCTACAAATTCTAATGTGATTGGGGAAATTAATTGCACTGCATACTCTACATTTATAACAGCATAAAGCAAATGCATGTTTTTCTTTTCTATTCAAAATAATATATAACTATTTTATTATACAATCTAAACTTGAATACATTGGGCAATTAGTAAATTATTAAATTATTTATCAATTGATCAATATGATCAACACCAATTTATCAAAAATTAAATCAGTTACTGATCAACTGTTTTTATACTTGTTTATTATAACTATGTGAATTGATATATTTTTCTTGCAAAATGTTTTGGTGTTTTGTTTTGCAATGCATATTACCATCAGTTAAATAAAATTTTTTCCCCAATTTTTCATGATGCATTTTACTTCTTCATTAAAGTTCTTAAGGTAGAGTTTCTAGAATTCAAGCTATCATTTAAAAAGATGTTTAGATTTTGGTGGCAGTTTGCAGTTGTCAGAATGTTTTTGTTAATGTGTTTGTTGTATAATCTAAAACTAGTATTTTCATTCATAATTATAAATTATGATACTGGTAAATTAATGGTACATTGTTGCTTCTAAATGCATTGCAAAATATTTAGACCATGATGGCATGTATGACATCACATTATTAACATAGATTGGACAGTGACTAATGTATAATTCTTGTGTGTGTTTGTTTAATAATTAACATGCAACCATTTGAAATGATTTATTTTTTAGGTTATAAAAGCAAAAATGTCTCAGAATAGTTCAACCAAAACAACTCCAGATCTTGTTCAGTATCCTACTGTACTTCCTCGAGCTGAATCTGGAGTGACTACCTTTTCAGCAGTTCCTAAAACCGTGTCCAGGTCTGTTTTACCAACTAAGTCAACACCTACTTTGAACTCTCTGCATCAAGAAGTAGTTAAGTCTGTATCACAACCTGTTTCAAGCTTGTCATCCCAATCTGTTCAGACTCCAATTTCAAGTACAGCATCTTCATCAAAAATGCCCTCATTTTTAAATAACTTGGACTCATTTCAAAGTATGATTGCTTGGCAAAATTATCTTTCAAGTAAGGGGACAGCTGCAGAAAAAAGAGCCTTGAAGTCAGCTAATGCTGTCCAAGCTACACTTGCATATCAAAATTATCTCTCAAAATTGCAAGCAAATGCAGCGACAGCAAAGACTACTTCAGAGAAAACTACATCATTAAATTCCTGTTCTACTTCTAATGCATCTCTTTCTTCATCTAATTCTAAACTGTCAAATACTCAAACAATTTCAGAGTCAGATATAAAATTGCAAAGTACTTCAAAATCAGTTCAGGGTAATGATGCTTTGAAAAATATCCTTTCTACTTTACAAGCAGCAATGTCAAATTCAGTAGCACAAACTTTATCTAGTAGTGTAACAAAACCTGCTTCCACTCTTGATTCTTCTCCCAAAATGTCTGTTTCAAAAAACTGTGAATACCTGTCTCAAAGAGATAGACACACTGTTTCAAGTACTGCTGAAATTCCAAGTAATACTGCTTCCTATCAAAATCAAGCTGCACTTCAAAACTATCAGACTTACTATCAACAGTATTATATGCATCTGCAAAGAATGTCTGGTCAGTATGCAAATGTTGGTTCATCCTTAAGTACTTCTCTGCCAACTTTAAGCAAAACTGTAGCCGGTTTTCATCCTAAGTCTCATTCAAATAGTACTGAGTCAACTTTAAAGAGTAAAAAAAAATGACTGGTGAATACTTAGTATTTCTTACCTACAGTTTGTATTACATGCATTTCAAATCAGTCATCCTTTGTTTAGAGATTTATATCATTGTTCATATATATAATTTGATAATTTATTACACATTACTGTCTTATTGTCCTCATTTTCCTGACCATTAAAAAATATATGAGCTTCAATTTTTGAACACACTTAACTAAATTCATTTTATTCCCCTTTAAAAAGATAATGCAAATTATAAAATATTATTAATATAGTCTTCTTTTGTTTTGGATTTGATGTTTGTTTTATTTTTACTATTTATATCACAGTAAATTGCATATATTTTTTTTTTATAAATTTGCTGCAGAGTAGTATTATTGTTTCCAGTGTTTATAAGTGATATGTTCAATTTATTCTTTTATTCTGGTCTTCAGAGCTTTTCTAATAATGATTTTACTTGAAAAATTACAGATATAGTATGAATTTCTTAAATTTTTATTTTCATGTTTGCTTTTTTCCTTTTGTGTTTTGTTTTGTGGTTGAATCAATGGTATATGAGTTATAGATATAGGATTTGTTTAAAGTTTGTAGTTTAATGAAGTTATTTTATTCTATTGTAGCTTTCATGAAAATTTTCTTGTCAAGCATCTTAAAGCTCTTATTATCCCTTTTTTTAAATTTCAAATCATTAACAAACTAATTTCTGCAGAAAACATTTAACTTATGTAATTAAAAAAATGTATGCTTGTCCTCTATAAACTTAAAAACTACTTCACCAATTTCACTGAAATTTTCAGTTTGTTCTTATTGGTTCTACGAGTGTTTAGAGAGGGGTTTGAATGAAATATGATATATACAACCATTGTTTTTGTTGTTTTTCAGTTTTATATAATTTATTTGTCTGTCTGTCTGTTTGCCATGCTTTCTGAAATGGCTCAATCGATCTTGATGAAAATTTTTGCTTGATGATTCAGACTGTAGAAAAGCTGTTGGGAGGGAAATATTAATTCAAAGTCAAGATCATGATGAAATTTTATTTAAAAAAAAAAAAAAAATGACATTGCTTTTCAGCACCACAAGCTGCAGGTTTTTATTCTGCCGATGGCATAGATGTTCATAGTCGTTCATTTAAAATCAGCTTTAAACATCAAATCTCAGTTTAATTACTCCTCATGTAAAAAATAATTGACTGTAGTGTTTCAAACCAAACCCAAATCATTAAGCAGTATTAACTATTTTAAAGTAGTAGAAAATATTTAGATGCTTTAAATCTTAAAATTGTTTTATTCATTTTTATTTTGGTTTATGCAATTAATAGAAGGTTGCATTTTATCTAGACTGGTATTAAAATACAGTTTGGTCCAGGGCTGTAGTTAGGGTTTAGTTTTGGGAGGGGTCTAAAACTTAACTTAGCTGTTTACCCTGATATTTCACTATTTTTTAATTAAAAAAATTAGTTTAAAAAGGAGTTACATTTAATATCAATATTTAATATTAATAATTGCATTAAAATTATGTAAAATTTAATATATATATATCTGAAATTCCATGTATAATCTTGTGTAATATCTTTCAGTTGATGTATAAAACAATTTATATAAAAAATATTACAATTAAAAAAGTAGATAGAAATTTAAAAATCTGAGATACTTATTTAAATTTTAATTAAATATGCAGTTAAAAGTTTTAAAAAAGTATTTTTAATTTAATGTTAAAATGCAATACAGTAACAGGAGTTTTTTTTTCTTTTTTTTTGGGGGGGAGGGGTAAGGGAAGGCCTTTCCCTCTGGCTATGGCTTTGGTCTGGCTACCACTTAGAGAAATTTCAATCGATATTAAGAAAAATATGGAAAAATATAAGTGCATTACATAATTTTTATCTATAAGATAAAAGAAAAAACTAAGGTTTAAGAGGCAAACTTTATGAGATACGATACAGAGATTGAAACAGAATAAGTACCTAAATCAGGGTGCTGTTATATTTATTATATTACCATTGAATATTTTCCATTTTTAACTCTTGTTTAATGAATGGTAAGAAAGAAATGGTATCTTGATAGTATTTCTGTTGAAGCTGTAGCTTCATGTATAGAAGGATTTATCCTAGAGTAAATATACTTGTTGTATATACAAAACAAAAGTTTAACATATTTAGTATCATTTGTAATATTTTCATTTGTAATAAAATTTTCTAAATAATTTTGTTATTTGTGTAATGTGACTTCATTGGGGGATTTATCAGACACTTTTTTATGATTCTGCCATGTTTTTTTATTGTCATTGGAGAATATATATTTTTCCTTTCGAAGACAGTTCAGAAATTTGTGTGACTGGGAAATTTATATGGGAGGTATTTTAAAATTTGGTATTTTAAAATTTTTATTGATAGTAACAGTTCTTTGTGGGAAAAGAATATGTTAGCAGTAAGCAAATGCTGCTCTTAGATCCATATGCATTTTTTTGTTGAGTTCAGTGCAGTTCTTATGGTTATTTTGTGAAATCATTTATTTGCCATATTGTAGATACATCATATATTTGTGAAATAATGCTTGTATAGTAGATAGAAGGTCATATATTTTACAAATATATGAAATATTGATAAAGGGGCTGACAAACTAAAATTATTAGAAATGATAGAAACGTTGGAAATGCAACACAATTCTACTTCAGTAATTGAGTTTTGGAAACTTACCAGAATCAAAATATTCACTCTTAAGGTATCCGTTTACGTTCTGAGAAAATATTTTAAGAACTTTTTGAGAAATCACATTTCAAGTTTCAACATTTTATTAAAAATACCGTTCTGAGAAAAATGCATTTGAAATTTATGAAAGCAACTTTAACTATTAAAAAATTTAAATACATGTTTAAAATTTCCCACACTTTCTTGCTTCAAAACTTTCTAATTGCCAAGTTGCAAATTATTAAAAATACTAGAAAAATGTTTAAACTAATCTTCATGAAAATTTAAAAAGTTTTGTCCAATAAATGCTCTTTAAAAGGCTTTAAATTCACAACTTCCAATTCCGAAGTTGCTACTTCCATTTTGTTTTGATAGCTGTCACTGATGTTTAAACAGATGTAACTTTTCTTTAAAATGCCTTAGAGACAAAACAAAAACAGATTTAGAAGCCTAAAAATTGAAATTTTACAATAGAAAAATAAAAAAAAATTTGATTTTTGGCAAAAAAATGACGTTTACAACGTAGATGGATACCTTAAAGAAAGTTACTTTCTGTCTAATTTCAACTTCTAATGCGGCTCCATGATGAACTTTGTAAAATGGAAATATTACTCATAGTTGACTCATCTTTTATAACTTCTGCAGGTGGATTTGGCAAAATTTTTTCTGAATTTCTATCGTTTGATCAAGTTTTAGCTTAATACTCATATTTTACATTTTATCAATACTTTTTATTATATTTTAACTTTATCAACAAAGTTTTGACCCAATTATTTTGTAAAATTCTTAGTTTTAATTACAACATATTTTTCTGTTTTTTTTTTTATAGCACTTAAGACTTGTGTACCATTTTAATGAATTATAAAATGAATTTATGTGTTTACACTTATGAAAATGTGGGGTGATTTTTTATAGAATATATAAAACTAAAATGCAGTTCACTTTGACCTTATGTGGACTTGAATAATGGCTGAATGGGTAGGGTGTTGCTCTTTGGTACTGAAGTTCATTGGTTCAAATCCATAAATGTTTGTATTCATTCGGAATTGGCTTTAAGTAGTAGGTCCTGATCTCATTAATTGTCATGTAATAAGACAGTAGACTGTAATGCTTCAAACCAACTAACCATGTGTCCCCACTGCTCGAATATATTGATGCCTCTTCATATTTCTAACTGTTTTCAAAGTCCTGAATATATGTTAATGTTATTTAAATGAAATCTTTTCTCGATACCTGGGGGTTCACTACAAGTATTTCATGGCTTCAGGGATTCTTTCTGTGCATTATTATTATTATTATTATTATTATTATTATTTAAATAGAATGAATGAATAGTTGAAAAGAATTCTGAACATTTAAGGTCTATTTGAGTTTTGGAAGACATAAGAATAATATTTAAGTCTTGATGAAAAGGAAGTTCCATGAGAACCATTCTGATTTCTTTTGTAAAAAGCAGGGTTTTTTAAAAAATGAAACTTATTTAGGAAGTATTAGTGTTATTTATTGACTTTGTAGAGATTCAGGACTTGAAGTGTTAAAAGCTGTCAGACAAAAAGATTATTGCAGAAATAAGAACTCAAGGTTTATATGCGGCTTTTCAATTGTTATAGATAATAATGTGCTGTCTAATGGCAGTATTTATTATTCAATACCGGTATTCATTGCTTGAAAGCCAACAAAACATATCAGAAGTTGTAATTTATGTTTTGTATTTTGTAATTTAATGATATTGGACATAAGATAAAATGAGTATAAAAAATAGTTTTAAACATAATAATAAAAAATTTAAATAAATATAAATAATAAGAATTGTGAATGATTTAGTATGATTTCAGAAGACTTTAGAAGGATTATAATTTGAATTTTAGAATGATTGCAAATGGTAAATCTAAATCCCACAAAATATTTGTTGGTAAAATGGCCTCAAATTATACCTGTGAACTAGTGGCCATCAAGGAGGTTTTGAACATTTACTACTCTAAAGCGATCCAAAATTCCAATGGATTTTTGTCCTTTTCGGACTCTAGATCTGCCCAAGCTATTTTAAGGGGCAACTCTCAACTCACCCAAGATATCATCCTGCTCTTGAACAAAGTAACCATAGTCCAAAGAACCTGTATTCTTCAATGGATAAAAGCGCACGTCGACATTTTTGGCAATGAGAAAGCTGACATCCCTGCCAAAAAATCCTTCGCCTCAATTTTCCAATCTGACCCTCACTGATGCTGATGCAATAGCCAGCCGACTACATGCTTTTTCTCAAAAGCATTCCATCCCTGCCCTAAACTATAATCGTGCTATCTCTACAACCATACCTAGATTGAGGATTAAACACTTTAGGGAAATGAAAATATCTCCCGATGACCATCGAAGCTACAGGAGCTGTTCTCACTGCATAGACACTGAACTCTCTCCCGACCATATCTTTGATTGCTCTGCCATGTTGTTGAAGCTCTTCAGGATCTATGCATGGTTTCCGTGCACCTGGAAAGTCATGGAAAATCATGGATTTAGACAATGGATTAATTTTGTCATGGAAAGTCATGATTTTTCAAGTAAAATGAGTAAAAGTCATGGAAAGTCATGGATCCGCTAAACTACCGATTAAAAAATGCATTGAATTGTTTAATTCTATTTTTACTTGTCATTTGGCTGTATTTGGTATTTATGTATTATCCTATTGACCCTATTGCCAAGTAAAATTTGTTCACCAAGGAAACTCAAAGCAAGAAAGCTTAATGGGTGGGTAAATGTATATTCTGGTTTTTTCTTAAATTGTAGATTAAAATTTTATTAATATAATATTCATTATTTTTTAATAAAAATTAGTTAAGATTTTTGCACAAAATATAAGTTTATCTCTAGGGATATTGTATATAAACATTATAGGGTTATATTTGGCTATTATTCATGGTCACCCGGATAATACCAAAGTACCCTGAATTCAAAATTGAAACATTTTGATTGAAAAATTGCTATATGATTAAACTTAGGTATGTAGATACAACAATTTATTTTTATGTATGAGTTTATTAACACTTATAAAGTAAGTTTATAGTTTTTATGATAAAATTCCTGTAATTTCTCTAAAAGCATATATTTTATTTGTATGTACATCAGAAGTTTTATTCATATATACTTTAACGAAAGCTTTTTAAAGTCATGGAAAATGATCTGCTAAATCAGGGAAAGTCATGAAAAGTCATGTATTTGAAAAATTTTTTTTTGGCAGATACCCTGTCTGTCAACCCCCACATCAAATCCTCTATTCCTCTGAAGTTATAAATGTGGCCAGAGCTGTCTTGGACACTTTTCGATCAATTTGATTCTATTGCACTACTTGACTGGACAAAACGATTTAGTTTTTTTTAATAAAGGATTTTTTGTTACAACAACAAAAAGCTTTTTAGAATTTATAAGAAATTTTTAATGCGAGTTAACTGTCAGGTTTAAAATTATTAGCTATCGGAAAAAAATTAATTTTTGAAATAAATTCGACAATGTTATGTAAAAAGAAACCAACCTGCAAACTGAATAAGGATAATATTTTAGATTCACACATTTGTATTATTTTTTATCTGCAAAACCAATGGTTAATACTTGAAATACTTAAAAAATTTTTTTTGTTAAATATTAATAACCTAAAATTTCCATATTTTCAAAAATTTCAAAAATTCGCAAGTTAAACCCAGGTAAACCCCTCTTCCTGGTGTTTTACATCACTACATGCACATTCAATATTTTATCGCGACCCACCAAAAGTGTTGCAACTCTTTGTTTAATGTTTTGTGTTCTGGAATTGTCCGGAACAATCGTCTAAACCAGAAGTTCCCAATCTTTTCTAGACCATCACCACTTTTACAAGAAAAAAAGATACTCGAACTACCTCTCTAACATAATAGTTCCATAATGTACCAAATATTAAAATATTGTAAGTACAATCGAACCATGCATCACTGGCAGTAAACTCTATATCGTGTCGTTCTATTTGTCGCTTAAATCCAAAGCCTTTTCCTGTAATATTGGTCCACATTTCTTATTAACACATTACATGCGAGAACGGGCGATTACCCACTTGGCGTGCCAATTGTTATCTGCGGGAGCGAGTAATCTCCCGTTTGCGCAGAGTGTGTGTTATCGGTGGGAAAGGGAGATAGATCACCACTATTTTTCACCTAAATTTCGTCCGATTCCCGTTTATTACCGCATTCGCCAAGCCCACATATAATGTGTTAAGTTTTCATGCCACAAAAATAAAGCTTCTTCAACTTCTTTATGTTTATCTTTCAGAAAGGTTTTTCTTATTATTTTATTCCACTAGCTTGTGCAACACACCACTTTTCAATTTTGGCTCGATTTTTTTCCAGTTCCTCACTGTACTTTTTCCAACGTCTAACTCTAAAACTTTTGTTTTTTGTTACACTAGAGTGTAGTCGTTGTATAGTGCTTAATTTCTCCTCAATAGTTACTACAGCTTTTTTTTCGTTTGTCATCCATTTTTAAAATCTTCGCTTTGGTACATTTAAAACAACATTAAGTCTACCTCAAGAACAATTTACAAATACTTTATGGTGAAGTTTTAATAAGGAACAGTGGCAACAATTGAGGTCCGTTACACGCGGACGAAACAATGATAAACGAGTAGAATGCTGCTCTGTTCGTGTCACAACTTTCATTTTGAGACACGTAGCACATATCCACATCCTGTCCCTTGGCAATGTTAGCAGTACAACGCCTTGCCTTCCTCATTTAATTACGATAATATAAAACTCGTCCGGACAGCCGCGAATCGGATACTCGGGAGCGTACTGTATATTATCTACATCAATTTTATCTGCCTATCATAAAGTAGAAATTGATTAAAATTGTCGTCAAAGTAGTAACAATTGTTTGTTGAAAACTTAATAATAAGCATAAAATCAACAAGTTAAAAAAAGAATGAGATGGTTGAGGCTGGTAGAGTTTTAACAATTTGTTAATGTCGGTTTGTTAGTCTCCACGTTCAGGCCCGGTCTCACCAAAGTCGTTTAACGGTTAACCGCGATTTACCTATGGCGCCAACAAGTGGTGGGACTTAATTCTCCGTTTAAACAGATTAATCGCAGTTAACTGTTAAACGACTTTGGTGAGACCGGCCCTGTAGTTAGTGATTTCTTTTCTTAGATGGTGAATTAGCTACTCCATTGAGTCCACGTTCAGCCAAATACGATGAAGAAAATGCAATTAAATTTTCTGTACTCTAGCCCAAGGAGGGGCAAATGGAAGCCCATGGTGGAATTTAGGATATTTATTATTGAAAGCAATTTCCCATTTATCATGATAAATACACATATTATCGGTTTTGTTTAATGAATATTATGTATACTTTATAGATACTCTATCTACACGATGCAATCTGTGAGATGGCATCCATGTTAACCCGCGGAAAAAGTAAAATTCTCTCAGGACACCTAGCAAAGAATTAAGAATTATTTAGACAAACTTTACCACGTGATGGAATAGGATATTCTATACAATGCCATCTTAACTTTAAAAAAATCGAGAAAATTGAGTCTTTTAAATTATTTATGAGGCAATTTGGCATACTTTTTTTCAAACATATACAAGGAAAAAAAAAAGAGAGAGAAGATAGCATTCTATAGTTGTCCTATCACATGGCATAATTTTTAAAAAAGAATACTTAAAATGCGAGTCAGTCAGAGGGAATTTTAATTTTATTCATAGGTTAACATTGAGCTAGCGGAATCCAATATGGCAGATAAGATCCATCTTAAACACAAGTGAAAACCCATTTTTTAAGAATTGTTCCAAACCCACCTTCGCATATTTTATACAAGTTTCGTTGCTCACGAAATGGTGGTATTTTAGTTGTTCTATGAGGCGAGGAAACAGCCAGAAATCGTAGGGTGCGGGATGAAATTGGAAGTATGATCTCAATGTTGTTCTCTAAGAAAGCATCCAGTACGTAACCAGTAATATATCGCCTTGTATATGAACTTTAAAAGCATTTCTTCACGTTCAAGATCTTCCCCATTTTGCATTTTATCCTTAAAAGTTTCCTCCAAAGTTAAATACTTGTCTTCGATATTGCTTCATTGTCGAAAGTTTGGTTTGGTTTGGAGCATTACGATCTATAGTTTTGAACACGAGGGTAAATGAAATCGGGACCTACTGCTTGAAGCCGATTACGAACGGCTACAACCATCCATGACAGGAGTGGGATTCGAACCTGCTACATCCGGTACCGTTGAGCAGCGCTCTACCATTCTGCCATCGTTAGGCTCATTAGGGAACGCTTCGCATATTAAATCATATGATGTTGAATTTTTCTAAAGGACACAATAACGTTTCTTCAAAGATGTTTCTATATCTGGGACTGGCAAGCGCCGAGAAGCTAGCACGCGTTTAGTCATGTTACATTCCGGCATATCAGCTCATACACACCTTGCATCATTTTGATTTAAAAATATGGATTAAACCGTCTCGTGTTAAATATTCAAAGCCTATATCCTTAGGCAAGGATGTAAGCTAATGAGGGTCAAGCCATCAACCTTTCTGTTATTTTCTAGAAATTATTAATGTGATGAGTGGTTTCAATAAGAGGAGTTTTATAATTTGTTGAGCAGTCTACGTATGTCAGGTAAGAATAAATAAAATACAATTTAGGTTTCATAAAAACTTATTCAGCAAATAAACAAATATAATAATCAGTTGAATGGATGGGCCTGGTGATCACTATATAATTCCCCAAGTCGCGGTATAAAGTTGGACACTTCTACTCTCATTTTTGTAGTGCCTCGGTAGCTCAGCAAGCAAAGGCAGCTATTACGAGTACGGTCGTGATAAGGCCAAAGATCTATTGTGTTCATTAATGGTAACTGGGGCACGTAATACAGATTCGTAGTGACAATCTCCTTCACGTTCTCAAACGATACCTCTGGAGGTGGTAGTTCAAGACTGGGGGTTTTCTGCTTGGGCCTTACTTCTAAACTTTAAGGGACTACTTAGAGCAAAAGTCGTTTTTTTTTTTAAAATTTTTTTTTTTTATTTTTTTTTTTAATTTAATTTAATTAATTTATTTATTTTTTAATCTTAGCGGTGCTTTTCAAAATGAAAGGTGCATTCTCTGTCTTTAATTCGAGTAGCCTCTGGCTCATGTGCTTGGATTGTCCAAGTGGCATTTGCAATAACAAAAACAAACCTTATTTCCTTACCCATACTCATTCTTCCGCAATTCTTTAATAGTTTAACATTAAGTATTAAGCTTAATGTTACTAATTATTTATTAAATTTAACATATGAATAAAATTATGGTAACTATGCAATATCTCTCTGTACCCTTGTATAAAAGTTGAGGATCTCCAGGTGTTGAGGTGCATACTTTGAGAATTCATCTTAGAAGTTTGTAACCTTTTTCTTAGGGGCAGTGGTGGACAGTGCAGGTGAAATTTGTTTATAGCGATACTGTAGTGACTAACAAAAAATTACTATAGTCAGGTTATAATTACATATATCTTGAGTATTTAAGCATCCAATGTTTATGTGCATGTAATGTGTTGATTTGTGTTTAGAGATCGACCATGACGTAAATAATAACATAACTAAATAGTTTATATATTTGACCTCTGCATTTCGGTGTTCTGAGAAATAATAATTTCTTAAGTTCTGGGACTACGTAGAGTCATGTAAATATCGGAAATAGATTAGTGATTTACAAGTGATTAGGAATGGTCAGTTTAGATTACACATGCCAGACAATGACTGAACATAAAAAGCTACCTTTCAAGACTGGAATCAATGTTGTTCGAATACAGTTGTTGGTAAAGATTTTTTCAGCATTTCGAAATCGGCTTTAAACCTCTCATCCCTTAGCATAAGAAAATTGGAAGACATTTTTGTGAATTAGTGTACTTAATGTGGTATTTTAGATCGTGTAGAAAAATGAATTTGTTCAAGATGATCCTCTTAAGTAAATTTAAAAAAGTTTTATTAGGTCTCTTTTGTGGCTTTAATGGTTGGTTTGGGGCGTCACGGTCTACTTTTTTGCAACACAGGGCTAATGAGACCGGGACTTACTGCTTAAAGCCGATTCCAAACGGCTACGAGCCGAACGATGGCCGAATGGTTAGGGCACTGACCTTCGGAACCGGAGTTCGTGGGTTCGAGTCCCACTGAGGCATGGATGTTCGTAGCCGTTCGGAATCGGCTTTAAACAGTAGGTCCCGGTCTCATTAGCCCTCGTGTAGCAAAAAGTAGACCGTAGTGCTCCCAACCAACCAACCGAACGGCTACGAACATTCATGTCACAGTGGGACTCAAACCCACGAATTCCGGTACCGGAGATCATAGCCCTAAATATTCGGATATCGCTCCTCACTTTAATGGCTGGAGGGAATGTAAATACAAGTACATTCAGAAAATTAAGCAAAAAGTATGATATGAACATCGCATCTTTTCCTTGTACGTCTATCAAATTGTACACATTTTTCTGTACTTCATTTCAACTTATTTTACTTAAAGGGCGACATGATCATTCAGTATTGTTTTATAAAAGGAACAATATACACAGTTGCTAAAATATTAGTTCATACTAACATAAAAAATGCATACAGTATTCAATGACAAATGAGTAGAGCTCAAGTAGCGCTATCTCACGGCAAATTGAAAAACTTTAGTATTAGTTCTATTGATTTTTTCGATATATAAAGAGAAGATTCCAATAAAAATGGGAGGTGCAGAACTAGATACTACGACGGTTCTAAATACGAAATTTCAACACTCTACGTCTAATCTTCTTTTGAACTCTGCGAGATATGTACATACGGGGACGTACGTACAGACGTCCCACGAATGCTAATCAAAACTAGTTCTGGGATGGTCAAAATAAATCTTTAAAATTTCAAAGTTAAAGTTAAAATGGGTATTTTCGTTGAAATAACCATTTTCGTAATTGTAGTATTTTCTTTCTTTACTTCAAACAAGGAAGTAAAAAAGGCAGGGCATTTGGATTAGTAATTGCTAAATCACCGATCGCTACTGGTACTTCGCGATTGAAGATATTAGTACTAAAACTAAAAAGTTGCTGAAAGGTTATCTAATTTTTTTTGTTACTTAAATCAAGAACCTCATATGAGATTCAGGCAAGCTAGAGGGTTAAATAATAAGTCCCAGTTTCTTTATCCTTGCGTAGTAAAACCATAGTTGTGGAACACCATAGTGTTTTTAACGGAACAAACAACAATCGACCAATCTAGAATATTCCTATGTGCAGCTGAAATTCCAATATACACTGGTGTGCAAAAATTAAGGACGAAGTCGAAAAATTAGCATATCAGCTGAACGAAGAAGCAGAGCGGACAGAAAGACCAATCAGGAGATTAAGTAAGGTGATGTACGGTAGCACATGCGCAGATATGCAGGTAGACGTAATGGGGGAGTGTCTGAGTAGTATAAATCATGTTGTCGGTGTAAGATCAGTATTTCTGGCAAAGAGATTGCATGCCGTATAGCAGTTAAAATCACACCGAATTCTTGCCTCAGCGAGAAATGGCAAATAATCAATCCATTAGACGACATCTGGATGCTTTTACCCGAGGGCGAATCATTGGGAAGTTGGAGGAAGGCCGCAGTGTGACAAGTGTGGCTGCAGATTTCGGAATTGCTCACAGCATCGTTTCACGATTTTGGAGATAATTTCAAACTCCAGGAACAGCTATCCAGGGGTTTAGTAGTGGTCGTCCACGAGGAACCACACCTGCAGATGACTGGTATATTGCCTTACAGGCCAGAAGAAACAGGCGGCAGACAGCGGGAGAAATCGCTAGACACACGACACAGGCGACTGGACGACCGATATCGCGTTTTACCGTGGCCAGAAGACTGCACGGTGGTGGTCTGTTTGCACGACGCCCTGTACGGTGTGTACCTCTAACGCCTGCCCATAGGAGAAGGCGTTCTCTGTGGTGCCGGTAACACCGGAACTGGAGAGACAATGAATGGGGACGAGTACTCTTTACAAATGAGAGCAGATTGAGTCGGAGTAGCGATTCTCATCTCATACTCACCTGGAAAGAGCGGGGAAGCCGCAATCATCCATCGAACATCATTGAAAGGGACAGGTATGGAGGTGGCGGTGTTCTCGTTTGGGGAGGCATCATTCTTGGTAGTCGTACAGACCTTCACATCTTCGACGCAGGTTTAGTCAACGGGACCCGTTATTGTAAAGAGATTCTTCTTCCATATGTGCGTCTTTTTAGAGGCGCTATGGGTCCGCAGTTCCTTTACATGGACAACAATGCACCATGTCATCGCATAGTAGCTGCCGAACAGCTCTTAGAGAGTGAGGATATTGAACGTATATATTGGCCGGCACGATCTCCCGATCTCAATCCCATCGAGCATGTATGGGATTTTCTAAGCAGAAGCTTGGCAGCTCGTACCTTACCACCAGTAACGATTCCGGAGCTTCGATTGGCGCTGCAAGACGAATGGGCAGCAATACCTCAACAACTCATTGACACCCTCATTCTCAGCATGATCAGACGCTGTGAAACCTGCCTAGCAGTCAGGGGAGATCATATCCCCTATTAAAGACCGGATGTTTCTTGCTGGACACCCATCACAGGGATGTTTCGGCCTTCAGTCGCATTGCGCTCCATGCTACTTTTTCAATAAAGCTTCTTTTTATCCCTCTGATTTCTCTTTTAGTAAGTGTTGTTTACATGTCCTTACGTATTGGGTATTTTACGGAATTAAATGTGTTGATTTGGAAAGCTTTTGTACAAAGTTATATTGAAAAAAACCGTCTCGTAATTAATTTTTGCACACCAGTGTATATTGGGGTTAAAGAATTGAGTGTTTACATATAGTTTGATCTCGTACATCCTCATCCTCATCATCAACTTGATTTCAATTTTGCACCGTTATTTCGGGGAGACGAGCCAGTTAAGCGTATATGCCGAACACATAGTAATTGGCTAAAAAAAAAAAAAAACTGAAAGTTTACTAAATTGCAGGCTATCCAACAAAGTTTTCAATTCTCCTCATTTTAGCAATTACTTTAGATGAATTTTAACTTTAGACACCTATAATCCCGTTTCTCTCTGCGGAATTCTAAAGACTGAAGAAATAACGCACTTGCCGGCAGATGAAAGACTACTACGCAGACAACAAATTAACAGAGGATGTTCAAACACCGAACTTAAAAATAAAACATGGTTTACAGTTTACATGGTTACATGGTTTACGGCACAACACATAAAATTATATTTGGAAAAAACAACAACAAACAGATAAACCAGCGGCAAGTATGCCAAGCAAAATACCCCCTGCACACTATATCTCAACTTGAAACTAGCATATTTGCATAGAAATAGTACACAAAAATACCGTAAGGCA
>CM063504.1:92884924-92947424 GCA_032207245.1 Pardosa pseudoannulata | reverse complement strand
GTGGCGCTGCGTTCGTTTGATGCGTATAAAGGTTGTATGCCATTCATTTCATTTGTAAGTTGCTGTGAACTTATAAAACATCAAAGTGGAATGCTGGAGTAAAATGATTTTTATATTACTTTCTATATGCAGTTCAACATTAAGAAAAGAAAGAATGAGAGTTAAAAATATAATAATGAAAGACTGTTTATTGGATGTTGAAATTTTGTGCTGACGCTCTTCCAAAATGGCTGTTCATAATGCATTAGTTCTAAATATGAAGTGTCAGGTATTATGCTTGTGGGTATCCTGTTTGTTAGTTCTCTTTATTGCACAGCTCCCGGTCATTATAGAAGGATCTAGTAAGTAAAAAATTTTGAATTATAAAATATTTGCATAATTTGACTATTTTATACGTTTGTGTACATTAATAGACTATGTCACTCAAGAACTAATTGTATTTACTGCAATGGTTAGAAAAATAGGCTATTATTTCACATTTGTTTAAAGGGAAATTATTTTACTTTAAATAGATGTGAAATAAATAAGAATGATTTGACAAAACAAATTTCTTGGTTACTCTTCATACATATCTCCATATAAATGATTGTAAAGTGTTATATTTCATTTTCTTAAAACTTGCAAGGATACTGAATGCATAGAAAATAAATATAAACTTTATTTAAAGTGTTTCACTACTCTTAAAAACGATATCGAAGAACAGTTTTTTAAAATTATATCTCTAAAAGTATTGATTGAATGCATAATTTTTATTCAAACATAAAAAAATTCTCTAGATTCTGAATGATGTTATAAATAACGAAGCAATAAATAAGATATTTCGGAAATTTAATAAAAATTACATACCTCTGTCTTAAGTTATTGTTTAAAATACATACTTGCGCTCACGATTCTAAAATTATTTTGAATTGTAAATGCAGACATGTAACATATTTTTTTAAAGCACCATTGATAGTTTGAACTTAAAATTTGATATTTTAATAGCTCTGATACATTGAAAAAATAAATAATTAATTCGATAAAAAATAGTAGATTTTCATATATTTGAAGCGATATAAAATTGTTCTTTTGTACCAGTTGTTTAAATTTCAGTTCAAATTGAAGTAATTAAATGATTTTACAAATTAAAAAACAATTCAAAACAATGCGTGTAATATATTAAGAGAATACGTGTGCTAAAGGATGGAAAATACAGTGTTGAGAAAATGGATATTAAAGATTTTGTTTACCATGTATTTTTTATGATTTTAGTCTATAACTCAGTAAATTACAGGAATGTTTTTAAGGAGTTGATTTTAATTGTACAAAAGTAACCATACATTCATATACATTTTCCTGGAAAATGAATATTTAGAAAATTTAAGTGTAATGAAATAATAATTAATTAATTAATCGCTAAATGAACTTAATTTTAAGTTCATGTAATTTGTAAGTTCAACCGCTGTGGAAAATTTAAAGACATATTTTTACGAAAATAAGTTACTGGTTTTTAGCTATGTAAGAGTATCAGTTTAACTTTGTTTATATTTAATTATAATATAGTTACAGTAACTATATTGTGATTTCTGTAATAAGTTTTAAGTTTCGTAATTTAAAACATGCTTTTTTAAAGTTGTAAACTAAAATATAGTCTTATAGGTAAAACTTGAATCATACGATTTTTTCCAAGTGTATAGATGCTTTTTTAGCATCGTTCTTCTTGTAATGGTAAAAAAACATTTACAGGCTAATGCTCAAATGACAATCTAATATAGTATAATCGTATAATCGTATAATACAGTAATATAGTATTATCTAATATAATATAGTATTATCTAATATAATATAATATGACTTAATCTAATATAGTATGTAAATACGTCAAGCATGTGCATGCCTGAAGGAATCTAATAAAAATCATATTCAAACGAACTTCAATCATAAATTGTCAAATTTGTACTCAATAATTGTTGCGTTATACTTTTTTTGATTTTATGGAAAAAAATTTATTTCATGAATATTTAAATTTACTGGGTTCAATGATAATATAAAAGTCAAATTTGATTTACTTTTTAATTTTATAAAAGAAGCATTCTACCATTTGATATATAATGTCTATAAAAAGTAACTTTAATAATGCTTGTAACAAAGATCTCATTCCAATAAGTATATAACATTTTAAGGATCTTTCTTCTACGCAAATTCTTTATTACCAGATTTAATTCTACTTATTTTTAATTATAGAATATTAACTGTAATTATATTGTAGTAAGTTTAAAATTTCACTATTAAAACCATAATTTTTAAATTTGTAAAAAAAAAAAAAAAAAAAAAAAAAAAAAACATACTCTAAAGAGCAGAACAGGAATTGAATCACACGTTCTTTAACTGATATATAGAAGCGTTCTTAGCATATGAGTTATAGTAATGGTAAGGTCATTTTACAAACTATTAGTATGATTATTCAAATGCATATAGAGATGGATAGCTTATACATGAATATACGATTTTTATGAAAATTATATATGAAATTGAATGATTCATTATATATTGGAAACTCTGTAACTTATAATAGCTAATTAATAAGTTTCTGATACTTTTAGAAAAATTTAATTCATGAATTTTTGTTTATCACGCATTTCAGCAAGAAATTAGGTTTCAATTTAAAGCATGATATAGATAAATCATGTATGAACTTCCTGAAATTTGTTATAAGTTTTGAGCTTTATAGTTTCTGTTAAAAACTATAAATAAGCGCTCATTACACACACATTAAATTAAAACTGGAAGAAATTGAAAGTTTCAAATTTTTGAAAATTCTAAGTGTCTAATTCTTTTCTAATTAAAGTAAAAAATTCTAAGTATGAAAATTCTAAGTAAATCTTAACGTTCTAGGGTGTACGTTCTAGGTAGTCATGTATAGTCCCTAATTTTTGTTACATTTTATATTACGCATACTTGGTAAGTATAAAAAGGTATAAAGTGGAATACTTTCTACAAGAACTTTTTTGAAAGATAACAAAAGAGAAATATATTAAGTATACGATTTACAAAGTTTTGAATTCAATAATTGTAAACTGTTTATCTTTGATTCAAGAAGAGGTTTACAACAATTTCACTACTATTTTATTAACTTTTACAGATGATCCAGTGGTTGCACCATTTATATTTCCACCTTCATTAAAAGAAGGCGAAAGAGGGAGTGCTATGTGCACAATAAAGTCTGGTGATCGACCCATCAGTTTTGAATGGCTTAAAGATGGATTGGAAATTCAAGAAACTGAAAATGTTAAAATCCAAACGGTCATGGATTCTTCTTTTTTAGTCATCGAATCTGTAACGTCTCTTAGTACTGGAAACTACACTTGTATTGTGAAGAATAGCGTTGGAAGCGACCGTTTTACAGCTCAACTAATAGTGTCAGGTAAGATATTTTGCTTTCAAAAGTAATATTGATATAATTTTTCTAAGATTTTGTATACTATGCAACCTTTGCTATTATTTTTTGACAAGTCAGATATAATATCAGGTTCTTTTAGGTGGTTTATTGTGCTATAGATATACGTATTTTTAAATATTATTTAGATATGTATGTATATATGTATTTACATAAATAAATAAGCATACACACTTATTTATACACAAACGCATACAAACTAAAGAAATTTAAGAGAAAAAATTACCTGAAAGAGTTAAACGTTTTCCACTAAATGGTTTATTACATATTTATTTAATTTAAATATCATATATTTTCTTTATAATTAATATATTAAAATAAGATACATTGATTATATTCTCAAAATATTATTTGTAGCACAAAAATATCTTTGATTATTTTAAAATCTAAGTAATGGTTATAATTAGATAAGAAGATAATCGTATACATACTTTCATATTTTTTATTGGTGTATACTGTATGGATGTATTTGCAGTAAGGTGTTTTTTTATCATTACTTTCTATGAAGTTTTTGTTCCTGATAATACTTTCCTATCACTGAATTTGTCATTCTGCTTCTACAAAATTTGACTATTTTAAATCCTAATAGAAACGATACAGTTTTAGCAATTTGATTATTCTGAATTTTTATTTTTGAAAGGGAAATTAGAATTTATGAATATGAAATTCTTATACTGAGATTCAATTTTACTTCTTGCTACTGGGAATTAATACAACCTGATATATTTATTCCTAGCATATTAATTTATCCTTCTCTATTTCTTAGCACCTCCACAGTGGAAAATCGAGCCCCAAGATTTGATAACTCAAGAAGGATACTCAGAGACTGTAGAATGTCAAGCTCAAGGTGTACCTATACCAAAAATCACCTGGACGTATGGTTTGTAAAGATCTTCAATTCTAATTTTTTAGTATGTAGTTTGGAGCTAATTGTAATACTGATAGCTTCTAAAGACACTGTTTTTAAGAGATTTCTTTGTTTGACAACCAGTCCTATTCTTCGGTGAAGAGACAGTAACATCTGAATGGGATATTTCTCACTTGTAGCCCAAATGGGTTTCTAAGTCTAAAATCCCTACAGCAAGATATTGTTTCCTCTGACAGAAGTAATCTGGGATGACCTCCTGTGGTGCACAAGGAGGGTATCTCAAATAAGGCAAGGTGGTCCACATGTATAGCTTATCCTGAGGAAAAACGTGATTCATGTATCTCCCTAGTAATGGGGAAAAGGTGCATGCTTAATAAAAATTAAGAGTAATAAGACCTTCTTATAAGTATTTAATTTGATTACACAGTTTCTAATTAAACAGTCGAATGATGGGATAGTATGCTGCCTTTCAGTTTCAGAGTTCATGGGTTCGAATCCCGCTTTAGAACAGCAGAATTGGCATTCAGAATTTGCTTCAAGCAGTTGATCTCTATCTTATTAAATTCTTGTGGGAAATCATTGACTACAGTACTCCAAACCAAACCAAACTATTTAATTAAGTAGAAAAATAAGTTAAATTAAAAACAAACAAATTTTACAATTATGGTTTCATTAAGATAGTGTTTGTATTTCAGGAGATCAACCAGACAGAGATATTCCTTTGGATTCCAGTCGCAACGTTTATGTGTCTAATACAGGATCCTTGGTTTTGAATAAAGTTGAGGCTTCGATGAAAGGGACGTACGTATGTGAAGCCGACAATGGGTTTGGAGAACCTCTGAAAAAATCTGTTTATATATCTGTGAGGGGTAAGTAAGGAAGGTATTGAATTGGTATTTTGCCCCTAGCTAAGCAAGCTCATGTTTATATCACGAAACATTATTATATTTTATTGTCTATTGATATCAAGTTAACAGTTATATCCTGATAGTATTTCAAAATTTTAGTTTTTATTATATATGAATGAAACTGCCATCTTGTACGACATTTTATCCAGCACACAACATTGTAAGTATTATTTAACTCACATATACTTAACCTTGAAATTCATTTATAAATTGTTTAATTTTATTGTATAATATGTTCTTTTTTTATCAGTCCATAAACATGGTTTATACTATGGAAAACGACATTGATGGAAAGATGAAAGTTTATGTAAGTGATTTTGAAATCTTCTGAGACTACAAGCTTCAGTCTGTTATACCTAAAGTTAACAGTGAAGATACCATGCTCCCCTGAAATTAATGTAAAAAACATTTAACCATTTTAATGCTGGTAAGTAAATTTATATCCGTATAACAACGATTTTATATTAAAAACACTGATATAAATTTATTTGCTGCAGTTAATATGTTACTTGTTTGTTTCCCCGATGTGTGGCGCTGCTAGCTCATTAGTTTTACTTAGATGGAACGCTCTCATCGCCATGTTGTGTATGCTTAGAATTTTTAAAGCTCTCTCCATGAAATTATTTTACTCTAAACTTCTTTATAAAAGATTTTGTGAGGATTAAGACCTTCTGGACGTTTATTATTACTATTTTATAGATCATATGGAAAAATGTCTCTGATATTTAGCATAATTTTAATTCCTATTTCATACTTTATCTCTACTCTGCACGCAGCAGGTATGCCTTTAAAGCTTTACTGTTTTAGAAAAATTGTAAAATTGTTTTTATATTTGCTTATTAATGCTGTTTTCTCTGCTAAAATGGTCAAAAAATGAAACTATCTATTAATTGCTATTCATGGATTTTTTTAGCCATTTAACCTATTTAGTACACAAATGCTTTCCTTAACAGATTTGTAAAAGATTACTGCTAGACAAATGTCAAATTAGAAAACTGAAACCCTTAATGTTTTTTTAGTATGTTTTCTCCTATTTATAAATGTTGATATTTCAATGTTGTAGAAAATCTTATGGATAGACATTTTTATGTCAATTTCGTATAATATATAGTAAATTAAAATTTATATGAGATGACAAATATTTATTAAAAAATTTTAAAAACATGAAAGTCATTAGGTTTAATGCGGGAAAAAAATAAAAATTTTTCACGCATCTTTTTAAAGTATGATAAATCTTCATTATGATATTTGAAATATTTCTAGGATTTTATTTAAGAATTATTACTAAAGAATCAAAGCAAGTTTAGAGAGTTTTTTAAATTGCTTAATCGTTGAAACAAAAAATAGCCTATTCATATAATAAGCACCAATCAATATCAAAACATATTTTTCTTATGACTTATTCAGATATTATAAAGTGGGCTGATTTATTATGATTTACAGCATCTTTATCTGTGCATATTTACTTTATCTATATATTATTATTTAATTTATTTATGTAGCCGCACTTATACTGATGTTGTTAATTTGTATTTAATTCTTATGTATTAATGTTCAGATATTAATTAATTTTTGACCAAGAAAATAAATTATTGTAATTTTCATAAAAACTATTGTAAAATACATTTAGAATACAATAACTAAGACTAATTAAGCACAGAAGCAAACAAATACAATGTTTAAGTAAAAACACAGGTGCTTATACGAACTTTTGGTAGAAACCAACAAAAGCGTCATGGAATTTTTATGTGGCATTTTAGGAGTTTAGAGTTTTTGAAAAATAATATTTCAAAATGTTTTAAAAAAGAAAAAATAAACTAAACTATTTTTTAAAGTGGAAAATTTGAAGGCAATCTGGTTACAGGTGAATTTTTCACTTTTATGTACATAAATTCTAGTACACGTGCTGTATAGATTTTTTTTTTGTACATAATAAAACTATTTCAACCTTATAAACTGTTAAAATAAACGATGTTGCTAAGACCAGAAGGGCTAAATATTGCATGTGGCCGTAAAAATTTTAGTTTGAGAAGTTGCTTTTACACTTCTTTGATCCATAATAGGTTAATATGAAATATAGCTCATTATTCAAATAATGCCATTTTTTCAGATATTCCAGTTGTTGCCCCCTTTTCTTTTCCCCCGGCTCTTAAAGAAGGTGAACGAGGTAGCGCTACTTGTACAATCAGATCTGGTTATACTCCTTTGGAATTCGAGTGGCTGAAAGATGGAGAAGTAGTAAAGGAAAGTGAAAATCTAAAAATACAGTCCGTTATGGAATCTTCCATTTTATTGATAGCATCTGTAACATCAAAGAGCTCTGGAAACTACACTTGCATAGTCAAGAATGCGTACGGGAGTGATAAATTTACAGCGTCACTCGTAGTAACAGGTAAATCAATTTATTCCGAAATTTCAAACTTAAAGGTTCTACAAACACATGTGATTATATAGTATTAATATAATTTTGTGCTTTAATTATTTTTACTAGAGAATATTTTTTTCCAGAAAATAATATCTTATTGTTATCTTCCTTTACATCTAAGATATATAATAATATTTTATTTATTTATTGCTGCATCAATTTTTAAAGCCTTGCTTATACATTTTGCTGATCTTCAGGTTAAAATTTAAGGTTGTTTAAATCCGGCCTGGCTAACCTCAAACACTCAGTGGTCTCATTATATGTATGGACATATGTTGAAGTAGAAATTGAATTACATAATTATTATAAATTTTAATATTATTACTCACACATTTACAAAAGAACAGTTACAAATTTGTAAATATACATAAATATTTATTATAATAATTAATAAATCAATCGAATAATATGATATTTATTATAGTAAATGCAATTTTTGGTTCAATTATAAATTTCGTGAATTCCACAACAGGTCGCAAAATGTCAATTATATAATTATTATAAATTTTAATATTATTACTTATAAATTTACAAAAGAACAGTTACAAATTTATAAATCTACATAAATATTTATTATAATAATCAATAAATCAATTGAATAATATAATATTTATTATAGTAAATGCGATTTTTGATTCAATTATAAATTTCGTGAATTCGTTAACAGGCCTCAAAACGTCACTGACGGGTAACCATTTAGCCCCCCCCTAGTTTAAATATATGTCTTTAATTTTAAATAAAATTAAACTAATACGTATAACGTTTAATATTCCTGAACTTAAGTTGAATTCTTAATATCTAAACAAATTATTTCTCCATAACTTTAAGAAAAAAAGGTACTTTCATATTAGTAATAAAATACTGTAAAGCATTTTAAACGATAATCTTATTATATTTACATCATTTCAGCAGGAAAAAAAATTATACTTTTTTTAACAGTTCATTTCTTATAGTTTTTTTATTGGTATGCTGTTCTTAATATATAAAGTTTGACTTATTTCTACTTTTTGAATGCCTTTATTTATTTATTTATTTTTAAAATTTTATATTTAAGCTCCTCCCATATGGAAAACAGAACCAACAGATTTTCAAACTCAAGAAGGAGAAAATGAAATTATTCATTGCGAAGCCTCCGGTGTACCTGTTCCTCAAATCAAATGGTTTTCAGGTAAATTCCTTCATTTAATTCTTTCTATAACTGCATTGCATATCCACGAAGACAAAAATTAATGTAGTATCTGATGGAAAATTAGTCAAGTCTCATGTAATTTTCCAACACTTCTAAATTTGCTGAGGCGTCAGAGGATTGATGAAGTATTCGAATTTCATAACACTTCCCCTTCGAATGCTTTTAGTTAAAATTTTATTAATTAATATAATCCATGCATTGACTTATTGCATAAAATATTACACGTAAATAAGGCAAGCTATTGAACAGCAGCATAAACTAGAAGTGCTCCCCAGCCAACAACGCTGAACAAGCTTAAATATATATATACATGTGGTAGGTAATTTACATATGGTTTTCAGTCATGGTTAAGAAACTTGACTGAAAGTGAAACGCATCGGATGAATATAATTAACTAATAAGCAATGGATTGCGGTAGGTGTTCATGCAGGGTGTGCAGAGAACAACAACAACAACAATAATAAAACCATAAAAATGTACATTAAACACTTCTTAATTGTTTATTATTCATTTGTACACAAAATCCATACGTCTATCCGTATTACTAATAAAATGACGAAAAACTTATATTTTCAGCAAACGTAACACCACACGGCGCCCGCCGCTGCGGTGCCTCATCCGTATGCTTATTGGTGCAGACAAACGGAACGTCTATTCCACGTGCAGCAGATTTCGCTGCACGCTGGTGCAATAGAACGAACTGTTTCTCGTTCGGTCAGTGGATTAAATTATATTTATTAATTTTTTTAACATTTGGGAATCATATATTCTGCGAAAAACATCTTCACAGTTTTTAAAAACAAAACCAGGGATATGGTGTTACAGATATAACTTATATGCTGTCTGTAAAACACAATGAATGGTAAAATTTGGACTGTTCTGTTAAAATTTGTTTCTTTTTTGTCTAACAAAACAAAATTGTTTTTCAGCGAATTATTTCTATAAATATAACACATCACCGAAATTGCTTTACCACACTAAAACATTTCCCTTTTTATTGATGAAATACTTCTTTTATATTTCCATGAAAACAAAATTTTACACTATATAAATTTAAACATTTACTGTCTGCAAAATCGTATGACCAGTTAATCAGTTAAAAAATCAAAAGTCTTCGCTTAAATCCGTAAGTCCGTAAGAAACGTAAGTCCTCGCTCTAATACAACGCTTAATAAACCGTACCTTCGGATGATTCTAAATGCCAAGTGCAGGAAAAATAGCTGCACTTGCGTCAGTGCTATAGTATGCTGTGCTTCTTCAGTAGCCCATACATATAAAGCAGGATTTTCTATTAGTGCACATTGCATACATATAAAAATTTCTTATGTCCGTTTGCTTTTGAACGCGCTACGAGGTGTAGCACCTAGTACCGCACGCACTGCGAGAATACAAGCAAGCAAATCAACATAATATTTGAATATATTATAAATAATATTTATTATATACCATATAAAGATAGGTAGACATAGGTGCAAAAAATTATTGTCTCTCATAATTTTGCGAGGGTGTGCAGTGCACACCCTACACATATAGACCGCACGCCACTGCTAATAAGGTCATCTTGTAAGGAAGAAATATATATTTTTTAATTTCCCAACAGTTTCCACAGTGAGGTTTTAAATATTCTTTTGTTGATTATTGCTTTCCTGTGGCATTGCATTAACAAAGTTTGTTCATAGAATCCTCAACAAATAGCAACACAAATTTTACTTTTTATTTCAAAGTTCCATTCATCGTTTCATCAGATACTCCTAATTGTTACAGAAATGAATTTTGGATTTGCTAATTTAAAATATAAGCAATTGAAGCCAACAGAAGTAGATTTCTCACAAATTGTAGTTTCAAATTCTTTATGTAAATATATTTTCTGTGAAAAGTAATTTATAATATAAGTAATTTATATATTTATAATATAAGAAAAATTTAATTTTTTGTTTGAAGAAAATAAATGTTTTTGTTTATTATTGTTCTTATGTTTGAAATATTTTAATAGTATTTTAGTATTAGAAATGATAAATTCTACCATTTGGGTAAATATTATTTAATTCGGGGTTATTGAAATACAAAGGGCTAAATGTAGCTGAATTATACTTTGGAAAAATATGAAATTATTTGGTAAAGAAATCCACAAGTTATTTAATGTTATTAGTGTAGAAATAATCATCAGTTATAATCCTTTTGTATACGAGTTATTTTTCAAGATAAAATAACGGAATACAAAATTCAGAATTATCGATCATATGTACAAAATTACAGAAATATCTGATGGCTGAAATTTTAGAATTTTATAAAAAGGCATAAGAAGTTTAAGCTAAGAAAGTGGCACAGTCCATGTTAGATATGACTGGGACATGAGTTAGTGATTTTATGGATATGGTTACTATAAAATTTAAACTGAATTTTCTTAAAACATAGAATAAATGTTACAGATTTCATTGGTATCTTTTTTAATGAAAAATAAAAGTGGAAAAGGTATATCTGAATTTTTGATGTGTTTTATAAGAAAGTAGTATTAAACTAACTGTATCGATTTCATTTCCGTAGGGTTTTTTTCTTTTGGTTAGTAGTCTTAAAAAATCTTAAAATGTTTTGTATAATAATAATAATAATAATAATAATAATAATAATAATTATACATACAGAAATATACATCTTTACAAACATTTTAAATTTCTAACATCCACAAATTTTAGACATGATGGTTATACTTAGACTGTTTAGTTATAGTTTTAACTTCCATATAAAACTGGCAAGATATGAAGGTCTAAACACATATTTGATGTTGTTATTATAGAAAATAATGCTTATTTGTTTCGTTGTAAGAAATTTACAAATTATATTAACAAATTCTTCATATATATTAATCTATGTCAGTATGGTTACATTTAATAGATTATGCACTCTACGGTTTATAAAATCGAATACAAAACGAAAATATCAATTATGGCTCCCATATATTTAACTCCGAATTATGCTAATCCCTAACATATACATTTTTCTATAATTTATCTTTCACAATGCATAACCTTTTAAGATATATATATATATATATATATATATATATATATATATATATATATATATATATATATATATATATATATATATATATATATACATATATATATATATATATATATATATATATATATATATATATATATATATACATATATATATATATATATATATATATACATATATGTATACATATATATATATATATATATATATACATATATATATATATATATATATATATATATATATATACATATATATATATATATATATATATATATATATATATACATATATATATATATATATATATACATATATATATATATATATGTATATATATATATATATATATATATATATATATATATATATATATATATATATATATATATATATATATATATATATATATATATATATATATATATATATATATATATATATATATATATATATATATATATAAATTCTTTTTATAGAAAGTATACCTAGAATTTGTCTTTTCACGAGTTTTCTTTCGTATTTTGTTAGTTAAGTTCACTATAGTTTTCAGTTGATATCAGTGAACTTGTCTCACTGAGGAGGAATTTTCAGTTCTTCAGTCTGTACTATCACAGAAAGAAGACTCTAAGATTTTTAAAAACAAATATTTTATTTAAAGTTTTTTTTAGATGTTTTTCATTAATGGAAATGTATAATTTCAGCTGTTTAATAAAAACAAACATTTTTAAAAAATGCTACTTTTTTTTCAAAGATTCTTCAAAAACTGCTATCACTGGTGACTCCACTTCTAATGTAAGAGTGCTTCCGAATGGTTCTTTGGTTTTCAACAAAGTGGATGCAACGCTGGGAGGAAGTTATACTTGTGAAGCATCCAACGATTTCGGAACTCCTTTATCTAAGACTATATATGTTTCTGTCAGAGGTAATGCAAAATCTAATAATAAACATAGGAATTATTGGTAATTAATGAGTGTGCTGAGCAAGTTATGTCAAAATCATGTTGTTTTTTGTACTTATCATGTGGAATTAATTCTGTAGATTTTGTCTTCCAAATAGTTAACGTATTTCCAAATTTTAACGGCAAAGATAACAGATGAAGATTATTAACTGTCATCACCTTTGAGTAAGTTCTTTCTTTTTGTATTTTTTGTTTTCTGAAAATTTAAAGGAATAACAACGACAAAAGTAGTGCATTTACTTAAAACTGAAATAAATAAGCCACTGTCGAAGGAAGTAAATTACCCGAGTATTACATAATAATCTATTAAATATTCCTAAATGTATAATTTAAAAACGTAAAGCTAGATCATTGTCTATTATCTTTCTCTCTACATATTGTAAATGCAGTAAGTTTTAGAACTGCAGCATTTTAAGTCTGAATAGTAAAAGAATTCGTTGCCCTTAAAAATAATAATACATAATTCTATTCGAACCGTTATGTTTACTAAATCCCTCCAAATTAAATTTTATTTCATTTACGTTATAAAATATATTCTCAACTATGAATTTCATTCTCATAAGTGAAATAATTAACTTAAAACCAAATTTTATAAATCCCTCTTGGAAGTATATTGTAAATATTCCTGTTTTTCCCGATATGTGGCGCTGCTTGTTCACTTTATATGTAGTTGCATGCACATGAACAGCCATTTTGCATCACAGAATTCATTAAATGTATCTAAAAACATTTTAGAAACAGTAAATACTTATATTATGTGCATTTATTAAATGTTTTCTTCTTTTGATACCGGTTTACAATGATTTTGCTACTATCTAAGATCTTTCTGTTATGGATGACTCTACTGGAAAGTATAAAAGCAGGAGGTAAGCTGTCAAATGATTATACATTTCGTTTTCGTAGTGAAAAATAAATAAATAGTTTTACTTTCTCTAATATGTTCATCAGAATTAATGTCTGGTGTATGTAAAATATGTTTTTATAAATACATTTTAAATAAAATAATATGAGCATGTTGTTAACGATGTAATAGATATTTTATTTATCATGTTAAATTGAGAGTATGTAGTAAATATATTGTTAATTAATAGTTTAAACTGATCTTTTAATATTTGAAGTAGATAGATTGATAAAGAACGAGCAAAGATGTAACATTATAGCAACATTTTATTAGCAACATTTTAATAACAACATTTTATTGCAATAAGAATTACGGAAGTGATTATTTTTTTCTAATTTAAAAAATTGTTATTCTAAGAGTTCAAGTAAATGTCTTTAAATTATCCACACACACACACACACACACACACACACACACACACACACAGAAATAACTATTCTGAGATTTTTTTCATGCTTATTTACTTAGTATCAAAATAAATTATATCAAACTACAATATTTTTAGCTATTTATTTAAATGAATTACGAACTCTATGTATGAGAGGATTTTACTTTCCAGATTAAAAACTATAAATGATAAAAAATTTAAATTATGAGCTGTGCTATAAAAGTATCAAATAAAAATTGTTGAACTGGAATAAAAAACCCAAACTATAGATAACTAACAGAATAAATTATCTTACTACACCGCACAATCTTACATTTCTAGTCGTACCATTTGCGTTTAAAATTATTTCTGTTATCAGATTAAGAAAATTAGAGGTCTTATTCTGTACTATGGATATTCATTAAGCAAAATAATGAGTATTTAGGAAATAGATGCACGTCTATCATAATAAATAAAATCTAAGCAAATTATGAAAACATCAGTCATGAATTATTAAAAATATCAGAACATTTGTTATACTACTTGAGTGAAAAGAAAGAAAAGTGATTTTAAAGCGATATATATATATATATATATATATATATATATATATATATATATATATATATATATATATATATATATATATATATATATATATATATATACATATATATATATATATATATATATATATATATATATATATATATATATATATATATACATATATATATATATATATATATATATATATATACATATATATATATATATATATATATATATATATATATATATATATATATATATATATATATATATATATATATATATATATATATTAAGAAGACGTTTTATTCAGTGAAAATGGGTCGACTGCATAAAATTTTAAATCCCAATGTTATTTCTTACATAACTCCTTGATTACCAAAAATTTTAGAACGATTAAAAACGATATATGTGATATAAAAATATTTAGCCCATTTTTGTTCTTAATAATTACAAGAATTAATTACTTGGTTTTCATTCTAAACTTTAATTGAATTCGAATCTTACTTTATAATTAGTTTTTGTGAGTACATGACTGTGTGTGTGGTGATGATTTAAAGAAAATAATTACCTGCATTTTCTATGATATAATAATCCTTGAATTGTTAGATCTGTGGTTAATATATTGGTTATTTAATATTACTATGATTTTGCAGAACCACCCGTGGTTGCTCCATTTTCATTTCCACCTGCTTTAAAAGAGAGTGAACGAGGTACAGCTATTTGCACCATTAAATCCGGTGACAGTCCTTTTGAATTTGAATGGAAGAAAGACGGATCGGACTTGGAAGCATCTTCCAACGTAATAATTCAATCTGTATTGGATTCGTCATGGTTAGTTATCCAGTCAGTGACTTCCGAGAGTTCTGGAAATTATTCATGCACAGTGAAAAATTCATTTGGGAGTGACAGATATACAGCAACATTAACTGTTACTGGTAAAAATCCACCTTTCGTTTTACTTTATGAAGTAACTTTTATTTCCTTTATTTAAGGATACAGACATCAAAGATCTGTTCAGTGCTTTGTGTTTAAATTGTCAAAATATGAAACTATTACTGAAAATTTAAAAATATAATACTTTAAGAATACAAATACCAAAGCTATAGGTATAAAATAAATTAATTTTATTCTGCTTTATGTTTCTAATTGTTTTATAATTTTTTTATGACTCGAGATTCTTTATATTGGAGATAGTGTATTAAAATTTTCTACAGTTTTGAAGATAACGATTTTCTCTAATAATAACTACTACGAAAGTTCTAGGTTCTGGTTCTGTTGTGTTGAAAATTACAGAAAATATATTTTAAGATCCGTTCTTATGTTTCAAAACTTATTTAACTTGATTTTATCTGACCAAGACACAAAAGTGTTTTTATAATTGTTCAATGACTTCATTTTTGATCCAATGCAACATTTAAAGTTAGAGTAGATTTTATAAAAGAAAGATAAGTAGAGTACTTTTTTAAAGTTGTGTATTAAACTGATCATATATAATCAAAAGTTTTGAAAATAATTAAAAGATTGAATCAGATTAACCAAAATTATTGACATTTACTTAAAATGTAAAATATAATACCAGTGATCTATAAATATTGTGGTTCTATCTCTAAACAGAAATAAAACCCAATCTCATAAACATTTTACTATAATTGGTGCCTTTTTCTTGCCACGCACGATGTGTATGTACCCTTAAAACTGTTTGACTTTCTTTTATGTATAAATTAGGTTTTCTTGTCAGTTAAGTTTTTATTTGAATCCGTTTCAACAATGTTAAAAATTAAAAAATATTTTTAAAACTTCAATTAATTTGTTGGTAAATTTGCATTCTTTGGTAATGAAGCATTTCCAAAAATTTTTAAATGTTTATCTTTATTTATCACTAATTTTGTGGTAATGTAGTAATATGTAAAATATTTAAATTTACCGCTAAAAGTTACAAAATTGTACATGCTACTTTTACATAAAAACGGTTTTCCTTACCAGATAATTTTTTGTTTAAATACATTTCCACCATGATTTTAAATGAAAAATGCTTTTAAAATCCTATATTCTATTGGTAAAACTGCATTATTTTATTATGTACAGGCAAAATGTTTAAATGTTTAAACTAAAGTAATGTGAAGATAGTTACGAATATAATACAAATTCTAGAATAATGAGTGTTATTTCAAATACTTATATTCTACATGTGATTTTTAAGATATAACTGTTTAACTTTTCCTTCAGCTCCCCCTGTTTGGATGAAAGAGCCGGAAGATGCATTTTCTCAAGAAGGGGAAAGCTTAACTTTGGAATGTAGTGCCTCAGGGGTTCCTGCACCTAATATAAACTGGATAGCAGTTAAGTATATTAAGGAGTGAATGAACAGAAATATATTAATTTGTGATTGATTAAAATTATTTGTAGCATTTGTAGCTGTTTAAATTGTAATGTTTTGTCCTATATGATTGAAGTATATATAAAAGTATTAATTCATAAAATTTTACGATAAATGTTGTCCAATATTTAGCAACATAAAAAGGTATATTGGCATCTTAATTACTGATTTAAAAATTGGGTCCACGGTATTGTGTAAACTGTAAAGATTTGTCATTTGAAATTTGAACATACACACACACACACGCATAAGAAAAAGCACTTTCGTTTAAGGTTTAAATTAAGATCAGATAATAAAAAATATCTTAGCTAAGATGGAGTTAGCAACACTTTCAACATTTTTTCTTCTATTTCAGTATATGATCAAAATAAGAGACATTAAATATGAATAAGAGAAACCTCTAGAATTACCAGCTTGTTTTACATCTATTATTACATTGAAATGCTATTAAAAATAAATAACTGAATACCAATAAAGTTTTCTTTTTTCTTTTAAAACTGGAAAAAAATGATAATTAAACAGAACTGCCATCTACACAAGCTAAAGAAGTTTTAAGGATTGAGATTTTACACACACATGCACGCATATATATGTGATTACACATTTAATTACCTATAAGTATTTACTTATCTAAATCTGTATCTAATGGTTAAAAATATATCTTATTTATATAAATTAATTTTACATAATTATTTATAAAAAGTTTTTCTAATGAAACTACATGCATAGGAAATATAAAAAGCCCATAAATTGAAAGTAAATGATAAATTTATTATTTTCGATATTGCATTATTCAAATTTTTATTTTTAGAATTTATTGAGAAATCGTTTTGTTATGGAACACATAAATAATTAGTCTTTTTATAGATAATTGCTCAGAAATATTTGTGTGGTGTGCAAAATAAGCCGTAAAGAATACTTTTTTTGGGTATATTTAAAAAATGAAATTATTCAATGCAAAAAACGCTAGCGAAGTCAAGATTATTTACCCTGGCTCCTTTTTTTACTTGCAGGGGACGATAAGAATGGTGTCATAGTAAAAGATACATCTTCTAATATTAGAATTTCTCCATCTGGTTCTTTAGTGATTAACCGAGTCGATCACTCGATGAAGGGAACATACACATGTGAAGCTGACAATGGTATCGGCACAAAAATAAGCAAAACAATTAGTTTAGCTGTGCGAGGTACGTTTTCAGATATGTTCATCAAGAGGTGTAGAAATTCTCAACGTGTGCTAAGTAGCATATATGTTAAATACATGTATAATAATTTGCCAAATTACCATATTTATATTTTATTTCCCCAGAGACATATTTTGAGAGCAATAGTTTGTTTTATTGTACAAATCCCTGTTATAAAAAATCATACTGGAGTGTCTATGAAGAACTAAAATATGAAAATTTAATTATTTGTTTGATGTTTTTGCCAATTTATTGTACTTTCTAAATGAGAACTTTTATTGTATTTATTTGAATTTGTAAAAATATTTATTATATCAGTTTAGTATTTTCTCCGATATGTGGCGCTGCTTGACTGTTACATCCTACATAAAACTCGAAAGCTGTAACGCCATGTTATTTGTTAATAGACGCAAGAGAAGTATAATATAGAAGTGTATGTTAATTTCAATTTTCTATGGGTCTTTTATTTAAGAAGATCAACTTGCAAGCCTGGAATTTTCGTTGACACAAAGTTATTTCCTTTGATACAAAATATGTTATTATTACTTGAAATACTATCTGGGTGTATATTTCTCTTTGGAAGTTCTGACTCGAAAGGTAAGTTATAGAAAATGTTTTTTATTCTTTTAATTATAGAATGATTGTATTTATACTAAATTTTTATACTATTACTAATAAGTATGATTCAAAATTACTAACACTATTAAATTTACAAAAAATATATTTCATAATAGAGTAAGTACTACAACAAAGTACTTAAAAATAAAGCTATTCTTCTCATTAGATATGATGCTTCTATGTAACATAAAAGTAGTTAAAGCAGTTTTTAGGTAATTTTATAGATCAGACTCATTTTCATTTTTTCAATGAAAACATGAATTATTGTAATGCATGGTTTATTGTTTATTGTTTAGACTGCATTATAGTCACAGATAATTTTTTATACCGAACTTTATGAAAATAAAGCACTTTTTGTTTTGAATGAACTTTATTGAACATTTGAATTCAACCTTTTGTTTTGATTTATGCTACACTTTTTTATTCTATCCTGGTGGTTAAACTCATAAAATAAGAAGCAGTTTATATTTAATGTTTAAACTAATTTTTAATGTAACAACCGAAGTTGAAAAACATTTTTCAATTAAAAGCAACGTTATTTTACAATATAATATTATAAGAAAAAGCATATAAAATTAAGAGTTTCTGTGTATTGAAAAATAGGGACTTTGCGATATATAAATGATATTCATACTAAGCTGTGGAAAAAGATATATATATATATATATATATATATATATATATATATATGTATATTACAAATAACCGAATTATTTTCAAAATATATTTTATTATAATATACATACTAGATACTTTATGATTGAAAATTTAAATTATATTAGTTTTAATTATGAGAAAAATAATTCTTTTCTATACTTTAAAGCATAATGTCCCTTTCAATTAGTTAAATGTAAAAAAATTATAAAGCATAGAAAAGGTTATAAAGTCTTAAATATAGTATTGAGAACATCAAAAGATACTTTCAACTTTTCATGATCTATGAAATAAAAAGTGTCTATTAAAAGGGACATAATTTATTGAAAAGTATTTAAATCTATTCATTTACAGTTATTTTAAATTGATTAATGTTGTTAAGAAATATTTTATGCTACTTTAACAACAGAAATTTATATCAATATAAGAAAGAAAATAAAATTTATGTAATTTTAAGACTTGATAATTCAATAAACAGAATTCAGATTGAATAAAAATTTTAATTTTATTTTTGTGCAGAAGCGCCTGTTGTTGCCCCTTTCATGTTTCCTCCGGCTTTAAAAGAAGGAGAAAGGGGTAGTGCTATATGTACAATCAGGTCAGGAGAGAGACCAGTTCAGTTTCATTGGATGAAAGATGGACAAGAAATCGTGGAATCTTCGAACATTGAAACTCAAACAGTAAAAGATTCATCTATTCTTATTATTGAATCTGTTACTGCCAAAAGTTCTGGGAATTATACTTGCATTGTATCGAATTCATTTGGAAATGATAAATTTACTGCTAGCTTGACGGTTACAGGTATGTATTACTTACTTAACTTTCCTATTTGACCCTAAAATGTATTAGAATTGTGTAATAAGGATATGCATTTGAAGTGAAGTATAGGTTATATTTTGATTCTATTAATGATATAACAACAACACTATAAAGAGATTTAAATTCATTCTTTACTATTTAGAACATTACTATTATAAATATTATTTAAGAAATAAGTATTTGAGTGAATTTGTAAGACCTCATAAGAATTTTAATTATTTCTTTTAATGTTTAGCAAACTAACAGTTTCTAAGATTTTGAGAAATATATTCACTTTCAAATTAAAAAAAGTTTACAAACAAGAGCTGTGTATACTTGTATGAATTTAGATTCACTGCGTTTCTGCTGCAATTTAAGCAACTAAAAATAGCTTTAAGTTGCAGCTGATAAATAATCATTTTAAAATAGAACTATAATTCATAATTCTTGTGAAAGATAACTATACTTAGAAGAATTTCAGGCATCGAAAGCATATTGTAGCATAATTGATTATAGTTTAGAATTTTAATACTTATTACTTAATTATAGATCGTATTTATGGAAGATGAAGATTTTGTAGTTAGACTATATTATAATGAATATTGATAGAGAATGGATTAAAGAACCAAATGTTATTCAGATGGAATTGAAGTGGAATGTCTTTTATAATTAAATGACATTTAAGTAATTATATATACTATGAATTTGTTTGTGTACTATAGATTCAAAACCATGCATCCATTGAAAATTAAATTCTTTAGGTATATTAATTTTTACTATTTTTAACGTAAATGTTTTCCTCGTTATTCGAAAAGTATTTATTCCATGAATTTGTAAACTCAAAGATTCACTTAATTGATTTTTTTAAATTTCTAGCAATACTATGCATTGTTTTAAGAGTTTCTTTAAAAAAAAATTTATCACGTAAAAAATTAAACGATATTCATTTATGACGTCATTCTTTATATATCTCATTTATTCATAAATTATTCAAACATAGCTGTAGTATCCATTCGTTGTAAAATTTAAAATAAAATATAGATCATATTCTTGTCGAAAAATAAATTATATAAATTCTTAAAAGATATCCTTGAATTAGAATATATAGCTTTATAATGTTTAGTAAAAATTTTTAATACTGTATTTTTATTCTTAATTATGAGTATTTACTAATGAAAACTCAGTTGTAGTTTTAGACTAATATTAAAATTTATAGTTGAATTATTGTTGTTTTAGCGCCACCAGAATGGATTAAAGAACCAAATGACCTGTATACTCAAGAAGGGGAAAGCCTTGAAGTGGAATGTCTTGCCTCTGGAGTACCTGTGCCAACAGTTAAATGGACATCAGTTAAGTAAATCTATATATATATAAAATGAATTTTTGTCTGTGTGTACTCGATAGATTCAAAAAACCATGCATCCAATCGCTGTGAAAATTTGGGAAATTCTTAGGTATATCCCTGGGTTTTGTAAATTTTTAACGTTCGAAATCCATTCCTTCCTCGTTTTTCGAGAGTTTCACGTCATTATTCCATGCATTATTTCCCCTGTTAAACGCAAACGATTCACTTTTTAATTTATCGCATCAAAACTAAGTGAAAGAAGCCATATTTCTAGCGATGTGACGTCATCCCATGTCATTGCTTTAAGCGCCGTTTTTCTCGGTTAAAGGCAGAAGATGAAAATTTTCAATTTATCACAAAATAAAGAGGTGAAAACGATATTTTCTATCATTATGATGTCATTCCTTTAAATATTTCATTTATTCATTTCTTATTTTATATTATTTAAACATCGTCTGCGTAGTATCAATTCGATTTGACCTGGAAATTGAGATATAAAGTGATTCACTTTCATTTCTATGTGACGCAAATTATAGCATTTTTATATAAGAACTCATTTTAAATTTAATTCTTGGTTAATTTTTACGTTACAATGAAATGTTTATCAACAATATTCTAACAACGAAAAGTACAAATTTCAGTGACTCTCATAGGCAAATAAAAACCTATCATCCGTTATGCAGGAAAAAAATTTTTGTTTAAAAGTAATATATTAAGTTTACTGTAGCGAAGTACGGGCACTCTTGCTAGTAATTAATATAAGAAACATGATAAAACTATTTGCTGAACTAGTATGAATATATGGATTTTATACCGCAAATATTAAAAATATCAAGGATACATCAGAATATCTAATAAAATTATTTTTTTATACCTAAAACGTAACTTTATATTTTATTTTTCTTAAGTTTTAATTTTATCATTTTATATCTAAGATAATAAGCATAAATTACTCTATAATAAAGAAATTAAGGATTAATTGCACAATATTAACATTTTCAAATATTTTCTCTTTTAAAAAAATAATATTTTTAGTGTTTTTTTCAAGTTAAATAATATAAAATTCCTTTAATAAGTTTCATATCATATAATAAAAGTTTTTTTAGAATTTTTTTAGAGTATTTTTTAAGCATTCATGTAATAAATTAATTTTATGTGAGTATTATTTACATGAATTATAATAGGTTATCTTATAATAAAATGGTATCGTTCTTTTAATTATTTATTATACATTTTACATGAAAAAGAACATATCTCCGTGTTCGTTTGATACATTCTTGAATTAACCGGTGCTTTTCTACAGATTCCTTAAAACTAAATATACACTACTCAGATTAGGGAATTAATATTTATAAGAGATATTTAAATATTGTTAATTCATATAGGAATTCACTTTATTCGTGTCTAATTGGAGTTATATAACATGAAGTAACTTTTCTCAGTTTAAAAATAAGCGATAAGCTTTTAAATTTTAAAAAGAAGTGAAATATTACTTTTAGCATTTAGTTCTTTTAAAGATTAATTTGTATGTATTAAAACATTAGGCAATGAGTATTAGGTTTAATAAGCGTTTAATTTGCTGAAATCACATTTATTAACGGGTACAGTAATTTTTGTTGAGATGCGTTGATTAGTCAATATTTAACCGTGTTTTCGTCCGAAATTTAATATCGTTTTGAAATGGTTATAAACAGCCGTTGTAAAAAAATGTCAAAGATTGATTCTAAACACATTACCTATTTACATTTCATATGATACTTCTGAGAAAATGACATATATTAAGAACATTAAATAAAATTTGAGGATATATGTATGATTTGCCATAATTTTTAAAAATATAGTTTTAAATTCTTTAACTTTGTTTTTTAATTTTAATATTATTTTTATTATGTGATTAATACAAATGACTCATATTTTAAAAGGAGGAAAATTCTTGGATTAATACTTCTATGAATGTTATTAAACATAAACTTTAATTTCTTATTTTTGAAGCATTTATACTGATACTTTTAACTATGTTTGAATATTTCATTTTGCCAGAAAAGTTTATCTGAAAAATTTTTATTACAGGAGATAACTTCAATAACGTTATTTCATCTGATGCATCCTCCACGGTTAAGGTATCTTCGAATGGAGCTCTTATAATCAGTAAAGTAGACGCTTCCATGAAAGGTTCTTACACGTGTGAAGCAAACAATGGATTTGGTAAACCAATTACAAAAACAATACAAATATCTGTGCGAGGTGAGAGTAATTTATTAAAATTCATGGTTATTTCCTTAAATCGACTGTTGAGCAAGTTTCATGTCATAAAGAAATTTTAAATAAATCTACTAGGCATTATTGGAAGTCGAATTGTAAAAAAAGATTTTATTTCACTGTAAAATATTTTACTGTTGCCATTTAAATTCAAAATGTCTTTGTTGGTATTCAAGAATCTCATAAAAATATGTGGTGCTGTACTTTTAAAGCTTTTATATGCATTTCTATAAATATTTGATTACTTTTTAAACTGTATTGCATTTTTAAATTGTATTTTTAACCTGTGAAAAAAGCCTACATTAGATAAACATACGATGTAAAATATATTATAAAATAAAATGTTTTAATAAAGTGTATGATGCTACGTACAGTTAATAAAAGTATATTTCTTTTTTAAAGATAAAATTTATCTGCTACTTGACAATTTAATGGCATTGTAGTATGGTTTTCAATTTATTTTATAACAGATAAATTTGCAGATTTGGTGATCATTTATTTTCTGCGAAATTAACCGAATAAAAAGACTAGGTTTTGTTGATATCTTAATGAAATAGAAAAGACTTTAAAATATTGTTTAAATTGATACAAGATTTTCTTGACGCGCACATCAAAAATATAGAATGTAAAATGCTTAAAAATGCAGGAAAGATATTAAGTACGGTTTAAAATTTTTAGTACTTTTATGATTCCAGGTGGAGTTACATCGATTCAAAGAAAACGTACAGATTTACTGTATAAATTTTTAAAACTTTTATTTCTTGCACTATTTTGTGACTAATCCTATATTTTTGTTATTTCAGTATTTGTGTACTTTTAAAATAATACATGTTTGAATACACAATTTGATATTCTTCCCGATATGTGGCGCTAGTTTACTGTTGACATCATGTAATCTAAAAAGTAATCTTAACGCCATGTTGTGGGGGCGCAGTATATATTGTTGATCTTGTCAGCGTTAGACGTTACTATGACTTTAATTAGAAAATGATCAAAATATATGTAATGCTAGAGAGAAAGTATGTGCTGCTAATACTCAAAGATTCAACATCACACTCAAACTAATCAAGATGAAGAAATCACAGCTGAATATTGCTTTAGTGTTGGTTTCAAGCTTCATTCTGGAAATAACAAAAGCTGGAGGTTAGTATTTATATTTCTCTAAAACAGTATCTTGATTTTTATCAAATTTAGTGTTATGTTTTAACAATAAATCAACATGCCTTATTCTTTCAAAGTTAACTATATACTTGAAATTAGCCTTTTATTTGACTTATAAAGTTTAATCGCTACATGCCTAAGCTAAATAACTGATTACGGAAAAATATACTATTTATTGACAATCGAATTTTTATATTTGTATTTTTTGATGTTTTACCCTTCTTAGAATTTTATGAATATGGACTAATATTTAGAACACACAATTTAAATTTTCATAGAGAAGAAATTTTTGAGGAAAAATAGCTTGATAGGCTTGATTTAAAAATGGTAGATACACATTATGTAAAGCACGTAGCAAATATAGCAACCATATAGATATTTTAGACATTTTGAAATATTGTTTTAATAAAAATATGTATGTGATATTTAAGACTGTTGCTTTACAGTCCAATATTTATACAACTTTACAAGCTTACGGTTAAATATACTTATATGCTTGCATAATCTTTCTTAATTAAACATTACTCTCTATCTTTCTCTTTTTATTTTTACTAATACTTAGGAAAAAAAAATAGAAATGTATAATTATACATTCCGGGTTTTCTTCTCGATTCTATAAATCCCTCTCTATAATTACTCAACATAAAAGAATAAATACATATTTTGTTATTACTTTTGCGTACACGTATAAGGTAAAATAAAGTTAGCAAAACTTGAGAACGTTTACTTTGTTTTTTTATATCTTCATTTAAATTTTGTAGATAATTTTGTCCATTTTCTATTTTTAACACTAATGAAACTTTTTCTAGAAGCTCCTGTGGTAGCCCCTTTTATTTTTCCTCCAGCGCTAAAAGAAGGTGAGAGAGGTAGTGCTACATGTACCATTAAATCTGGAGACAGACCATTACAGTTTAAATGGAAGAAAGATGGACAGGATATTGTAGAATCTTCGAATATTGAAATGCAATCTATAAAGGATTATTCAATACTTTTAATTGATTCAGTGAGTTCAAAGAGCTCTGGAAATTACACTTGTATAGTGAGCAACTCTTTTGGAAGTGACAAATTCACAGCAGTTTTGACTGTTACAGGTTAGTATTTTAAAAATTAAATCAAGTATTGGAAAGATAATTGATAATTTAAAATTTCCAGATTAATTTGCCTTATGGTTTCATGACCAAAAACTTGTTTGCATAATTACTGTTAAACAAATTTGAAATGTCAGATTAGCGTTTGATAAGTAATATATTAATTAATTTTATGATTTCTCAGAATATAGATGAATAAATCTAAGATGCTTGAAGGTTAAAGATTATTTAAATTGAAAAATTATTTTTTTTCAAAATTAAGTTATTCTCTCATATTACAAATTTTATGATAACTGTATTTGTTATACGACTAGGAAATACACAACATTTTGGTAATTTCAGCATAAAATTCTCTATTTACCTTTAAAATTAAAGCAATATAATTTACTGAATTAATCATTGAAATCGTATACTTTAAAAAAAATATTGTACGGTATGCACAAGGTTATAATATTAGGTATAAAATATAGATATTTATGTTATATATTTCTTATTTTGTGGGGCTGTAATTTATATGCATTACACTATATTTCATATTTACTTAATTTCTTTATACACCTAGAGAAATAGTCTTTGAGTTTTAAAGTAAATTCGTTTATCTGTATAATTTGTTTAAGTGTATAGATTAGCAAATGTCTAATAAAATATTATTTGCAGCTCCCCCAGAATGGATTAAAGAGCCTAATGATATATTTACTCAAGAAAGTGACAGCGTTGAAATCGAATGCATTGCTTCTGGAGTCCCAGTTCCAACTATAAAGTGGATAATAGGTATTTTTCTACTTATATTCATTTACTAGTTCAGAAAATTGTATTTTGCTTTGTTAATTTTTCTATTATGCTATATTGTGATTTCTATTATTAGTTCGTTATTTTCTTCTACAAAAAGTAATAAGAATTTGACAAAATATTAAAAATATTTTTAGGGCGGAATGTTTTTATCAAAACATTTTTATCACAACTGATTGCAAACAATAGCTAGAATTTGACTATTTTATTGATCTGACTAATTGGTTAAAAATAATGGCATATTTTTTATACAAATAATTTAGCCAATTTTTCAAAATTAATTAGGTATAAGTACAGGATTGATTGGTGAAGAAATTGTACAAACATTATTGCACATAATGAAAACTTATATTTTATTCAATAAAAATACAATTGAATAACACCTGGTGTATTGACAAAATATTATATTTTATAAATTATACAGCAACTGCGTCATATTTTCCTAAAACATGGTAAAAATCTTAAATAGTGAATTTAGCTGGGAAGGAAAGAGTTGTTTAACATGTTATATTTATAACAGTTATAATTAAAATTGACTCCTAATTTGGCCAGAAATAAATTTTACAAAAAATTTATTGCAAATATAATGAATGCTTTCAAGATATAAATTTTTAAATGAAACTTAATCCAGACTCAAAACATTACGTTTTATAAGCTGTGCATGAATTGGGTCAAATAAACTCAAGCCACGGTTCTTGCATTAAATACTAAATTCAGCAATATATATATTAAAATTTATTTTATACCTGTATAAAAAATAAATGAAAATACTTCATACCAAGTATGAATAACTTTTATGAAAATTGATTTTTATAGAGATTAAATCACCTTATATTAGAGTCTTTATATTATTTCTTTTCACTAGTTTACAAGCAACATTCTTAGTTGCCATTAAATTATGTTGATGGATTAATTTTACATAAAATCCATAACCTTGAACATTTTTAAAATGGCAGTGTCTCATAAGTTTTTCTCTTAAATGATCAAAAGTAAGATGGAGAGTTTCTTAAATTTGAAATATATATCTTAATACTTCGTCAATGTAAAAAAAAGTTTCTTCAAATTTAAAATAAACTTTTATGATATCTAAGATTGTCATGCGTATTTCAATAGTAGTAATCACGATCATTTGCACAATCTAATTTATCAGTTTTATTTACAAAGTATTGTTACTGAAGGATAAAGTGGTTTTACAGGTTAAGTTTGCAGTACTTGCCGAATAAAATAAATTTTATCCTTGATTCTCCGTAAAATGAGAGGCCATATAAAAATTAGTGCAAATAATGAGAAATTTTTATTTTATTAAGTAAAAAGATTATTTAATAAAATTTGGTGAATCGACAAAATAGTATGCTTAATAAACTATATCATGAGTTATGTCAAATTGAGTCGCGGTCTTACATAACAAATTTAGCATTATATCATTTAAATAAATTTTTTAATTAGAATCAGTATTAGTAAGATTCATAGTACGGCCAATAGACATAAACAGGTAAATTTTAGCTGAAAAAACCTATAATTATTAAGGTGTTAAGAATGATGATGTCTAATTTAGTTTATTTTCATCGGATATGATGAAAAGAAAGATAGATAATTTAAAAAACTTTCAGTGCTGAATTTTAAAGAAATTTAATTTACTTTAATAAAATAAAATTTAATTTAATTTATTACATTCAAAAGAAGTTTCCTGAAATTCAAAATAAGATGTTGTGAATTATGAAATATTTTGCCATTGATATTTCAAATAATCTGCACAATATAATTTATCAGCTTTTCTTACAAGCAACCTTTTCTTACGGAGAAAATAGTTTTACAGGTTAAATTTTCAGTACTAGTCTAATAAAGGTTTCAAGCTTGATTAGTGAAGTAAGAGGTTGTACAAACATTATGGCACATAGTGAAAACTTATATTTTATTCAATAAAAATACTATTAAATAACACCTGGTATATTGACAAAATATTATATTTCATAAACTATGCAGCAACTGCGTCATATGTTCCTAACACTTGGTAAAAATCATAAATAGTAAATTTAGCTGCACTAATTTAGTTGGGAAAGAGTTGTTTTACAGGTTATATATATATATATATATATATATATATATATATATATATATATATATATATATATATATATATATATATATATATATATATATATATATATCAGTTATAATTAAAGTTGGTACCTAATTTGACCAGAAATAAATTTTATAAAAATTTATTGCAAATATAATAAAAGCTTTCAAACTTAAATTTTTAAATGAAACTTAATCCAGACTCAAAACATTAAGTTTTATAAGCTCTGCATGAATTGGGTCAAATAAACTCAAGTCACGGTTCTTGCATGAAATACTAAATTTAGCAATATATTTTTAAAATTTATTTTATACTGAAAAAAAATAAAAACACTTCATACCAAAAAAAATAACTTTTATGAAAATTGATTTTTATAGAGATTAAATCACCTTATATTAGAGTCTTTATATTATTTCTTTTCACTAGTTTACAAGCAACATTCTTAGTTGCCATTAAATTATGTTGATAGATTAATTTTACATTATAAAATCATAACCTCGAACATTTTTAAAATGATAATGTCTCATAAGTTTTTATTTCAACTAATCAAAAGTAAGATAGAGAGTTTCATAAATTTTAAATAGAAATTTGATATATTTATCTTAATATTTCGTCAATGTAAAAAAAAAAAGGTTTCTTCAAAGTAATCACGATCATTTGCACAATCTAATTTATCAGTTTTATTTACAAAGTATTGTTACTGAAGGATAAAGTGGTTTTACAGGTTAAGTTTGCAGTACTTGCCGAATAAAATAAATTTTATCCTTGATTCTCCGTAAAATGAGAGGCCATATAAAAATTAGTGCAAATAATGAAAAATTTATATTTTATTAAGTAAAAAGATTATTTAATAAAATTTGGTCAAGTGACAAAATAGTATGCTTTATAAACTATTGTATGAGTTGTGTCAAATTGAAACGCGGTCTTAAATAGCAAATTTAGTATTTTATAATTTTAAACAAATTTTTGAATTAGAATCAGTACTAGTAAGATTCACAGTATGGTCAATTTACATAAAAAGATAAATTTTAGCTGAAAAACCTATAATTATGAGGGTGGTAAGAATGATGATGTCTAATTTAGTTTTTTCTGCATCTAATATGATGAAAGAAAGATAATTTGAAAAATTTTCAGTGCTGAATTTTAAAGAAATTTAATTTATTTTAACTATAATAAATTAAAATTTGATTTAATTTATTATATTTAAAAGAAGTTTCTTCAAATTCAAAATAAGATGTTGTGCATTCTGAAATATTTTGCCATGTGTATTTCAAATAATCTGCACATCAAATAATTAATCAGCTTTTCTTACAAGCAATCTGAAGTTAAGGAGAAATTAGTTTTACAGGTTAAATTTTCAGTACTAGTCTAATGAAAGTATCAAGCTTGATTAGTGAAGTAAGAGGTTGTACAAATATTATTGCACATAATGAAAACTTATATTTTATTCAATAAAAATACAATTGAATAACACCTGGTGTATTGACAAAATATTATATTTTATAAATTATACAGCAACTGCGTCATATTTTCCTAAAACATGGTAAAAATCTTAAATAGTGAATTTAGCTGGGAAGGAAAGAGTTGTTTAACATGTTATATTTATAACAGTTATAATTAAAATTGACTCCTAATTTGGCCAGAAATAAATTTTACAAAAAATTTATTGCAAATATAATGAATGCTTTCAAGATATAAATTTTTAAATGAAACTTAATCCAGACTCAAAACATTACGTTTTATAAGCTGTGCATGAATTGGGTCAAATAAACTCAAGCCACGGTTCTTGCATTAAATACTAAATTCAGCAATATATTATTTGAATCAAAATTGTATTTATTTCCACCAGTGTGCTAGAAGCTTTTCTAGTGAGATTAATTTCATTTATTAGATGAATTTGATGCGAAGAAATCTGTAATTGTGAATATTTTTTAGAAACATTCAGTTCAATAGGATTTTTTTGCCTCCCATAATCAAAAGAGATATGTTAAATTTCTTAAACACATTTTCATTACTGAAATTTAATACATTTTATTATTGCGTTAATGAAAAAAGTTTCTTTTTATTTAAAACTAATAATTATGAATTCCGAAACGTGTTATTGTTCATATTTAAGTAGACGTAGTAAATATCAGTTTACATAATCTAGTATATCTGCGTTTTTTATTCAGGTAATATTCATGGAAAGAAAAAATTACAGGTTGGCTTTTTAATAGTTTAACAAAACTTAAGCTTGATTTAGAGCCTAGAGAGATCATACAAAAATTCATTGCCAATGTTGATAATTTAGCTAAACTAAATATTTAAATAAAACTTATTAGTTTAAATAAATATGCAAAAGTAGCATTTACTTAGAGAAACTATCCTAAAAAGAGAAACTATATTAACTATCAGTCTTGATGACACACATAAATATTTTATTTTTGAGATAGGTAAAATACTACAAAAAATGTCCATTAAACAATTGGCATCTATTTGCCCAATAGATGGAACCATAGATGGAACATAGATGTAACTATCTGTGGGGCCATAGATGGAACTATTATAATCAAAACAAAATTTGCATGATTTAAACTACTCTAGTGGTTTCTAATGGTTTTTATCCGTTCTTTTCAAATGAAAATAATTTAAATTCTAGTTTGTAATGTTTTATTGAAATATTTTCATATGCAGTATATTTAATAATTCAAAATCAAATGTAAACAAATGAATAAATATAAATAAATTTTAAAAAACTAATGATGTTTACTAAAAGTTCATTAAATTATTATTTATTTAGTTGTCTATTTTTTTTAACAGGGGACTCAACATCCACTAACTTCGTTTCTTTTGAAGCAGCATCTACAATACGTGTGTCTCCTGCAGGTTCCCTTCTAATTAGCAAAGTAGATGCTTCAATGAAAGGTTCTTATACGTGTGAGGCTAATAATGGATTTGGTAAATCACTTATCAAAACCATACAAATTTCTGTTAGTGGTAAGTTTTCTGTATTAAAGAAAGCATTTGAAGAGAAATTTCTCTAATAAATAAGTAAGCATCATGTCAAAAACAACATTTCTTTAAATATTTGTTTTTGTTGATTTTATCTTTTGAAACAATATTAATATATAAAAATCTATAAATTTACGCCAAATTGTAATAATTGTATGAAACATAAAGAAGTCAGAATCGGCTTCTATACACAAGAACTTTTCAAAAATAGCATTTTTCAGATTTTATATGGTGGTTTTCTTTTTTTAAAATGGATAAAATAAAAATTTTGGGGTTTGAAATATTTGTATATGAAATCAGTCCTAATATTCAGATTTCGCTACTGGTGTACGAAAACAAATTGTCATATATCAAGATTCTTGAATAAGTCTTATTTTAATTTTTTCAAAGAGATCAAAACTACCTTTAATATATTTTGCGTAGAGTATTCAAGAATACTCTAGTACACTCGAGACTTGAAGAACGACCTGAAGAACACTCTAAATACTGTGATAGAACAAAATTACTTAACATAAGTACTGGATATTTATAATCTGAATAACTTCATAATTCACTTCGTAGCATCAAAGTTAAATCACGCTCATACTGATGGTAAAAATGATTTAGAGACTTTTTTTAACATTCAGTCTTGAAGAATTTTCTGATCAGTTAGATACGTGATAATTATCATAAATTTTATACCAAATGTTGTAAATTAGTTTAAAAATATCTTAAAATGAACGCTACCTATTTTAATACGGTTGGTTTCCGAGAAGTAAATTTCTGTATTTGGGTTTCATGGTAAATCAAAAAGATGTTATACGATTTTTATTTTTGTCATCTTTTAACCTGTGATTTTAATGGAAGTACTGAACTATTTATTTGCATTGTTTTACTTTCCTGTAAAAAAATAGTTTATTTTGAGAAATATTTAAAGCCTGACACTTTACATAAAACGCTTATACATGAAAAAATAAATTTGCACTTGATAAAATTATATCATAAGAGAATATTGTAATTTTATGTAAGTTTGGTACTTTGCATCGACACGTATCTAAAAACAACTCTCAAATCAAACATGAAAGAATAAGAAAATATTTATATCCATTTTATTTTATAGATTGTACATATTATAGTTTTGAAATAAAATAGACTACGTATATTACTCTTGTGTTTTGCAATTAATAATTTGATTAATTATTATTAATGATTAAGTGAGTTTTAAATATACCACAAACAGCATAGCGGGTTAAATAAAATGCTATTTTTAATGTAGTTTTAATTTAATATAAGGTATTTATATAAATTCAGCAATATTTAAAAATTTTATATTTAAATAAATTTAGCAATATTTAAACATGTAGATAAATGGTTTATGCTCATTGAATTATTTTAAACAATCTTATTTCTATATATTATTTCTATTGTGAAATTTTATCTGAAGAATTTGAAGAGCAACGATTTGCTTACATTTTTCATTTAATGTACACACATTTATGGGATTGTCTTGGTGATACATTGAATTAATAAAATTATACGAAATTAAAAGGATGATTTTTCTGTATTTCATTGATATATTTATGAAAAATGTATCCTGTAATTAGTGATGAATAATTTTTTGAAATTTTATAGCTTGATTATTGCTTTCAGTTAATATGTATATGAAAACTTCTTTTGATAAATATGTTTAATAAAGTTTTCTAGATAGTGAAAACATTTATTATTAATGCATACTTTAAAGACAAATTATATTTGATCCGAATCTTTCAATATTGTTTTAAACTTGCATAAAATCTGATGAACTATACATGTATTCTTTTTTGTTAAATTATCGAAGTGTTTTGCACAATATGTAAGCTATTTGTCAAAACCGAGTGTTACGTTCATTGATAAAATTCTGTTATATGTATGTATAATAATTTTCTTAGTTCAAGTTTGACACTATGCCTAAAAAGGTCCTTAAATCGAATCGGAACAAAAGAGATTTTAAGAAAGTGTTTACATTTATTTTACTTTTTCTGTGGGATAGTAGTGTTTTGAAGATATTTATCTAACCTGTCCGAAAAATTTATCATATAGATATTACTATTACGAATAAAAAAATTCACGAAAATTAAATAAATGATGCTTCGAATGCATAAAATTGGGTTTTTGTAAGACAAACAAAATTGTAACAAAAAATATGAATATTTATTTAAAATATATGAATTATTTTATATTTAAATTTATAATTAAAAACATTCACAAAAACATAATTATAATAATGAAAATGTATTGAAATGTTTTTAATTTTTTTACCGATATGTGGCGCTGTGAGTTCACTGTTTGTAAAACTATTATTATAGTGTAAGAAAAGCGACGCCATGATCACGATGTGTTGGCTATCTTTGTTTATTCCTTCTGAATTTTATATGATTATCAAGCCGGACATTTATTCAATTTAAAACTAAAAAGAATATTTATTATCAATAATTTCTATGAAAATGTATATTAATTTTCATTTTTTAATTACTCTATTGAAAAAACAGAATATCAATATTAACTTAAAAATAAAATATTAATTATCAAATTGATAAAAAACACAAAAAATCAATGTATATCGATTTATATCCAAAAATGATTCATAAAACAAATCATATTGAATAGAAAAATCAAATTATTATTAGTAAAAATGTTTTTGAATGTATAAAAGATTTTTAAGTGACAAAATTTGTTTATTATAGATATTTAAATTTTTGAATATAATTTATTTTTTATTTATTTTATACATAGATTAATTTCTTTTATTATAAAGGTTATTATTTGTATTAAAACTTTCACAGTAGAGTATTAATACATTTTTAATAATGAAAATGTATTGTGAATTTTTACGATATGTGGCGCTGTTTATTTTGTAAAACTATTATTAAGTGTAAGAAAAACATGATCACATGTGTTTGGTATCTTTGTTTATTTCCTTTCTGAATTTTATATGATTATACAAGATTGTTACATTTAAATTTTAATTGAATGTAGTGTAAGAGTGTTCTAATGAAAACTATGTTTGGGATGGAATTTTTACTTTGTTTACTTTCACCTTTCTTTGTAAAGCTAAAAATGATTAATTCATTATTCATTTGTAGAATGTTTTCTAAAATATTTTATAATATATATATATATATAGTTATATATATATATTATTTTATACATAAAAGTTCAATTATATATAAAATATTATAAATATAAATTTTTATTTCAGGTATAACTAAATTATATTAAATGTATCAAAAGATTAATGGATTATTTATTGATATAAAAAAGATTGTGATGCTGATAGGAAAACATCAAAATCATTTTCTATGATGTATATTTATCTTTGATCCTATGATGATCTCACAAACAACACAGAAGTTTTCAACTCGTTTTATATTTGCTTGAAACTTGTAAAATTTCCGGAATGTTTGAGAAAATAATTAAGTGACAGTACAATTAATGATTTAACTTTGCTGAATACCCAATCATTGCAAAATTGAATACCGAATCCATAAATACAGCATTCTATACGCAATTTATACTGTGCTTTTCAAAACTTTTTTTACAAGCATTAAGATTTTGCTTTAAAATTGTTGCTAACAAGCTGCTACAGCAAAACCACTACTATTTTCTCAAAGTTTGTAGATTTTTTAAAAGTTTGTAGAATAATTTTATTGGCATAAAATCTATCCACGATCAAAGTTCTTTTTATCTTTATTATTACTAAGTAGAAGTTATACTCACAGATATTTCGAAAAAAGTTGAAACTAATTTTAAAATGATCCAAATGTAGTATTTTTTGTAGAATTTTGATATAAATATCTTCTTTAAGATTTAGAATAGTTTATGAAACTTCTTATGAAATGTATGAAACATTAATTTTGTGTATATGACCCCGATGCTATAAAAATTTACTGTAAAATTACAATATTATTTGATAAAATCAGAATGGTAAAAATGTTTTAATTGTAAAAAGTGGTTAAATTCGTTTAATTTTAACTTATATTTTATGCTACAGAGAAAAAGAAAATTCTAAACTTGATACAAATTCCTAATGCGTTTCAGGTGCCCCCGTAGTGGCTCCTTTTATGTTTCCTCCAGCTCTTCAAGAAGGTGAACGTGGGAGTGCAATTTGCACTATTCGTTCAGGAGATGGACCATTACATTTTCAATGGAAGAAAGATGGAGAAGAAATAGTAGAAACTTCTGATATCAAAATTCAGTCCGTACCTGATTCTTCAATTTTAGTAATTAAGTCTGTGACTTCTAAAAGTTCTGGAAATTATACGTGCATAGTTAAAAATTCTCAGGGATCAGACCAATACACAGCTAGTTTAACTGTAACAGGTAAGTAAACTTTAATTATAATTTTATATACATACATATGCTTAACCAGGTTTATAAACAATATTACAACATTTATTACTTACACAGGAAAAGTTACAGTGAATTTAATTGTTTATATACTTCTTGTACCAATAACTGTCTTTTGTGTGCCAGTAATTATCTTGTAAATGATTTGTAAGATAAAGTTATTTCATTGTATTATAAATTTATGTATTATTTCAGTAAGGAATTTTCACCTGTTTAAAAAAAAGGTGGTTACTCACGAGTTTTCCAGCAGTGATTTAAGACTGAAGGATAAATTTGTAATATACATAAAATTTTAAAAGGATAACTAAGGAATAAATATTTTAGAAATAATAACTGAAAAGAAACTCATAAAATTAAACACAATTTCAATCAGATCTTGACACAAAAAATGATTGAAATTGGTTTTGAATCGATGGATAATAAACAAAGATGTTTTTTTTTTATAGATGCTTTGAGATTTGTATCTTTCAAGTAGTATTGAGCATCTAACAGGAAATAAAATTATGTTTCAATTTTAGAGAAGGAAATAGTATAATTTTTATTTTTAAAACGCCTCTTAAGTACTTAGATTTGAAACATTTCATTTTTTCACTGCAAGCTTTGACAAACAATAATTTTCCTCGGAATATTTAAAAGATCATATACTATAATTTGAAAAAAAATTCCTATTTTATATTTATAGTAAAAATTGCTTAAAAATTTTAATATAATTAAAGTTTTCTTGTTAAAATGTAAATACAGTTCCTCAAAGCTAGATTATCAATTTTTCATAAAATTCTTCTTGTATTAAACTTTTTGTTCAATACAGCACCTCCTATTTGGCTGAAGGAACCTGTGGATGTTTTTACTCAAGAAGGAGAGAATCTGTCTATTGAATGTATAGCTTCAGGTGTTCCACAGCCCACAATTACGTGGATATCAGGTTAGTATCTTTTATTTTAGATTTTAACATATTTCAATATAAATATATCATGTATGTTTTTAAAATTATTCACGGTGTATAGAGCTATTTTTGTGGATATACTTTTAAATTTTAAATATATACAGTATACTATAAATATCTATACATTAATATATTACACAGACACGATAACTAATCAAGGAAATATATATATATTATATTAAATAATAATCTGGTAGTTGTTGATTTTTATTCTAGTGATGTTTTACATTTTTTACAGTATTTAGATGATGTATTTTATTACAAAATTTGAAAATTTAGGACACACTATTTATGTATAAAATGTTCTGCTTCGATAATTAACATTTTGGTGTGAAAGAAAAACACTTTTCTTGCAACTCCGTGAGAAGCTTTGTTGATTGAACTTCTCATTTCAGGGAGGATTAATTAAAAGTTTCAGGATAATTAAGCTAATGCACTCTTATTTATTTATCATCTTATAACAAACTAATGCATAAACAAGCGCATAACATTCACTCAGTAACTCCTTTATATTATATATATATATATATATATATATATAATATAAGATAATATATCTTGATAATAATAATTTTATTAAATACATATCGTTTCTTATAAAAGCAAAACCTGCGCATTTTCATATATATATATATGGAAATATGTTGACCGCTCCATATACACGTTGACTGATTTATCTGTTTGCAACCTCATCAAATTCTTCCAAAATGCTTATATGACCGGATGATCTCAAAAGCTTACGCGAGAGTGGGTCTTTTTCATTTATTTTATTATTATAAAAGAGTTATTAAAATTATTTTTAACTCACATAATTTCCAATTACCCCTTTTTTATACACACAACACACACACACACACACACATATATATATATATATATATATATATATATTACGAAATTTTTCCATATAATATACATTCAGTGCAATTAACTTTAGATTAGTAAATTGATAGGAAATATATCAGTCAACTGTTTGTCACTCAGGGTACACGTGGGTTAAAAGCTTATTTTAAACGTCTATAAGTTTCCATGCCACTTGTAAATGTCGAAGTCATAAACTGATTCTAAACACTATTGCCCTAATTCTTATATTATACAAATGTCTGAAGGTTAAAAGTGTAAGGCATAGATAATAAATAAAATATTTAAGTAGTCATAGGATATCGCTGGGTTATGCCGGCACTTGGCGCTAACATTAAGTACTTTTGAATGTTAAAAGTTACTAACATAAAGTACGTACTTTTTAAATAAAAATTACAGGCTATTTCTACACTGGTATTTAATTCTTCGATAGAGATTTCGTGAATATGTATACTTTCCCTGCAGATCATCAGGGCCGTAAATTGTGTAAGCTGCAGGTTGAGGGCTTAAATACCAGTAGAGCTCCAAATCAGAAATGTGTGAGGAATATCTTATTAAAGAGTAAACGGTCTACTAACCAATGGTATAATTATAGTAAATTGATGTACTTGAAATAACTGGTTATACATGTTTGTAAACTATTTTGTTGTAATTAATTTTGATATAAAATAAAATACAATGCGAATGAAATATTTGATATTGAATATTTATGTTCTTTTGAAATTTATGTTTATGTTAATATTTTAATCTATGTATTTAAATTTAAGGAAAAACTGTTTCATTAAAAGAACATCAAATAACTTTTGAAAGATGTGTAACTTTTTTTTAACTGTTAAGGATATTTTTAAAGCATAATTTTAAAAGATAAGGTGCTGTTTCTTTTTTTTATTGTGACAAGTTTTAAGATTTAGCAGTATATATGAAAATATTTTATTTATTGTGTTAAAATTTGTAGACTGCATTTAAGAATTTGTCAACCACAAAGTTTTTCTCCTTGAAACCATGCTTCTTAAAAACAGCTTCTAGCTTTAATACCAATTTCCCATTTTACGCATTTGCAATTTTAAAAGCTTTCAATGATATAATAGGTAATATACCTTTGTGTGGAAGAATTTATTTGTTTCCCTATTTCAGGCACCCAACAAAATGTTATTTCATCCGATCAGTCATCGAACATACGCTCAACGTCATCAGGATCTTTAATAATAAGTAAAGTTGAAGCTTCTATGAAAGGACAATACACGTGCAAAGCGGATAATGGTTTTGGAGAACCTCTAACCAAAAGTGTAGAAATATATGTCCGAGGTAAGCACCGAAGGTAAAATAATAAAATTAGCAGTCAGCTAAGCAAGTGCCATTTGGAAGTTATGCTATACACGTTATGTATACACAGAAAAATAAATATTGTATAAAAGAAGGAATCTTTGTAAAAGTTTAATTTAGAATAAAATGTTTTGTTTTTATTCATATTATATTAATAGTAAAATTATTATTGTTCCATTGTTGTTTTGTTCAATTTATTGTGAGTTTAAAGAAATGAAAGAAAACATTTTCATATTGTATAAAGAATAACCTTTTAATTATATACAGTACTGTTCTGTTTAATGTGTAAAATTTGGGTACGTTTGACTTAGAAGCTTCAATTATATTTTGAAATCTGGAGAGATATTAATTTAAAATTATTCTTAAATATGTCCGATGAACTTTTTCGAAACAGGAATTTGCATTTCTTTATAAAACTCAACACATATGTAGAATTCTATAGAATTTTTGATGATACATACAATATATTTTTTAATGATACTCTTTTAGATATATAAATAACTAAACATGTAAGTTTGTGTGATTAAATTATTTTGAAACAGCTTAACAACTATTCTTTTTTATCAAAACTCTGTATCCTGTATATGTTATAAGAGCTAAAATTAGCTTAAGCGATGTTATTGGCTTGATAAGCCTTATCTAGAAAATTAATAAATTGCTTATAAACCATATTTAGTGCAACATTATTTTATAGTTGTTATCTATCTCTCATACACAATTCTTTTTATTTATTACGAGATTGAAAATTTTGATCGCTGTTTTACTTATGTTTACATTTATTCCCTTGGGACACAAACTTTTTTGGTTCTCGTTTTCTATTTTTGGTGTATTATAGCAAACTTGTTGATAATTAAATAAGTTTTGCTTTCGTGTTCCACTTTTTTAATAAAATCATGTTTAATTAAGTTTATTATTGAAAATATTTATATTTACTAATTTTATAGGGGTGATGAAAAGTGATGAATATGTGTGTGTACACTTTTTTGAAGTTATAATCCACATTTCTTTGAAAAATAATGTTTCAGTTTTTCGTTTAAATTACTGTAAGAACTCTTCTTTGTGTTTTACTGCATAATGTAAAGCTACATTTAAAGGTTGAACTCATATGTACATCAAACATTTAAATTATTTATGCTTTTTATATAAAGTTATTTTTATTTATACCTGAAGAATAATATACTTCTCTTCGTTTATTTCTGAAAAAAAATATACCTCTCTCTTCGAAACTTCTCTTTGTGTATTTTACTGTTTTAGTTCGAATGCTTTTCCTTTCAAACCTGGTAGAAACGTCATATTCCTTTTTTTTCATTTATAGAAATATAAATTTTTAATTAATTTATATATTTATGCTTTCTGAATTATTTCAGCGCTTGTGTCTACATGGTAGAATAAACGTTTGCTTATAAAAATATTTTTTGTTATTATAATGTATTTTAATATCACCAGGAGGCGCTTGTAACCATTATTTTGGTGTTGGATCTCTAGCTACATAGACGCTAATACGGTGATACTGTGCAGAGAATAATGTGCTTGAATTTATAAAATAGCTTTCACTGCCAATGAAAAGCTGTAAGGATCAACTTACACAGATGTTATAATACTTTTATCATAAGTTCTTTGAAAAGTTATGAGGAGTTACACAATTTATTATAGAAGTTCTCTGATATGTATGGTACTGTGCTTACTACAGCTTGTGGAAGGAAATGGTGAGTTTGATTATTTTACTTTTCTGAGATTATATAATAGCTATTTAATTTCATTTAAAATAGTATAGATACCATAATGTAAAGAACAAAGTCAAATCACGAATGCACATTCTCCCTTATGAATGTGAAAAAAAGTTATTGTAACTAATGTGTATTAAATATATCAACTTACAATACGTAAGTTTCATTTGAACTTCGTTACTGGCTCAACGTTACGCAAAGATTTAATTTTTTATATAAATATAAAACAATGAAAAACCTTTATGTAAAACCTTTAAACAGCTTTATCAGTTATTTAACAACATGATTAAGAACAATTGAAGCGTCTATACAAAAAATCATTTACTTATACTAATTTTACATACTTACTACGAGTACTACAGAAATAACATGATGGTTTAATTTCAACGCAGTATATAGAAAAGATAGCTATTTTTGCGTTTAATTTTGATGAAGTTAAGTTAGATTCATTTCAAGATTAATTTTTATTTTATTGAATTTTACCCATGTAATCATTAAAAGTTGATTAATTATAAAGTACATTCAAATGAATATAATATTTGTACTTTTCAGAATGTTTGAATTATTAATTTAAGTTTAAATGGTTTATATATAAAGAATTTACAGCTATAAGTTTATATTTCTCAATTTAAAAATTTATGAATTTTGCAATCTTTGCACATTGTTTATAACATTAGTTAAATAGGTATTTTTTTATAAAACACATATATCTAAAAATTGATACATATACATTTAAAAAAATTTATTGATACTATAGAAAAGGCATTTGAGCAGTAAATCTGTACAAAACTATATTAGTGTTTAGTCCTCTGAAGATATAAAGTTACATTAACTTCACATTCACAATACACACTTTCTTTGCAAGTATTTAATAACTTTCTAAGAAATATGTAATGAAATAAATATTTGCATAGTTATAAACCAAAAATTGACGATTTAGCAAGTATAAGTTTTAATATTTTTATCTGGTGCTGTATACTGCTGGGCATTATTATTATTATTATCCGGTTGTTTGAATTTTCTTCTAATGTCTAAACACTTATATATATAGCTCCTCCTCGACTTCAGCTGTTGTTGCCGGATATGGTGTCAGTTGGCGAGAAAGTAGTTGCTACCTGTGTGGTTAGAAGTGGCTCAAAACCAGTCACATTTCGATGGTCTAAAAACGGAAAAGAATTGAAGAACGATTCCGAACTGCTGATGGATATCAACAACGATATATCTATGTTGACGATATCATCAGCTTCGAAAGAAAACATGGGAAATTATACATGCAAAGTAGAAAATGCTTTTGGCAAAGATGAACATACATCTGCTCTCATTATAAAAGGTAAGAGTCAAGTGTATTTTTATAGAGCTAAAATTTTATTTATGCTTGTTTTTCAGATACAAAAGTTTCAATTAAAAACAAAACTAAAAAAAAAAAAACTATCAAAAAGTACTGGGTTACAAGTATGCTCGAAATGTAGATATTGTTTTATTTTGCATGGAAAAGTAATGCACTAGAATAAATTAACAAAAAATAAATTTCAACAATTTCGATGTGAAAAAGATATTTTAAAAACTATGAAGATTTTTAAAAAACTGCTTTAAAACTATTTTTACTAAAATTAAAGTAATGGTCACCGTTTGTTTCATAATAATGTATAAACAAAATGTATGTGATACTGCTGTAAAATATACTTAATATGAATATTTTTCTAAGATATAAAGTAAATGGCAACTTTTTCCCTAGATTTTAGGTTTGTAAATATTAAAAAAGCTTTAATATTAAATAAATTTTCTTTTAATTCTTTTCAAAACAAAGAGACATGCTGCTTGAAAAACTTTTTCGGATAAAAGAAGTTTACCAATGCAACGCTAAATTTATTAAGATTAAAATGTTCTAGAAACTTAATATTCAGGACTCATTAGCTGGTATTCTATTACTAATATTTACAGAGATATTTTTACTATTGATACACAGTAAAGCAGTTAATACACATACATACATAATATGTTGGTATAACTAAAAATTTGAATTTAAGGGTATTAAAAATTATGGATTTAAGCCATTTATAACATAATTAATCTTAAAATTTTGTCTAATGTATATAATACTAATTTCGCTTCTAATACCCTTTCCTTGCAAAAACTGTTTCCAATGATTTTCGATAGCTTAAACTTTTTCAGTGGTTTTATTCAGAATGTTTGCTTTGGACTAATACTGCTATTGAAAGTTCATTTTAAATTTTATTATTTAAATTATCTTTTTTTTAGAATTACCTTTTTCCCTAGACTACTACATATATTTTAGGGATATTACCTAAACCTCTTATTTATTTAAAAGTAAAATTTCAGTTTCTACATTATAATTTGTTCATTTATTGTTTTATTTAATATAAGGGGATGATTCCGAATAATGAATACAAATCAGCTGTTACACGTTGGATAGTTTCCCCTTAGTATATTTTCATTCGATAAGAAGATGCCAAAAGAATTAAAATATCTTCTATGGTCATAAATCACAATAATAAAATGATAAAAAATATACAGTGGGAATTGTAAAGTCCTTAACTGACGTTTTCACTGCAACATATGCTTTTAATCACAAAAAATGTTTCAAATAAGACAAAAAAAATTTTTTATGGTATTTTTAATTTTAAAATTTCATAATTGCGAAGATTACAAAATCTGGATTTTTAAGTTTTCCTGTTCCTTATCATCATGCTTACTAAAAATTAAATTTTATCATGTAAACGTAATGCAAAAAATATCACTGGTGTTCGACAAAAGTTTACCGAAATATTTAAATCCAATGATTTTTTTCTACTTCTTTAAAATATCAGTTAAAAGATTAATTACAGTATTTCAAGGTTGAAATCAGGTTGCAAAGCACTCTTTAAGCCTAAAGGGGAATGAAATAAAGCGTATATTTTACTGGAAAATACAGTGTGTATCTGCTTTACTATGAATTTAACCCATCTAGAAAATCCTTCATCCTTCGACGTTAAAAAGGTATTGTAACATGATTTATCCATTAAATAATCAGTACTTGATTGAAGAAAACAAATCTGTAAATTTTCGCAAATCTTGATTTTAAATATCTCAGCAGTTAATTTTTGTCACAAAGAAGAGGAGCATTTTCTGTTACGGTTTTTAGAACAAGGCTGAATTTTTACTTTTGATAAAAAATCGAATAACGCATAAAAATTTAGGTATATGTAATTTTTCCCAAGTGATTTTTAAATTTAGATAAGCCATACAGTGAATTCTTATTTTATTTGAAATATGTACACACCCCATATATATATATATATATATATATATATATATATATATATATATATATATATATATATATATATATATGTATATATATATGTATATATATGTATATATATGTATGTATGTATATATATATGTATATATATATATGTATATATATGTATGTATGTATATATATATGTATATATATGTATGTATGTATATATATATATATAGCATATGTCTATGATAAAACATTGTGGAAGAGGCCGGTTGAGGATTCATTTTCAAAATGGTATTTATGTATACTAGACAAAATATAAATACGTTTTAGTAAATACAATATATAAATACAATTAATGTTTAGAAAGATTGTTGTAAAGTACAAAGTATGAAAAGACGAAAGAAAGTATGGTAACAGCCTATTCTTTACACAACTCATTCAAAAGCCTTATGTATTTTACCTGATATAAAAAAACTGCTACTTAAATGATGGTTTGAATGTAACGAGTTAAGAAAATTTTGAAAATTTACTGAAGTAGTGACATTAATGTATTTTTATATATTAGCACCACCAGTATGGATAATGCAACCTCAAGATGTAAAAGCCTCAGAGGGACAATCAGTACTTTTGAAATGCATCGCAGATGGTTTACCAAAGCCAGAGTATACCTGGGAAAAAGATGGTAAAAACTGTAAGTTTTTTTTAAATTTTAGAATATAATATTCTTAATTAATTTAATTATTTTTCTAATAAAATTTTTTTATAATCTTCATATAGGTGAAGGTGTAAAATTTATATCCCGAAATTTAAAATTGAAAGCAATATTTTCACATGGATAATTAAATAGCTTTAATTTATTAGACTATTTTAGTCTAATACATTTTAATTTCATATTTTGAATGTAGAAATTTCTTAATAAAACGAAAAATTTCAGATTTTTAATAGATTTAACTCTTTGTACTCCTATGTACACGAAATTCTTAGTATTTCAGTGACTATATGGCGATATATACTAGTGAAATCGGTTAATATTAAACCTTTTAATAAGTACAAAGGTTGCGATTATCCAGTAGAAAACTATAGTAAAATCCAAAATGTTTTGTATAAAAAACTTATTTATAAGCTTGTCTTTGCTTTGTAAGCTCATATGTTAATGCTCTAGTTGGAGACTTTTGTGTATTTCCACTATATACTGCTGAAGTTATTTCCTTTGTGGTAAACTAAATTTATTTGTGTACTGAATATCTTTATTCAGTATAAAGATATATTTTATTTATTTGTATACTGAATATTTTTACTGAATATAAGTATTTTATTACGGATACTTTTCCATTTGTAATTGCTCCTTAACTAAATGAATGTTAAATTTCTATTTACAAAAACTCTAAGTTCAAATAAAGTGAAACATTTGATACATTTAAGATTTTTAATTATTATAATATCATAATAAGAACTATTAATAAAATGAATTTATATCCTGATAAATTAGAATTACTATATTATTCTTAAGACTAATATTTATTTGAACAATACTTTGCAGTTTTTATCTAATAAAACATTCATACAAAATTATTTTTACTTGCTGCAATATTTATAAACTGTTCATGAGATTGAAAATGTTTTCAGACTACATTATTTACATTTTCTAGATTTCGAACGGCGACAAGTTATTCTGTCCTCATTTTCTAATTTTTGGTACACGATAAGAAACTTATTAATAATTAAATAAGTCTAGCTTTTGTGCTCCACTTTTCTATTAAAAATTTGTTCCATTGAATTTAAAAAAGAAAATAATTTTAGTGACTTACATTTTTTAAATTTAAAGGGTGATGAAAGGGTTCATGTAGGTGATTATGTATTTTAAAGAAAAGTTAAATTCAGAAATCAAAATAAGCATAGAAAAAATATATGAGAACAATTATGTTATAATCCATATACATTTTTTTAGAAATACTTATGTATACTTAGTTTTTCGTTTAAATGAACTGAATAGACTCTTCTTCGCACGTGTTTCACTCCACAATGTGAAAACTACATTTACAGGTATGAAATGATCACTGATCACATACATTAAATATTTAAGTAATTTAAGTTATTTATACAATTATATATATGTATTGATACTTGAAGAGAGTTAATAAGCTCTTATTTTTCGTCTTTTAATATGAACGCTTTTCTTCGAAAACAAGAAATACGTTCCTTTTTAATTTACAGAAATGTAAATGTTTTGTTAACTTAGTTTTGATACATTTTGGATTACTTCAAACCTTTGCCTATATGATACAATACTGACTCACCATTTATAAAAAAATGTAAAAAAAGGGAGTATAATTTAAGATATTTATCTGATACTATACATCGTTATATATCTCTATTATAATCCATCTGTTTGAAAATGTTTTTTAATACTTAAATATTTATATGTAGCTCCTCGTCGGCTTCACCTTCTGGATATGGTGTCAGTAGGAGAGAAAGTAGTTGGTACTTGTGTAGTTAGAAGCGGTTCAAAATTCTTCACTTTTATGGACTAAAAATGAAAAATAGTTAAAGAATGATTTTAAATTATTTATGGATATCAGCAACAATATATCTATGCTGACTACAGTATTAGCTTGAAAAGAAAACATGGGAAACTGTGCATGCAAAGTAAAAAATACATTTGGTAAAGATGAGCACACATCTGCACTCCTTATAAAAGTTAAAATTCAAGTATTTATTGATGCAGTTAAAGGATTATCTAAGCTTGGTTTTGCTTCTTAAATAAAAGTTTGAAATAAAACATTTTTGGATTAAAAAAAGAAAACATTCTTGAAATTCAGTTATTGTTTTATTTTCTATGATGCTATTTGTTTTAGTTAGAAAAAAATAAAATGTCAACATATTTTAGATAAAGAAATGTTTTAAAACTGATTGAAGAGTGTTCACATACATGAGTCAAAAGATATGAAGATTTCATTCCCAAGTTACAATGTTTAATTACTTTACAGTTGAGGAATTAGAGTCCTCAGGGCCTCATGAAAATCTTTTACTTAATTCAAACGGATTTCTTCATATTTCTCAAGTCACAAAATACCATGTAGGTATCTTACACATGCCATGGTGTAGAACAAATCTTCAAGCCAGTTCAACCGTATCTGTTAATGGTAATCTTAAATAAGCATATTTTAATTGTTTAAATTAACTCTTCGATGCTATATCTGTATATTGAATTGGATTAATGCATATGTAAAACAGTTAGTGATATGATGTATAATAATAAGTGTGATGTCATGGATATTTTAATATAATTTTAATTTAAATAATTAAAAATAAGCATACATTTTATACCATGTACTCTTGAAAAAATTCATGAATAAAATATATTTAATATCAGCTTTTGTCTACTTATTTTGCCACCAAATGGCGCTGCTGTCACGTTTTGTGAATGTCTTAAGCGTTACTATAACAAAACATATCTTTTCGTATGCTTAGTATGAATGGAAAAAGAACGGGAATTGCAAACTTCCACAGTAAGGAGTTAAACGTCTTTAATAACAGCTTCAAATCCATGTGAAACAGATTGTAGTTCCAGTGTTTCACTCTGAATAATTTGAGATATGAAAATGAAGATCTTTTCTACTGTGCTTATAATACTATACCTGGGAAATGCATATGCAGAATCAGAAGGTAAGCTTTCATATTTTTAACTTTGGTTCGTATGGAAATATTTTTTCTGTTTATATTAATGCTAATTTGTATTCGATGACAATTTTTTAAGACTAGAATTCTTAATATTGCAAAAATCCTGATAAAAAATCTTATACTTCTGTATTACATTATCTAAATTAAAAACTAGGGAAAACTAGTTACAACACATCAATGTCTTTTTAGACACAAGCAAGTTATGTTATTATGTAGATAAATTTCTTTAGGCCGAGGTTAAATAAATTTATTACAAGTTCTGATAAATTATAAATTGATAAGAATATACTTTTTTTCTTGTCGTACGAAATAAATAAACAATGGATAAACTATCTATTTAGTATTGAATAAATTCAGTAATATTAATATAATTTTAAAGGCGGTTATATATTTAAGCTTCATTTTTTATTTGAAACTTTTAATTTATTTTCAAATATTCTTACTGGAAATAAACAAATATTTTTATAATAAGCATTTCAAGCTTCTTACTTTTTAAATGTACCACTTTTTCTCATTTTTAATTACATCTTAAAATTATTTTAATGATTTCAGCCAAGCCTATCATCCAACCTTTTACATTCCCTCAGTATGTCAGTGTGGATGAGAGAATCGCTGCAATATGTAATCTAAAGTCGGGATCAAAACCTTTTCAGTTTCGGTGGAGCAAAGATCAAGCAGATATTAAAAAAATTCCAAATGTTGTAGTGGACACTCAAGCAGACTACTCAGTGTTGACTGTGGATCCAGTTAAAAGAGAAAATTCTGGAAATTACACGTGCACTGTGACAAATCATCATGGAAGTGATAGCCACACTGCTGGATTTGAAACAAAAGGTATTGTGCATAGTTGTAAACATAAATATTCTTCCTGTTTTTTTAGTTATGTTATCAATGTGGTATTATAAATATTTTTCAAATTGAACACATATTTTACTTTACTAGTTTTAAGTACATAACTGAACTATTAGACGGAATTAAATTACAATTTAAGAGTTGACCTTGTATAAAATATATAATATATGTTTATCTTAAATGACAGATTGTAATGTTTCATTATCTTAAAGAAGTAAATTTAAAAATACTTTATAAAATGCTACTGTATGATTATATACCATTAATTATCATTTCTCTTAAACTCTAAAAGAGTAAAACCAAATGTAACTTCTATAAAGATACATTTGATAGACATAATACGTTATTTTCAAGAAACTTCTTTTATTTGTTCAACAAATGTAATATAAACAACATATTTTTGCTTAATTTAAATTTATTTATGTACTTAGTTTTGAAAAATCTATAGTATTATAAATTTTATTTTAACCTGCAAGACTTAATTTCTTTATTTTTAATAATATATAAATACTTTATGAACAAATTTGATTTTATTTACCACAAAACTACTTAATATTTAAAGTATTAAAATTTATGTTTCCTATTATTGAAAAAAATATCAAGTGTGCAAATCAAAACACTGTTCTTATAAAGAAAAGAATTTTAATGAAAAAAGGGAACTAAGTCACTCTTTCAATTCGAGCAATGGTCACGTAAGTATGTTTTACTAGTAAAAATTTCCAGGGATCCTTATGAATGATTGGAATTCTGATAAAGTGCTAAAGAAGTATAGAAATCTGTCACATTTAGGCTTGAGAATATAACGATTATTTTTGTTTTTTTAGCTTCTCCGGAATGGACGATTGTTCCCCAAGATACAATAGCTGCTGTAAATGAGAAAATTAGTATAACTTGTAAAGCTGATGGAATACCTAAGCCAACAATGACGTGGAAAAAAATTCAAGGTACTTTTTGATAAGTATTCCCGTTTTATTTATTTATTCAAAGTCATATTATAAATAAGTACACTATATAATTCATGGATTAATTATATTTTTAAAGAAATTTCATTCTTCAGGAAAATTTTGTGAATGAATTGTTGCTTACATGATTTTTTAAACTTGTAAGGTTATTAAATTGCACTAAATTTGTGTTGCTAACTTTTGTTAAGTCTATTTTGCATTCGATGGAGTGATTGGAATTAATCAAATATAAATTAATTTAATGCAAAAATCTAAGTGTATATTGTTATGTCGAATAAACACTTTAGTATATTCGACAATTCAGTATATTGACGATCAGTTAAATAATTTTATAATGAACGCTAATTTCTTTTTTAGACGGTGATACGTATGAAGAATTATCTTCAAGTAATCGAATTGACATCATAGCTAACGGAACGCTTGTTCTTAATTCTGTGACATCTCTTGACAGAGGAAATTATGTTTGTGAAGCAAACAATGGTATTGGAAATATAATTAAAGCGCCATTCTCAATAAGTGTTAGTGGTAAGTTGAGATTATATGAACGTTTGAGTGATTTTGATTAATTTTCACTTTGTTTTAAATTATTTTAATATATATTTATTTCAAAATATTCTTAAAGATGAAATGAATAGAAATTTAAATGATTAATTTAATATTTCAATGATTTTATCTATCTGTTTTATTTTAACTCTTTCCTCTACCATTGTATTGCAAATAAAATATGTATCTGTTTGAAATGAGGAAATAAAAAATGTTAATGTGGTTTCGCTTTTTCATTGAACTGTCTCTCATTTCACTTTCCTTCCTTTCAGTCTATGGTTGTTTATTTACTAAAAAAATTACCTAATATTTACGTTCCTGATTCCGAGTATGAGCATAAAACTGAACTCAATGTTACGAAACTAACATAATTTTAATTTCTTTTTCATCCGATGTGTGGCGCTACTCTTGTGATTACTGGCATTTTAGAAATGTTATGGTCTTTTAGTAGTATTTTAGATACTCCAGGGTTTGTGATTGACGCTTACTAGCTAAATGGTTTTTGATCCTATTCTCTGTTAGAACTTCACTTAAAATGAAAGGTACTGATGTGTAAAGCATGGAGTGCGTATGATACTAAAACAAGATGAAGAACATCAAGTTTACGAAGATACATTCGTTAATTTTGACTGTGGGGACGCTTGTGATATTCCTTTTTAAGGAGTGCTGCTGTTCTGCAGGTAAATTATATTCACATCTATCAAATTTATATTAAATGTAATGCTTATATGTATGAAGATTTCTAATTTCTATTTAAGCCTGTAAATCTATCAATATATAGTTTTTAGAATTACAGATATAACAAGTTGAAGTTCATTTATGATTTATAATGTCATTTGTTTTAAAAATTATGTTAAAATGTATGTTGTTTTTAAATTAATTTTCTTTCTGAAACTTACTTGGTTTCTAAAACTTATGAACACATAATTTAATTTCTTGTATTATGTTTCATCAGAAACCCATCAAGTTTGTGACAGTTTTAAATGCATAAAAATTGTTCACAAAGTGATACTGTAAATTCTGTGTAAAATATGGTAAAGTCTAGATTATATTCATTTTTCTTTAATTATGTTATTATGAACACATAACAATGATATTTTTCAATACAAAATTTTAATATTCAGACAGAAATTTCAAACACAAACAAACTTGAAATAGTATTTGACATTTTTAATATACTTACATGATTTCAAATAACTTTAATATAAGGAACAGAAATTTTTCAATTATTTTTATATAACAAACTGAATCATTTAATACAATACTCTGAGCAGTTTTTTACAGTAATTATACAACATTAATCATACATCTTCTGACAAATAAATACTAGTCAATAATGACTATGAAATGAAGTTTATTTTGGATATAAGTGTATGTAAAATAGTATAAATACAAGTGAATAATCTTTAATGATACTAAAATGAATTCCTAGGTAGCTATATACAAGTATATACTATTTACTTTTATAAAGTTTTGGATACCAGAACTTAATATAAGAACATAAATATATGCATAAATATCTCTTTATAACATTTATTCCTACTAGCAATATTCTGTATGTGCTTTCGAATGTTAGATAATAATGTGATTTAAGTTATGAAATTCCTCACAATGAAATGAAATGCTAATTATAATTTCATAAATATTAAACATTTTTATTTCAGGAGCACCCAAACTTCAGCCAATATTTTTACCTGAATACGTGTCTGCAGGAGAAAAAGTTACTGCTGCATGTGCTACTAAAAGTGGTGTTCGTCCACTGAAATTTCGATGGGAAAAAGACGGAAAAAGTATCGAGGATGTGCCTAATTCATCAGTCGACATTCAAGCAGATTACGCTGTTATGACAATAATTCCAGCTTCAAGGGAAAATATCGGCAATTATACTTGCATTGTAGAAAATTCCATGGGAAGGGACTCCTTTACAGTACCACTTATATTAAAGTGTATGTTTCTATACTTTATTTAGTACTTATTCTCTTTTATATGATATTATTAAAATGCATGCAAAACATTTAAATAATAATATATGCCGAATTACATAACCTTTTATCCACCTTATATCCATTGAGATTTAAAATTATCTATACAAATTACAGGAAAATGGCTCAAAATATATAAGTATATAAATTGTGTTGAATTTTCATGAAAACGTAAACAGTTAAATTATATACATTTGATACTATGCATATAATATACTTTATAAATTTAAATGCATGTTTTGTTGTGCTCAGGAATATTATTTAATTTTGATGTAACATGAATATGTAATTAAATTTAACTTGTCTATTTTTTAGCTCCACCTTACTGGCAGAATGAACCTTTGGACATTCAAACATCAGAAGGAGAAACGGTAAATGTGAACTGTAAAGCTGATGGATTACCAAAACCTACAGTAAAGTGGTTTAAAACTGCAGGTAAAAATGATTTATTAAAATATTAGAGAAAAGCTTTAATTATATAGTATAGTCAGTTATGTAGGATATAATTATACGTACATAAATGTGTTGTTCATAATTTCTATATTAATATCATAATCATAAAATAATTTACTTAAGAATGCCGATTTCAGCTTGCTGATTATATTTTGAAATGCTAGAGAATATAAGGGGAGTTTATGATATATTTGTACATACATTCAAATCTATAAATATATTAAACACATGATATCGATGCATGTGTCTTTTATAGAGAATTGTTGATAATGTTTCAACTGATATTTGTTCAGAAATACATAGGGAAAAAAATTCGGCTTTAAAAGAAATTTTTACCCGACATTTTTGCTGAAAAATGTGTACAATTTCAGAAAAATTTTAAAATAGTGAAAAGTTTTAACGATTTTTGTCCGATCACTATAGAAAAAAAAGTAGCTTAATAAATATCATAAAGTTAAATGATAATATCTACATATTAGTAACAAAGACTATTATTCATTTTTAATTCTAAGTATCTGAAATTTAGAAAGTATGTCAAATGAATAAATTATTTTTAAATTCAAGTGTAGAATTTGATTGAAATTCCTAATTTTTGTTTTTTACAGATAATTCAGATAGTCAAATTAATAGTGATAATCACTTTTACGTAATGGAAAACGGAACCCTTTCTATACAGAATATTAAAAACAGTGATAAAGGAGTTTACAAATGTGTTGCCGATAACGGAATGGACAGACCGTTGGAAAAAAGTATTACGGTATTGGTTCATGGTAAGATTTTCACTTTGAATGACTGTGGTGATATATGAAGATATTTTAACTTTAAATTATTCAGAGTATTGTGAGTTTAATGCAAACTATTGTGTATTGACGTTTGTTCCGTGAATATATGTGTTTGTTAATTAATATTAAGTAATGATGAATCTAATTGTTATGTCGTTTTGTGGCAACAGTTTTAACGTTTTATTTATAAATTCAACGTTATACACGAATTCCAGTTTTACATAAGTTACTGAAGAGAATATTATTTTATAGAAATGTAATTTTTGTATAAATAAAAATGTAATTTTTTGTCTTTTTCCTGTTTCTGTATCCTTTATTCGGCTTTCATATATTTAAAATTTAATTTTTATTTTGCGGAAGTTAAAATAAAACACATTTTGTTTCAAAAGTTTCCTCTGTGTGGCGCTACTTGTCTAAAACATGGCCTAAATGTATAGTGAAGTTTAGAATGATACGCCATAGAGATATTCTGTAGATATCATGTGTTTTTACGGCAAATTTTACGTGTCAAATGACTGCAACGGGATTATATATTTTTACATGCGTATTACAGAACTAAAGTATATACTCTCGATTGTAATAGCCTAAAGCTTTAAGTTGTATAATGAAGATTTTGAAACAGTCGGGGAATCTCTTAGCTTTGTGTGTTATCATACAGACAAGCAGTTTATGGAAAACCACAGAAGCCGAAGGTAAGATTTATTTTAGACTTATTTTTTCTATTAGCTTATTATTGATGATTATTAGTAAACTTAAAATAAAATAACATACTATTTCTTGGAAATTAGAATGTAATCAAAACACTGTTATTACTTTTAAATTGCAGGAATTGAATTTAAAAATAGATGTATATTTATTCAACTAATTATAAATGATAAAATTTTAATGGCTTGTAATTTTGCAGATTTTTTTTTAAATTTTAAAGTAAGATTTTGTTTTATCAATTCTAAAGCAAGGCGTTTTAATTGCTTATATTTATAAAGTAAAAAAATAGTTCATAAGAATCTTATCGATTATTTATTAGGTATAATATTGACAAAAAGCTTTGTTACATAAGTTTTATTTGTTTTCTGTTAATGTGATACTAATAACACTAGAAATTGGAATTATTTATTTTCTCTTTAAGGGAACTGAATAATTTAAAAAAATATTTGAATTTGTTTGAATTTGCTGATTTATTTAGAGATTCAATAAAGTTTTGTAAATTTTGCTTGAGCATCACCATTTTTATTACTAAAATACTTTCATTTAATTAATAACTACCATAAACTGTACTCAGTTTAAGGGTATTCATTATATAACATTATTAAGTTTACATGTAAGTTAGTAGGAAAATATGTAGTTTTAGATTTAATAGAATTGTCATGAAATACAGTTTTTTCCTTTAGGAATTCAGTTTCCCTTTACATTATTTCTAATCTTGCATTTTCTTTAGAGTCTCCAGTAGTTCAACCGTTTGCTTTCCCAGAATCTGCATCCATCGGCCAAAGAATAACCGCAACATGTGGCATACTTCAAGGTTCAAAAACACTGACATTTATGTGGCTTAAAGATGGGAAAGATGCTACAAGCATCCCAAACACATCAGTTGATATGCAGGCCGAGTATTCGGTTTTAACTATAGTACCTGCTTCTAAAGTAAATGTTGGAAATTATACCTGCGTTGTTAAGAATGCATTTGGAGAAGATAGACATACAGCAGCTTTTTTGTTGAAAGGTATTTTATTTTATTTAAAGTATTATTTATATTACTATTATTAAAGTTACTGAGAGACAGAAGTGAGAGAGATATATATTATCATTTATTATTATTAAATTATAATTATTAAATATTATTATTTAATTATTAAATTATTATTATTAAATATTATTATTTAATTATTAAATTATTATTATTAAATATTATTATTTAATTATTAAATTATTATTATTAAATATTATTATTAAATTATTAAATTACTAAATTACTTAATTTACCATTACTTATGAAATTTTGCTTTTACCAAATCTCGACTAAAATTGTTTTATTGAATTATTAAATTTTAAATTATAAAAATAAAATAAAATAATTATAAGTTATTTAAAATTATTAACTTTTAATTTTTTTTAATAAAATTAGTAAATTATTAAATTATTCAATTTACCATTACTTATGAAGTTTTGCATTTACCAAATCTCGACTACAACTGTTTTCTGCACTACATGTGTTCACCGGCATATGTTAAAGTAAATAAAATTTCTGTGAAACAGAACCGTATTATTGTCTAAACATGCTAATTTTTCTCTTTTCGCGAAGTACATCAGCAAAATAAATATAACACTCTATGAACAAAAGGTTAATAATCTCTATTTAATATTAATATCAGAATGTAATTATAAAAAATAATAGTGTGGATAATAGTAATAATATAAAGAATAATAGAAGTTATAGTCCATTAGATTTATAAATTTTCTTGAACAATAGCTGGTTTCTAGAAATAAAATAAATTTCTCTTTGTTCTGTGCAAAACAGAAAATTGGTTTTCTATAATTGGTGTATATATAAGTAATAATTATCTTCTTAAGGCTATATATTAAGTGAATATATATGTAATATGAATTCCAAATAGTTCTTTACTTTCTTTATCAATTGCTCTCAATAAATTGCTATCTTTTCCTATTATTTATTCATTCTGCTGTTTAAGATTTTTTGCGCATTGCTGATGTAGACACATATTGAAAAAAATATTAAAATTTTTAGAGGCACCAACATGGATAATTGAACCTCAAGATGTAACAGGAGTTGAAGGTGAACATATAGAAATTAAATGTCTTGCTGATGGTCTGCCAAAACCCGAAATTAAATGGTCAAAACTAGAAGGTAATGTGAATTTTAATGAATGTAGTTTTATTGTTAAATTAGTGTAATATTCAATTTTATCATGTTGACAGAGAGTATTTTAAAAGTTCTAAGCATTGATTGAGTGTGCATTTATGTTATATTGGTTTACATTTCTTCCTGGATGTTATGCGCACACGCATTCACACCTGCACACATATATCTTTATATATAAAATTCTTCTGTCCGTGTGTTTGTAATAGAACTCCTCCTAAACGGCTGGACTGATTTTGATGAAATTTTGTGTATGCAATTAAGTTGATTCGAGAATGGTTTAGATTCACAATTTGATCCGATAGAAAATGCTTTTTTTATTAAAAATCCAGAATTGTACACTTATTGAGATTATTATAATGCCCACTTGAAACCTTCTTACTATAAACATTTACTACTCGCCAACGTATCCGTAGCGCAGTGGTCAGTTCAACGAGCTTCAGTACGAGAAGCCCCAGGATCGAATCCCCGTACAGGCGATGTGGGAATTTTAATTTAATCTAATTACCTGTGTCATGATTCTAAGCGTGGTGGCGTCAAATATTTTTAAAATAATTTTCAAAGCTATCTTTTCCATTCAAATGATCAAATTTATAATTTATTTAAAAACATTTTACAATTTTTGGATTTACAGCGTTAAAACAGGACAACGTCTGTAGGTAGTTTAATGTATATATATATTATTTAATCCAAACAAACCATTGTAATTTACTAATTTAAATATAAATATAATGTTTTAATTCTCATATATTATGCTATATGTAATTTTGAAGCAATAGAACTTTTAATATATTTTTTGACTAATTGATGCATTCCTACATACTATCTGTTCATCATGAGACATTAAAAGAAAAAGATCGATTGATAAAAATTTTATTAAATAATAGTTGTTTGTTATATTTGTTCAAATGTAGCTTGACTTAAAGAAAAAGGTTTAAGACTGAACATATAACATAAAAAGAGTAGTAGGTGGAAAACACTTTTTGAAAATGAAAAAAGTAAATATTTAGTTTATGATAGTAATCAGGGAGTATTACAAAAATGATTATGGCTACACACACACACACACACATAAATATATATATATTGCGCTTTTAAAATAACATTTTACTGTAGAGACAATTATATTAGGATATAGTAGTAGTAGAAGTTTCATAACTGATTAATTATTTTTTAGACTAACATGAAAAATTTTAGTGTCCTTTTCAATCGTAAAGAATCACCTCAGACAATTAAATGAAGCAAAATTAAGAAAGCATAATTGAAATAGGTCACATGCTCTTGAAAATTGGTTTTTAAAATCAGGAATAAAAAGAGATGAGATCAGAATAAATGAGGCGTTACCATAAATAATTTTGTATTCCCTAGAACGTCCTAAAATATATCTTAAAGTACTAATAAATCAAACCAAAAGATTAGCAGATATTGGATTATTGAAGAAAGAAGAACTATGCCACGATAATTTAATTCCTTTTGAAACCATATTATGAATTTACCTTTCTAATTTACAACAGAAATGAAATGCATTTTCAAGCTATTAATGAAATGAAAGGTTTTATATTTATTACGTAGATAGAAATGTTACAACTGAATCTCACTTTATTAGAGAAATGATTGAGCACCATTTTTCATGCGCTTTTTTTATATGTATGCAGTTTACAAATGCATTATATTTATAGAAATTTAAGTTTTATATTATAATGCACACATTATGTATGTATAATTATTGTAAATTATAAGATGTTTTTAAAATATTAAATGCATATCTTATTTACTGAATGATTTATTTAAAACTTTAATATTATTAATTGATTTCAGGAGATTCTAATGTAGCAATACAAGATTCCTCTAATCGATTTGCTAACAAGTCTCTAATTATAATATCGTTAAAGTCAGAGTTTGCAGGAACTTACACATGTGAAGCAGAAAATGGTATTGGAAAGTCAATAAAAAAGTCTGTTAAAGTACATGTTAATGGTGAGACAAAGTATTTTTGAAATTTTGAATTTCACAAGTGATTTGTATTATTACGTATGATAATTTAATAATACTTTATCATTATATATATATATTTTAAATATTTGATCTCTAATGATTTATGTCGAAAAAGCATTTATTTGTATTCTATTAAAATGTTTCTGTACAAATTTTTTCAATAAATTTTCCAATGTATTTTGAAAAACAAAGAATTTATCAAATATGCTGAAATTTACTGATATACTTTGATGTATTTATGTATGCTTAAAGATTAATAAATATGACCAAATGTCTTGATAAATTTTTAAAAACTTGAATTTTAATACTTGGAAAAAATAAAATAAAATTTTTTGTTCTGTAAATATTTGTAGACTATCATATTTATGCTTGCAGTCGTACTTTTTAATTGATTTAGTAGTGTTTTCTATGAAGGAAGCAAATTCCAAAAACTGAGGTAAATAAAAATTTGACTACTGCCATTTCAACCCGTATTTTCTCCTGAAGAACAAAACCATCATTAATTTTTAATGAGAAATTACTGTTTATATGTTTCTATTTTATCTTAAGAAATCACTTTATTTAATTTTTTAAAAGTATATATGTTGTTATTTATTGTGCTATATGTGATTCTTAAGCAGTAAAACTTTGATACATTTTGTTAACGTATGCTTGAATTAATTTATGACTGTGTCCTAGAGCTTGCGTACTTTATTATGACGAGAATTATTAATCAGTTTTTGTTTTTTAATTTACCGTTGTGCGCACTATTTTAAACAGTTTTTTACACAAATAAAGTTTTAAACCGGAGTATAAAAATACATTTTTTGAAAAACGAAAAAGAATTATGCCATTTTTTGTTGACATAAGTACGAAAGTTAATTCTTATGGATCTTAATATTATAACTGTAACATAAATGCATTAAGATGCGAATACTATGAATTCTCTTTATAATTCTAGTGGTAACATATTTTGAAAACTGGAATACCTTGGAACATTATTCGAATATTGGTTATTTGTAATATATGCTTGAAATTCAAATTCAGAAAAATTGCTATTTTATAATTTTCAAAATAAATAATTATCTATGACGTGTGATGACAAGGATATGCTTAATGTGTATGACAGGATTATTTTGCTTTTTATTCCCAATTTCCCCACTACGTGGCGCTAACTGTTCCTATTTGTAATATGTAGAGTTGTACTATGTAATGATAACACTTTTAGCTTCTACGGGGATTTTCGTAATCTTTGAAAGGTGTATACAATTATGTCTATTGCAAGAAGCATCTACGAAAGACAAATACAGCTATTTCATTGTATGATACTTTTCAATGCTGTATGTTTGCTGGCTTCAAGCGTCGACGAAGAAGGTAAGATGTTTTGATTTTAGTCTTTTTTCATTGAGTTATCCAGATATGATTTCGATACTTCCATTAAACGATAGCACTCTGAATATTTCAACATTAAAATCTTATAATTACTTTTTGGTTAAATAAATGATATCAAAATATATACAAAATAATAGTTTTATGTCGATATGCTATTCCTAAATTATATACTACTAGTCGAATTAAAATCATACATAATTCTTCAACCAAACAAATTTTATATTTTTGTGCTTACAGCATAAGCTTTACTTTTAAAAATACTTACATTGAAAATACGTTGCACGTTATGTAAAATTTTAGATATTAAATATTTATAAAATGAATTTGATACTTTAAGATAAAAGTCTTTACAACAGAAACATAGATTTTATGCTTTGAGTATAAGAAAAATATTTCTAAGTAAGAAATACAGGTTTATAGAGTTCGGAGTTTAAATATCTTATCTGATATAGTATTTAATTTAAAAAAATTCTTTTATATTAAACTAATTAGTTCGAATAATTTTTCAAAACAATGTTTTCGTAGATGGCGTTTAGTCTACTCTAATACTAGTTTATATTTTAAAGTAATTTTTTTCCTCAATTTATTTTCATACATATTTTTTAAAACAATTTTAGATATTATTTATTTTAGGTCCTCCTAAACTTCATCAGCTATTATTTCCTGATTATGTTCCTATTGGTAAAAGAGTAGTAGTTGTTTGTACAGCGTTTAGTGGTACACGTCCAATAACATTTGAATGGACAAAAGATGGAAGAAATATTATAGAAATTCCTAATGTAACTGCAGAACACCAGAATGATTATTCAGCTTTGACTATCGGACCAGCACAGTTAGAGAATGTTGGAAATTACACCTGTATTGCAGAGAATAAGTTTGGTAAAGATCTTAGTCATGGAAAACTTACTTTAAAAGGTATGATTGTGTTAGTTTTTCAAAACATATGTTAAATACTTTTTAATGTGTCAGAAATATATCTTTACATCAAGTAACTATAACATATCACTTTAAAAAATAATGACAATTGAACATGTTATATATGTTACGTCACGTTAATTGTAGATTATAATAAATTTTCTGCATATTAAAAATATTGAGTTATAACCGATACCCATTGATCTTTTATATTTCTATTTTTTCTGAATACATTTTTCTACTTTATCTTTTGTTTAATTAACTTACTTTGTATTTTATTTTGATAGTTCAAATGTAAATTTATATATGAATTGTTAATTTCATATGAAATTTATTTCAAATCGAAATTTAGGAGTCAATTTAAATCGACTACTTATCGACAAATAATAAATTAGTCTTTAAAATAGTCTTTAATTGACAATTAATAAATTTCAAATCGACTTTAAGGAAATTAAACTTTAACATGTTGAATAGTTATTTAATACATGCGAAATAAAAAGTGTCCTCTAACTGATTTCATTTCAACGAATTAAAGTTATATATTTTAAAAATTATATTATAAATTTATACTCTTAAAATTTTAAAAATAAATAATATTATTTAAAATAAATAATAATATATATATATAGTAATTACACTATTATATATATTATGTATAATATTGTAATATATATTATACATATTATTATAAATTTGAAATAACATATATTTTTAAAATTTTATGTATATGACGAAATAAGGGAAAAGTTAATACCTTTGGAAAAACTGTAGTACAACTGAAAAAAAAAGTTTAATATACATGCTCTTTTCATTTGTAATTTCTAACCCATGTTGAAAATTTTAATGAAATTTCTCAGTTAAAATTTCATTTTTTTTAATACTTTAAAAAAAGTTTGTGTTCTGGTATGAAAACATGTAGTTAAACTGAAATAAAGGTATATCAAAGAATCCCTTTTATAGCATTGAAATTTTAGAAGTGATATAGAAACTATAAAAATAAACTTGAAACATTTACTTTGCAGCTCCTCCAGTTTTAATGCTTTTACCGAGGGATACTAATATTGCTTCTGGTGAAGATTTACGATTAGATTGTTCAGCTGATGGACATCCAAAACCAGAAATTTCCTGGAATTATAAAGGTAAACGAAATGAGTTGGAATATATTATAATATTTGTTTTTAGATTTTTTTTAAAATATTTAAATTATATATTTCATCAGATTTTTTTTATATTTAATGTAATTTATTATTTTAATTTGATTTAGTACACTCTTGATTTAAATAATATATAAAATACTAATTTGATATAAAATATATAAAATATAAATTTGATATAAAATATATAAAATTTAAATTTGATATAAAATATATAAAATTTAAATTTGATATAAAATATATAAAAAATAAATTTGATATAAAAGCATTTAAAATATAAATTTAAATCCGTAATTTCACTTTGAATTTAACAGTACTTTAATTTTTTTTCCAATAGATTAATTAAAAAAAATGAACATTATTGAATGATGTGTTTTGGGTAATACATACGAGACTACTATTATGCTTCTCAAATAATTTACCTTAGTTTTTTGAAAAATACTTTGTTCAGAAACGAACTATATGTGTTTTGAAAAATGATAAGTATGAAT
>CM063504.1:92859924-92879924 GCA_032207245.1 Pardosa pseudoannulata | reverse complement strand
ATGTTTTGGTGAAAAAGAAAAGATTCTTTGCTTTACCGCATCTCATTTCACCAGTGTATTTAAGGGTACATATTTCCTTCCACATTTTTGTCGTTCAGAGAATTTAGAAATCTAACACAAGAAGTAATTTAATAGCTGAACAAAGGAAATGAAATTATGAGACATACTTGGAGAGTTCGAATCCCACTGTGGCAGGAATTTTCGTAGCCATTCATAATCAGGTATAAGCAGTAGGTCCCGGTCTCATAAGCCCTCTTGTTGCAAAAAAGTAGACAGTAGTGCTTCAAATCAAAAGAAACCATGTCTGATAATAACGTTTGTTTTTTTGTACTCTTGTTAATATAATAGTGTATAAGCAAACATAACAAGTAATTTACAAAGATAACTCAACATTTGAAATTATGCAACATTTTTGTAGAATTAACATTCTTTGAAACAAACATTACAAATTGCTCTTCATTAAATAACCATACAGTAATCTTAGAAATGTCAAAGAAGGATTTTGCTATCTGTGTGATTAGGTACTACACGAACTGTTAATTTGAAAATTCTTTATAAAAGTTTTCTTTTAAAAAATATTTCCTTTTATTAAAAATGCAATATTGAAATAATAATTTTTAAAAATAAAAAAAAGTTTCTAATAATATAATTACTAACATTAATAAAATATGTATTACAAAAGCAAAATTTATTAATTAAATTAAATTATTAATATTCCATTTACGTTATGACATGACATCACATTTACTTTTCATAACACTTTATCAATCACTTCCTGAAATAAGCGGAATTATGTTTATAATTGTAACTAAAAACTAAGTTCAACAAATTTCTTACAAGTGAAATATTAAAACTTTTCTTTCTTTAATTAAGAACAATATGTTTGTGTAAGACGATTTTTCTCTATCAATATATTGAAATATTTTAGATCATTATATCATAAATGCTGATTATTTTTAACTTGTTTTTAATCTTACAGGAGATGAGAAGACAAGCTTTTCTCAATTATCAAAATCAAATGTAGAATTTTTCGCAAATGGTTCTCTAATTATTTACAATGTTAAGAATGAAAATGCAGGAACCTATCAGTGTGACATAAGCAATTCTGTAGGTACAGGGTTGAAGAAAATCGTTCGGATTTCCGTTTCTGGTAAGAGATATCCCTTTAAGAAGTAAATATCTTCACAGCATGATATTAAATTATATTATTTTGTAAAATGTGTTAACATTATTCCACTATCACTAATATAGGAGTACAAAATCATGTATTTGTAATATCTATTTGAATAAACAATTCTTTTCTGCTGTTTGTAAATTTATGTTTAGTTCTCAATTGCTTTGGTTTTTATTATTATAGTAAACATCACGTTCGATATAAAAGCATAAAAAAATTATGCTTATAGTTGCAATGTTTGTAATATTCTCAATAAAATTACTAGGTATTTTAGTAACCACAGACAGTGATATATTTATTTGTGAATTTTTTAAGTAATCAATAGAAAATTAAAAATATATGAGTTATCACTTATAAATGTTGTATCGTATTTACTATTTTTAGTTACAGCTGTAATGCAAAAGATTCTAAAGTTTTATACTGTTATTTATATTTTAAATTTTTAACTGATTTTGTCACCAGGAGGCGCTAAAAGGCTGAGAACTGATATATTTCCGTGAAGCTTCTTCGTTGAGTATCTACCATCACAAGCTTATCATACATATATAATATAACAAATTTAAGTGATATTCGGTTTCCTTTTACGTATAAAGTAGTGTCTAATTCGTTACATTATCTCGATGTTTTACGAAAGTGCCGTGTGGACATCTGTGTTTCATTATTGGAGAAATTCTTCTAGTTAGAGGTAAGTTTAAAAATGTATCATTCGTATGTACTATGTAAAAAATTTGCGAATGTCGGATATAGTTTAAGATATTGGTTTTGAATTTATACTATTTTTAAATTATTGTTGATTTTATATAAAAACAATTTCTGTGCATACATTCTCCAGAATTTTGAAAATAAAATTAAGAATTCAGTTAGTAAAGTTTTAAAACTCAACCGATTTATCTATACTTCGAGAGTAGTAGTATATACATTTATTCAACTTGAATCTTACATTACGTGGTTTATTTAAAAATGACATATGTAGCTAATGAGAAGTTTACAAATAAAGAATTTAAATCTATTGTATTGATATAAATGTTTATTGGAATGCTTTTATATATGCTTTCTGTTTCATAAAGTAAACAATTAGATTTTTCTAATAAATTAAACATTATTTAAAAAATATGCTAAAAAGTTATTTTTACTGCCGACTGGTTTCGACGGAGATCAAAGACATAAAATTATATCTCAACTAGTTATGTGCTTTTTTCCAGGCCAAGATCTTGGAGTTCTGCCATTTTCTTTCCCTAATCAAGTATCAGAGGGACAAAAAGTGTATGTAACTTGTACACCAACTTCCGAGGGTGGAACATTAAGAGCTAAATGGTTCAGAAATGGATCAGACATTATTGAAAATGAACGCATCAAGATCGCAGATTATGCAGACTTCTCTACTTTGGTAATAAATCCAGTTGTTGGGCAAGATAGTGGGAATTATACTTGTACTCTTAGTAAAGACCATAAAACTGCCAGCTATACATCAATATTAGTAGTACAAGGTAAGTACATTTAAAAAGAAAATAGTTTTAATCATTAGTAAGGAAATGATTAATATAAAAAACTGATTTTTTTTCTGTTATTTTATGTAGTCATAAAATACAATATTGTAGAATTATTTTGTATTAATAATTACCAACATTATTCACAAAATTTATTTATTGCTTCATTAAAATTTGTATTAAATTTTTAGTTTTATATATGAATGTTTGGTTAGTAATATTTAATTATCAATCACATTTCTTGTCGAAAATTCTTCAAATTACAATTGTGTATATAATGCATGTTAAAAATAAGAAAAATCAGATATTATTTATTTTTTACATCCGTCCAATCTTTTACTAACGAACTACTTATTATAGATTAATTCTGTAGTTTGAGCAGTATAAAAATGTATTTGAGTGATATATAGTATTTTTTAATTTACATTTGTCAACTGTGACAAATATATTTTCATTATAATATTTCTTTTCCTTGCATGTATAACATTTCAAAAATAGAGCAGATTAGTTAGATAATAAACGAACTAAAATTGAGCAATTTTTAGGCAATAAAGGTAGTGAGACATCGCATTTAAATAAACGATCTCGCTTGGATATACTATTCTTGTGCAAAATTTCCCCCAAAACACAGTGTGTGCTACATTGTATTAACTTCTTAGCTATATAAGTAACCATCGAATAATGACCACTTGGTTAGAGCGCTGATATTTGGTTCCAAAGTTCATGGGTTCGAATAGCACAGTGGCATGGTTGTTTGTATCCCTCCTGAATTGCTTTTAAGCAGTAGGTTGCCGGTCTCATTAGCCATTGTGTGGCAAAAAAAAAATACACCGTAGTGCTTCAAACTAAACTGTCTAAATAATTTAAAATGCAGTGAGCCAAATTTTTCTGCTCTTCCGGCAAGTGTATCCTATGCCTTAACTAATCCAACATTTCTAAATTCTAGGGATGTAATATGGCTATACAGCCCTCTCTCTATGCGTAAGATACAATAATATTTTTTTAAGCAGCTATAATAACAATTTTCCAAAAGTCTTATAATTCTACAGAATTTCTTTATCTCGAGATAATTAAATTAAAAAAGTAATTATATTAAGAAATTATATTAAGGTATTAAATTAAGGAAGCTATTCTAAAATTAATAAATATATACAGTAAAATTAGAGAATTATCAAAAATCTTCCTTAAAGAATATTAAAAAAAATTATAACAAACTGAAACTACCTCTAATATTATCAATAAATAATGACAAAGAAGGCTTATAAATAAAAGAAATAACTTATTAGGAATCATGTCATAAGATACATACTAGAGATAACGTGCAAATTATTTAATTTTCAGCCAGTATTTAATTTATTACATTACACAATGTTACAGTATGTATTTCTGTACTAATTGTTTTAAATTTACTGATGCATGAAGTCAGTTGAATATGTAAATAAGAAAAAAAATGTATTTGAAAGTTCTGTGTTCTATGCTTTTGTTGACTGTACTGTTTTTTAACGAAAGAGAATTTTCTTAACGGAAGTCTGTTTTTTTGTAATCATTCATAACTAATTTAAAATTTTTTTGGCGAGTAATGTTTTAAAATTTGTTTATTGAAATATCATATATTACATAATATAATAATTTTATTACTTTGTACACTGAAACATATTTGTATGATGGAAAGTGGAAACTATTTTTCCTGAATGTGTTTTATTTCGCTTAGGACCCCCTATATGGAAGACGTATCCGAAAAGTTTAGAAACTGTTGTAGGAAAGAATGTTACTTTTGAATGTTCAGCAACAGGAACTCCGCTCCCTCAAGTGAAATGGAAGAAAGCCTCAGGTTTATGTTCTAAAATATTAAATTAATTTAAGTTTAAAATGTAATCACTTTTAAAGTTTTAGTTAAAAGAATGTAATATAATTATTTAGTATAATTTTTAAACTAAATATTGTTTTTTGCTTTGAAAGGGGACTTCCACCACTTTCAAAATAATTACAATTTTAATTTCATTAGCAAAGTAAATTTCTATTGAAAAAAAATTATGAAAATGTATAAGGAATGTTTCGAGGAACAGTTTGTAGATTTAAAAATACTCAGATTGCATTTTTTATTGTTTTAACTTACACCACTTTCAAAGAAAATGGCTCATTTAAGTAATGGCAAAAATAGCACATAAAAATTATGAAACATTATCATTAATTTTCCTCTTAATTCAGTACAGATTGGTAGCCGAAAACAGATAACATACTTGAATTTTGGAATGTTTTAGCCTGTGAGTTACCACGCGGACTAGTGTAGACATTTAAATACTGTAATGTTGGCAATTTTAATTTATAAATTCTGGAGTCGTGTGTAATATTTCTTTAATGTACACCATTCTCCAGTGTGGGTGCAATTTCACCGTTGTCTGTGGCATATTTGAAAATAGCTAAGAATCCATTTTTAAATTCTAAGTGATCAAACGTATTATATTTTGCAAATTAGAGATTTTTAAGCCACGACGTTTTGAGCATCCTCAATTACTATGCCTCATGAACTATTACATAATTTATTGCATTTTGGATATCTTAATTAGACTGTTTTTATGCAGTGGCTTCATGATGATAAAAATACATTCTCTAATATTTTAGAGAACTACACATACATATGATATATATATATATATATATATATATATATATATATATATATATATATATATATATATATATATATACATATATATATATACATATATATATATATACATATATATATATATATATATATATATACATATATATATATATACATATATATATATATATATACATATATATATATATATATATATATATATATATATATATATACATATATATATATATATATATATATATATATATATATATATATATATATATATATATATATATAATATATATATATATATATATATATATATATATATATATATATATATATATATATATATATATATATATATATATATATATATATATATATATATATATACATACATATATATATACATATATATATATATATATATATATATATATATATATATATATATATATATATATATATATATATATATATATATATATATATATATATATATATATATATATATATATATATATATATATATGCTTCCTTTTATTCTTAAAAATTATATTTGTTTATCATTACTTTCCTGTTTAAATTAAAGGAACGTTTAATTGATATATTTTGAATGAACGTTTTCATATAATCTGAATGTATTAAATAATTCTATTGGCATTTTTTCTATCTTATACGTGAAAGAGTAATACCACGTTAAAAATCGTACATCTACATTACTTACAAGAATATCTTTATGGCTTAAAAAGCATCTCAAAAGTTTTACACAATTCCAAAGCATATTATAATATATAATTTTAGGTAATAAATCTTTTCATATTATTTTTTATGCGATATAAACACTGTAATTTTTAGTCCAAAGAAATGCTTCACAGCTGCCTAAAAATCTCATTTAAATAATACAAAAAAGAACATAATTGAGTGATGAAAACCCTATTTTGTAATTGATTCCAAACAAACCTTCCCTCAAAATGTATATATATGTTAAGGCCAAGGGCTAGAAGGTGTGCAGAGCGTGCATGCGCGCAAGTGGCTAAATTTCTAGGGTGGCTGATCGGAATAAATAATATTATACTACGCTAACTAAAACCGCTAACTTCTTTTATCTTTTTTTAAGAGGATTATAAGGAAACTATTTAGTGGTATAATCTACTTCTTCTTTTATTCTTTTCTCCATATTTAAATAAAATATCTTCTTTTTTATATAATTAAATAAAATATTTTCGCGTCTGAGAACAAGCGTCGATATAAACTTTGGTATATGTTTAATGAGCAAAAATAATATTTTTTATCTCATAAAAATTAGATTTTTTTGAAATATATTAATTCATTTTAAAAGATTTAAAAATTTTTAATTTTTTAAATAAAAAGTCTGAAGATATTTGTAATAAAAAGTAAATTGTAAGTTATGGTGTTATAGATTTGATATCAAACTGCACAATTTCCCAATCTGTTAAGACAGGATAATTGGTTACTGAAAAAAAAATTGTAAAAGTATAAAATTTTCAGATATTATTCAAAGCTTCAGTGATATCTGCATATGAATTTTTAATCTGGGTTATCTGAATAATATATGAATTTTTTATTTTCTTAAAATGAAAAACAAGAGAGTGTACATTATTGGTGCATTTTGTTGCTTTTGCTTGATAGGATATACTTAAAATAAATATATAATGCACAGCTTTCGTTTACTATTTTGGTTGCTATCTAATTATATAGAGTACTCATTTAAGCATAATGATAAGCACAGTATTAAGTTATCTACTACAGTCCAATTGGTAGGGATAAGCCAAATACTGTCTTGCTCTCAGCCGGTTAATGACCAAAACCATCCTTGTTACGCCCTGTTAAGTTCAGAACAAAGCAAATACAAATTTAAAGCACACCAATCATAATTTAAATATATTTCAAATATTTTATTTTTTTTAATGTTGTATTGGTCGTATTGATGAATTAAAGCAGTTTCTTTACCCTTTGCCTGTCCAGTACATCACATATGATATACACATCTAATGATTTTTAAGCTTGTATATCACATATGATGCGCAATGAACTGTATTATATATATAAGTGTTTGTATATTTTATATTTTATATCAATATGTATCACATGCGATATACAAGCGTGTAAAGCATTAGATGTGTATACCATATGTCATGTATAGGACTGGAAAAGAGTTAAATTGTCTCATTTAGGGTTTTATAATGAGAGTGAAATAATTATTTTATTTATACGTATAATCTAATTTCACTCTGAAATGAGAAAGTTTTGATATCCGAAATGACCCAAGGGTTCTTGTTCCGTTTTAGGAGTTAGTACAAGGAGATTATTCTTGGTTTTATAAACTGTGAACTTTTTAAAATCCCCACAAAATGGTTTTATACCTTTTCGCTTAGTTATATGTAATACAAAAATATACAACGTTTTTTTAAAGTGCACATTAGTTCCAAATGTTTCATAGGAAAGAAAAAAAATATTTCTTCTTCATCCTTTTTCTATTGTGAAATGAAAAAATGCTAACAAATTTGTTTCTATTTTATTTTCATTGTGTTTGAATTGTTTATTCTATGCTCTCTTTAACAGGCACAGAGAAACAGGATTTAGAAGATATAAACAGCGGAGGACGATACGTAATCTCAAATGGATTAATAACAATTTTAAACGTACAAAAAGAAGATAGAGGAAATTACAGATGTATCGTTTCTAATGGCGTGGGTAATGACCTCGAGGAAAGTGCTACGTTGTCTGTCCTTAGTAAGTTAAAAAATGAAAGTGAAACCATCCTAACATAAATTTAAGTTTTACTTTTGAACAGAAACTAGCTGAGAGTTTTCTCGAGCATTATTTTTTTATTTTACTGTGTATGTTGATCTTGTTATTGTCTTTTTCTATTTTGTAGCATTGTTCATGATATAATAAATATAATATCTGAAACGTGTTTTATGACTAATTTTGAAAAGTTTACAGCTTTAAATTGAAACTTTTTGCTAAATATTTAAGGTGAAATATTTTATCGAAATATCACACTGGGCGGCGCCACATGTCTGATGTTATTTCATGATTCAGTCTGATGTAGCTAATAAATATCCTGTGAACTGTTAAAGATCTTCAATGGAATGATGTTAATATCCTTTAGAATATAAGATGATTCAATTAAAATAAAACTGTCGTATCGTTTGCAAACAGGATATTGTAAAGCATGACTGTCATAGGCAAGATTCATTTCATTCTCTGGCTCAGTGTTCTTGTTTACTGCATTCCAAGCGAGGGAAATGATGGTGAGTTGATTTCATTCTCTTATCCATTTTACTGCATTTGTAGACTATTTATTTTTAAGCAGGTTATGTATGTAAAATTTTAAACTTTTGTGTAAAACTTTAGTGAACTTTATAAAATTGCTTATAGAATAAGGATTTTCGCATATTAGTAATATTTAAGATTTTTACAAATTATATCAAATCCATAAAATAATTGTAAAGAAAATTTACAAAAATTTTATAAGCTGTTTGAATTTAAGTCTGTTAGGATATATAAAAGAACAACACTTTTCTCTTTGTAAAAGAACAAATCATTCTTTCAACATTTAGTTAAGTATGTACTACTTTAACACGTATTAGGCCAATTTACTTTGAAAGAAAATAACGAGATTGATTCATAGTTTTTATACTCTAAAATAAGATAAATATATTATATTTTGTGAAACTGTTTATAAGCATTTAGTTAACGCATAAATAGTTTTAAGTTTTATTAGTGATTGAATGAAAATTTGAGTGATGAAAATTGTCTGATTTCTTGTTGTATGGCAATATTAAAATATTGTTATATTTATTCAAATATATGTTTTCTCAAAGTTTTATTAGATTATAAACATATTACAAGTTTTGAAAGACTTAAGATTAAATATATTTTAAATATTACAGAACTTTTTAATTTTACGTCAGCAATTTAATAAGTTGAAACACTGAACTTATATTTTAAGTAAATTATTTATACCACCACGACAAATGAATATTAAATTGTAATCCAACGTAAACAAGAAATTTTATTTATGTTTAAATTTAACACTACCTTTTGATATTTTATACTTCTTATCTAACTATCATATACTTTGTAAAGATTTTACGTGTTATATTGTATACACACGAGAAAAACCCTTCTTGTTCACAATCTGATCCAAGCATTTTATAGGTTTTCCCCAAATTCAACCTTTTATTTTCCCAATGGCATTGAGCATTGGGCAAAAAGCAAGTGTAACATGTGGAGTCAACAAAGGAAGCATGCCACTGAAATTCCAATGGAAAAAGGATCGAGTGGAGTTATCAAACAACGAAAACATAAGAATACGAACCCTTGAAGATGTATCAGTTCTAACTATTGATCCCATTAAGCAAGAGAGTGGAGGAAATTATACTTGTGTCGTTAGCAATTCTCTTGGACAAGATGAATATACAACAGCACTAATGGTGAAAGGTATTGGTTGTCTTATAAAAGATAGTTTTAATAATTCTACTTCGCATCGTACAATAAATGTTAAACTATATAAAATTGCTATAATTAGACATAAAAGTGAATAACTGTCGAGCATATTTATTAATATATATATATATATATATATATATATATATATATATATATACATATATATATATACATATATATATATATATATATAATATATATATATATATATATATATATATATATATATATATATATATATATATATAAATATATATATAAATATATATATACACACACATATATATATATACATATATATATATAAATATACATATATATATATATATATATATATACATAATATATATATATATATGTATATACACATATGCATACATAAATATACATATATATATATATATATATATATATATATGTATATATATGTATATACATACATACATACATACATATATATATATATATATATGTATATCTCTGTATATATATATGTATATATATATACATATATACATACATATATATATATATACATACATATACATATACATATATACATATACATATATATATATATATATACATATATATATACATATATACATATATATATATATACATATATATATATACATATATATGTATATATATATATGTATATGTATATATATATACATATACGTATATATATATATACACACATATATATATATACATATATATATACATATATGTACATATATATACATTTATATATATATATATATACATATATATATATATATATATATATATACATATATGTACATATATATACATATATATACACATATACATATATATATACACATATACATATATACATATATATATACATATATACATATATATATACATATATACATATATATATATTCATATATACATATATATATACATATGTACATCTACATATATATGTCACTCAATGTCATTCCTGTCGATATAAGAATAAATATAGGCTTGTAAATTGTGATTCTGAATTGTGTTAATTATACGTTTGTTAATTTATGTTAGGTCTTAATTATTCTATACTCAATGTGATTCAGAAAGGAAAAAGTTTAGTGGACATTTAAACACATTTAAAACACATAAACACATTTTTTTTTACCTTAGAGCTGGATAGTCAGAAGATTAAAAAAAGACTAATTCTTTTGCAATGTAAGAATTGTACAAATAAGAATTTAAATAATGCTATGTTGTACATATAGCTCAAACTGCACATTTGATTAGAAATTTTTGCTTGATATTTTAAAAGATGAATAATTTACAGTTGTATTTGTTAAATTTAACATGCTTGTCATCATATTCTCCAAATATCGAAGTATTTGTATGCCAAAAATTCTAAGAAGCCTTATAAAGTTAGTAAAAATTATTGAATAGTTATTTTTTGATGCAATTTATCTAATTACAATAAATAACACTGGGGATAGGAATAACAATAGGAATAACACTGGGGATAATCTTTGAATATTTGTAAATATCGTTTGTGAATATTTGGTTTTATTACATACACCGAAAATAAGAAACGAAACTGTATATTAAGAATGAAAGAAATTAAAGTAATACTGTAAAATGTTAAATAAGAATAAAAATGTTCCATACTGAGTGACTTATAAATTCTGTTGGAGAAACTTAACTATTAACTAACAAAATTGAATTTATAAAATATCAAATGCATTTTTTTATTTACTTTTTATACGTTATAATTTCAGCTCCACCAAAGTGGGTTCAAAAACCTGAAGATCACACCGCTTACCTGGGATCAAAGCTAGAAACTGAATGCAAAGTAACAGGCGAGCCAAGGCCTAATATAATATGGTATAAAGAAGGTAATTCTTCAAAACTTTAGAGAGATATTTTATAGCTGTAGTTTGGATTGAATATTTAAACAAATATTTAAGAACATTTTATTGTTATTTTATTCATTGAGAATCTATATATATATATAAATGAATTTGTGTCTGTTTGTACTCGATAGACTCAAAAATCATACATTCAATCGCCGTGAAAATTTGGGAAATTATCCCTAAGAAGGTTTTTGAAAATTTTTAAAGTTCGAAATCCATTCTTTTCCCCTATTTCGAGCGTTTCGTGTCAATATTCTAAACATTATTTTCCCCGGTTAAATTCAAGAGATTAACTTTTTAATTTATCGCATCATAACTAAGTGAAAGAAGCAATGCTTCTAGCAATGTGACTTCATTCCGTTAATACCATGTAATTGTTTTAAGAGCAGGTTAAAAGCAGGAGATTAAAATTTTCAATTTATCACATAATAAATAATTGAAAACGATATTTTTTTTATCATTATGACGTCATTCCTTTTAATATCTCATTTATTAATTTCTTATTTTATATTATTTAAGCATCGTCTGCATAGTATCCATTCGATTTGACCTGGAAATTTAGATATAAAATGATTAACTTTCATTTCTATGTGACGAAAGTTATAGCATTTTTATATGAAAACTAATTTTAAATTTAATTCTTGGTTAATTTTTACGTTACAATGAAATGTTTATCAACAATATTCTAACAAGAAAAAGTACAAATTTCAGTGAATCTCATGTGCAAATAAAAAACTATCATTTTATGTAGTTATCTTTATATTCATAGGGTTGTCAGTATGGATGTATGTTTCTGTTTTATAGAAAACCATGTGGTTTATTATAAATTTCCTTCATTTTGGACAACATTTATTAATACCAACAAAATTAGAACGGTTGTTGTCAAAACTTCTGCTTCCTATTCTACCACTTAATATGTAAAGATCTGTTAACATTGCTAATCAACGTACAATAGTAATAGAGTAGTATAAAAAATTGAACATTGTTATATTACGCTTATAATAGAAATATATAAATTTGCCAATGACTCGAACTGTACTGTGACGACGAATTTAGAGAGTTATGCACGAAAAAAAATCTTTGTTTAAAAGTAATACATTAAGTTCACCGTAGCAAAGCACGAGCACACTTGCTAGTAATATATCAATATAATTATTCGGAATTACGTTTATGAAAACATATCATATAAATTAAGTTTGTGCAAAACAGCTATATTCTGTTTTTATTCTTAATGTTGATTGATCCTTAATATTTAGTAAGTTCATTAAAATAAGAAAGAAAATTTAATTTCAGGAGGAAGCTATTTACATTAAATTTAAATATTTCCATCGAATGATTATGTAAAGAAAATTTTGCTTTTCGTTTTTTCCACAGTATTTGGTTTTTGTTCGTAAATGTAAGATATTTACACACGAAATAAAATATTACTGTCATTCATGAAGCCATTCTATTTGTGGAAATTTTGATATTTCTTCTTTTTTCAGACAATGGAAATTATGTGAAGCTAGAACCAAATACAAGGATTAATATTTCCGAGGATGGTAAGCTAGTTATATCAGACATTAATGAAAAGGATGAAGGAATCTTTCGATGTGAGGCCAGCAATGACGTAGAAAAGAGTATAACTACAGAAATGCGATTAACCGTGTATGGTAAGAATGTATGAAAAAATATTGAAAGAGCAAAATCCCATAGAAATAAGTCTTGATTATTTCTATAGGCTATGCTTTTAACATTTGCTTAAAGTGCTTCGAAATCGGTAAAAAATATTGATTTGCAGTTTTATAGTTACACGATTAGGCCGATTATAAAGCACTTCGTTATATTAATATAAGTATCTAGTTAATGAAAGCTGTAATTTTGGCTGTCGTCTCAAGCAGGTGAGTTAATAGCTTTGCATTTTTTCATAATTATTTAATAGAATTATATTAATATTTAACATTAATATAAGTTTATTGTCTTAAAACGTTTGAACAAAATAGTTTTAAAAATTGATTTTATTCAATTAAAAAGAATTAAATTTATGCATTCAGCACTATTCTAATTAAGTTGTAAGATATTGTTAAAATGTGAAATACTTAATTGTCTTTACAATTTTTACAGGTTCTGACTACGAAGATAGAAGAAAATTCAGAATTTCTCATAAAACTTACTGCTAAAATTATGATTTGTTTTAAAAATGTGATTTGACATGACGCTTGCTTAGCACACGTTTTATTGAATATTTATTTTTATATGTGATATATTATATATATTGTTTTTGAATTTATAATATTTTTATTATTTTCTAAGATGTTTAATGAAATATTTATAGAATGCTATTACATATAATAGAATTTAAAAATAAACTATTCTTTAAAATATAAAAGTCTTATGTGTTTAAAAAACGTAATAAGATTCTAACATTACTTAACACTAGAACCACAAGAGGGGTAATTTTGACGCAAAAAACTATTTTGTGTTATTTTAACAGATTTATTCTTTTTCAGATAATAATAACAAAAATAATATAAATTTTTATAAAAATATTTCTGAAGATAAATTTTGAAAATATATTTTAATGAGTATTATATTATTTCTGTTATTACTATCTGAATTTAAATATAAATTTTTATAAAAATATTTCTGAAGATAAATTTTGAAAACTTATTTTAATGAGTATTATATTATTTCTGTTATTACTATCTGAATTTAAATATAAATTTTTATAAAAATATTTCTAAACATAAATTTTGAAAATATATTTTTAAGGGTATTATACTATTTCTGTTATTACTATCTAAAAAACAATCTGTTAAGATAACACAAAATAGTTTTGGGTCAAAATGATCCCTCCCGCGGTTCTAGTGTAAAAAATATTATCTTTTACATACCGGTTTTATAAGCTTGTTAGTTTTGAATAGTACCTCTTTAATTCCAGTGCCTGCTAGATTTGAAGAGAAGTTCCAAGTTCAAACGGTGAGGCAGGGAGAAAGTCCTGTTTTGCGATGTGATGTAACTGGAGATCAGCCAATAAATATTGTTTGGTTTAAAGACAAACGAGAGCTGGAAATAACTGAACTGTCCAGGTATATTTTAGTATTGATGTATATGCTCAAATAAACATCTTATACAATTTCAAAATTGCACGAATATAGTAAATATTTTAGATTATGTACGGCTGTGGTGAATACAATTTTTTTTTCTGGAAATGACTGGAGAAAATATGAGTTATATATAGATGTATATAGTAAATAAAATGGGAAAAATTATATTAGATATTATATAAATTGAAACCAAATTATCAAGTGTTCTTCAGTAAATCGCAGTCTTATTAGTTCTCGGTCACATAAAATATATCTTAGTAAAAATATAAAAAAATATACAAACCAAAACAAATATGTTGTATATAGACTATTTGATTGAGCAAGGACTTTTCTTGTTTTTCCTACATGGTAATATGTTATATTTTCTTCATCAGTAATTTTGTTTATGTGTTTTTTATAAGATTATACTAAATAAAACATTTTAAAGATCTATTCAATGTAAGGCATATTTCATTTTTTTTATACAAGCTGTGTCTAGTTTACTTTATAATATTTTCTTTATATCGTATCTTAAAAAAACTATAAATCCTAATTTTAGGTACAAATAAGGATTATAAATGTTTGAATGCTGACACAAACATGAATTCTAAATTTTCCCTGTTAAACTAGAACTTTAAAAAATATTTTTTTTAACATTTTAACCTCAATTATATAAAAGTCGTTAAATTGATAAATAAACTGAAATATTTTCAGCTAATGCTTTATTTATTTACCTTTAATTGGGAAATATTAGATATGAGAAGGAAAAAAGTTTTTTAGTTTCTACCATTATATTATGTATATAATTATCGATATAGTATACAATATAATTATTACTAACAATAGCTTTAACTATTTCTATCGCACCAGATATATTTGGATTATACGAAAAAATTGAAGCATTCTAGGTGTTATTCTAATTGCCTTATCTCTGAAATTTATCGACTGTTTACTTTTTGGTATTTAAAACAAAAACAAGTTGAAGTTAATTTGTTTCCATTTACAAATAGCCGTATTATATGGAAAAGTACTGTCAATAGATTATTTTAAATCTTGCTAATTTTTAAATAATTTATATTTGATAACTATGAAACTAGTTAAAAATAACCTTAAACATTTAACCACATTTATATAAATATGTTGGTAATGACATATTTATTTCAACCAGATATATTAAAAACGAAATAAAACAGTTTAGGATGCATGCAGATGTGATTTCTTTCATAGCTTTGTGAATAATAGGAAATTTTTAACATTTGAACGGGAGTTAGTAATACCTTAAGAGTAATATTGAATAGACATTTAATAGATAAAAACGTACCATCCATACTAGAAAAAACTAAAGAAATATAATATTGATCTGGCATAAAATATTTTCTTTAATAGTGTATGACTTTGTAAACAAAAGTAGCTGATATTTATAAAAGCACACAGGATGAATATATGTTGGTTTTTTACAGTACCTTAATTTTTTCAGGTACGAAAAGTTTGAAACCTCGTCTAAAAATGGTGTTAACTCCGAGTTATTTATAAGGAATGCTGACAGGAGAGATGGGGCATTGTATTCGTGCACGGCATCAAATACTTATGGAAGTGATGAAAAAAATATAAAAGTTCTTGTTGTAGGTAAGTTGAGGTGTTTCTTAAATATTAAATCTAAAACAAGATTAAAAACTTCATATTCATTTATTTCCTTAAAGATGAAAATAAAGTAAAACGCCATAATTAGGAAATGTAAATATACTGACTTTCCCATTTACTGGCAATTAGTTGAATTAAAATATGAATAAAACCTTACTGGTAATTTACCGGTAATTTCTTCCCTAGTTAAAAAGTTAAAAGATAAGTAGTTGGCTCAAAGTAGTTTTATAATAATTTTTAGTTTGCACACTTATATTAAAAAATAGTAAATAGCAATCACCGTAAAATGTAAATATTTAAATTTTGTAAGTTTTGACAAAATACTAATCAAAATAATATTCAATTGATTAATGTTTTTAAATGAAAGATTAAAAAACGCCATAATTGAAACACAAGCATAAACACAATAACACCGATGTAATAGATATTTTTTATAGATTAACAGTTTTTAAAGTATGTTCGTAAAAAGATTAACTTCAAGTTTTATATTACAATAAAATTCTAATTTTTATGAAAAATAATCTGTTAGATTATACATTCGTTGATTGTATGGCTATATGCGGTATAAATATTGTACATAAAAACCTTTTCAGGGGGATGGGGTTATAAATTTTATACAAATTGAATCAATAACTTTTATTTGAAAATTGCAGGTAAAAAGAATTGATTTACTGGTAACGAGGTATACCAGCATTACATGCCCTAGTCATAATATGGAAAATAGAAAAAACTAATAGAATTTCCTTGTTTAATTGATTAAACTTGTATAAATATGTTTGATACAGAAATATTATTTATCATACATTTGTATTTGATTCCAAATTATACAAATACGAAAAAAATTGCAACAAACATAACTTTCACAAAATTTTGAAGCTTGCTTAACTTTAATTTTTAAATAATTCTTTGATTTCGTGTTTAAATTTTAGAAGTTCCAGCTCAACCTTTGGATGTAAAAGTTCTCGATGTTTGGGCTAGAAGTGCAAACATTCGATGGTCAGCACCATACACGGGAAATAGTGCTATTACTCTATATCGTGTCCAGTACTGGAGAGATAAACGTAAGTTGTGTTTAGAGAAAATATTTAAAAATGAAATAATATACTAAATTTAAACTTATATTGCAGATGCCATAAATATTTAATAAAAAATATTTCATTCTGCTATTCTTAACTTTTAATTTTTTTTGTTTAACTTTAATTTTTTTGTGAGGAGTAAATTTATACTAATATATGAGAAACCTATAGAATTGCTTATTGTTTCTATATATTTATGAAAAAATGAATGAGAAACACTTTATATATTGTAAAAACTTACGGAAATATCAGAGGATGGTCACTTTATTTTATGCAGTTTTGTTTGAGAAATATACTTTATAGTCACATAAAAACATTACAATAACTAAGAATGTTTGTACATTACTTTTATAGATTTAGTGTAATTTTTAGTTATTATGACTCACTGAACTGATAAACCCTAAATATTAAAAACTAGCATATAGTCCGTCATATGACGGGATCAGTAAAATTTTTAATTTTCTAGAATTGTATAGGTACCTTATCAGGTAGGTAAAAAAAGGCATGTTTTTTGGCTGAGAATTATCTTTCTACAAAAATAATCGATTCAAATTATCACACATGTACTTAATCTATTATTTAAGCCAAATATAAAAGAAAATTATTTAGGTAATATCTAAGTTTAAGGATAAAACGTATGAAAATAATTCAGACGATATTTAAATAATTTAAAATAAGAAATGATTAAATGAGATAGTTAAAGGAATGATGTCATAATGCTAGAAAAATTGTTATTTTTACCTATTTATTATGTGATAAATTGATAAATTTAATCGCCTGCTCCTAAAATAGGGCTTGATATAATGGCATTAAACGCTCGAAAAGGGGGACGAGGTGGATTTCGAACGTTTTAAATATGACAGTATTTTTCGCTGTGATACGACGCTTATTCATACCAATTTATTTTAGAATCGGATCTATAGTTTAGGAAAAGATAAACTTTACTCGCTTTGAATTTTGCTAACCCTTACTCATCAAAAATCCAATATGGATGCTATATCCATACCAGGTCCAACCGCTTCATAAATTCGAGGACAGACAGACAGATAACTTAGGCTATTATTACATTACGAGAAGAAAGTCATAAAAAGTTGAAAAAATAGTAAACATTTATTTTAAAAATAATAAAACAATTTTGAAAATAATAAAACAACTTTAGGAATAAAAATTTTAAAGAAAAAGCAGAAAATATTAAATTAATTAGTCATTTAGAAAAGTTTGGCTGTGTCAGTGACAGAATCGTCAACCTGAGAAGTACGATGATGAAATGGGCAGACCCTCTACCGAACGTGCTAGGCCTACATATGGTGAAGGAACTAATTAGAGTATATGAGGGTCGAGTAAATACAGTCCAGTTTAAATATTACGCTCCGCCCTCGCTACTTCCTCTTATTCTATACTAAATTCATATCAAGAATGAATTTAGTATGGAATAAGAGGAAGAATAAGACTTGAAATAATAGCATTAAACGCTCGAAAAGGGGGGGATCGGGTGGATCGAACTTGCTTTGAATTTTGCTAACCCTAACTCATAAAAAATCCAATATGGATGCCTGTATCCATTCCAGGTACAACCGCTTCATAAATTCGTGGACAGACAACTTAGGCTATTATTATATAGGGGATGTAAAAGGAAACCTTATTAAATTTTCTTACCCGTACAACTTATTTATTAATTAAAATTTTCAAAATATTTAATGCTGATAAGTTTATATGATTACTATGTCAAATAATTGATTTTAATTATAAGATTCTTTAATTGAATCGTAAGAAATATTAAAAAATGTAAATATTTAACCCCTAAAGCTAACATATATTTAAATAACTGAAAAAAAATTTATAAGTGAAAATACTACTTTGAATATACTTTAGATCTAAATAAAGAATACATAAAAAATATTTTACTGAAAGTATTTTGAGTATGATAAGGCTTAAATCATGGTGCAGCAAAAAACTTGTTTCAAATACTGCCCAGATAATGATAGTCACTGTTTTTCTTTTATATATTTCTTTTATCTTATAAGAACAATTGTTTTCCCCTCCAATATTATATATATATATATATATATGCATATAATTGAAGATAATTTTTTTTCATCTAACTATCCCTTCTATTCCCTTATTTTGTATGACTTGTGCATATTCAAATACGAATTGTGTAGCTGCACAAAATACAATGTTTCTCGAGATATACGTAATCTTTTGGGTTTTATTTATGCTCTCGGTATAATGCACCTTAAAGAAGTTAAATAATTTAGTTATTTATTTATACCAATGTTTGTTGTTAGATGGACCTCAGACTCTGAACGAAGAAGAAATCAGTGCGTCACAAACTTCCGCCATTATCCAGGGCCTTAAACCAGGGACATCTTACGCATTGGCAGTTGTCGCTGAAAACGAAATTGGTCACGGAGAACCGTCTGAAACTATTCGATTCGTCACAAGTGAAGAAGGTAAAAATACTAATATCTTAGCCCTTTTTTGTTGGGTTATTAACTTAAGAAATAATTAAATTGTAAGTATAATAACGATTGTTGTACATGTATATATATATATATATATATATATA